>JAHHFK020001235.1:0-233291 GCA_024533555.2 Aedes koreicus | reverse complement strand
TAAACACTATTGTCACTGCTATGACATGTTGTTAAAACTAGCCTAACGTGCTTTCACGGCTTCGTTTATTTTTATCATGCATGATTTTGCTTAAAAATATGTTTTACACGTTGCTTGAGTCCTCCTCAAAAAGTTGTGTTTCCCATATATTGAATTTTGTGCACTTTGGAAGCATATGAAGGCTAGCAAGAGAGATGCTATAGAAAATCCCAGTTACAATTATGATTTTTCCAAGGTATTTGAAGCATTCCAACTAGCACCACAAGTCTGCACAACTTGGGGTAAAATGAAATAAGTACACGAGAGGAAGAGTGACACAAGTTTTGCCAAGCTGAAAAATCCCAAACATCTCACACCTTACGCAATAAACTAAACCTATGCGACCTTTTAGGGGTTGCGCGAGCTTGGGTGCGGGATATTAGGGCTTTTTCAACTCGGCAAAACGTGATCACTTCTTCTGCTGAGAAATTTCTACCAGAACCGGGTGTTGGTTCACGAGACAGTTAAGGGGAAGACAACGTTGAAGATCAAGACGGAAGTTTTGATAGGATCCATCCTCTAGATCGGATTGTACAACAGTGTGCTGATGTTGGCGTAGTGATCGTTGATTTTTGATTTTTTTTTAAATGATGAGATAGAGAGTTAAAGTCTTCGGCAAAGTTGTAGATAATTTTAATACAAACAACATTGCTCAAAACATGAACCTTCTATCTGGTCACTGTGCTGAGGTACGTGTTTTTTTTTAAATGGCGGGCCTTGGAAACTAGTTTTTTTGTGATTATTTAATAAATGTGCAGTTTTAGGTCAAAATAATGTTCTACAAAGTTGTACAAATAATCAAAATATAAATTTTCTCTGTGCTCAACTTACGTCTAAAACCTTTATGGGAGAAGTTATAGTAGTTTTATTGTGAAAAATATACGTTTTTCATAGCCCTTTAGCTGGCGGGGATGCAAGTGGATGCACATGAAACCTCATAGGGTTCAAAATATAGGATGTATTATAGCATCTTATGTTGGTTTCATGTGTGTCCATGATTATCCCCAAGGGTGAACCTGTGTTCTATGAAGTAGCGAATATACCATTAAAACTATCATTAATGCTAATATTCCCAATTGAGAACCCTATTATCGTGAAAAAACTTGTATGTTTTGTACATTTCTACAATTTTATGCATAACTGTTGCTATTGAGTTGTGCAGATACCAGGGCCCACGCGCTCTTATGACAATACTCTTAAAAATTCAATATATTTCACACACACACACACACATTTTAAGGAAAACCTTTCACCCCTCACTTCATCCTCTCTTACTTCTATCCATGCACTTGCACTCACACAAACACACACACATACGCACCTTTCAAATGTTTTTCTTTTCTACAGCCGAGAGAGTTTACTTCTCTGTGGATTGTGGATCGCGGATCATGAGGTGAAAAAGTGCAAACCGTGCAAACCGTGTGTTGATAAAAGTGCGTTTCAAGTACAGAAAATGGCTGACACAACAGGTGTTGGGGTGCGCTGCACACCACAAAACGGAGGTACTGTTGGTCATAAAATGCAAAGTGTCATGGCTCCGAAAAGAGTGATGACGGGCTGAAAATCAATAGCTATGTGATCTATGCCCGCGAGAAGGCGGCCAAGGTTATCAACGCGGTGGGTAGGATGATGCCAGACAACGGTGGACCAAGAGTAGTATTCTCGTCGATATTGAGGCACGGAGGCCCAGCCTGGATTGCTGAGCTTGACACTTAACAGAATCGAGCGTAGTAGAACAGTTCATACCGGCTCATGACCTTGCGTGTCGTGAGTGCATACAAAAATATCTCATCGGAATCACCTTAGCGGAGGACAACGAGTGTGATTGCTAGACAGGAATACGGATCGTAAGAGCGATTTCGATGACCAAGTGCCAGCAGAATGGTACATGGAGACACCTCTAATACAGGTTCTCTAGACCTGGGTGAACAGAAAACATGCAGAGGTAAAATTCCACCTAAAATTGTTCCAGTTCTATTGCTTGTATTGAAATCCAGCGCACAGGTCCAGGATATTACATACCTCTCGTTTAAACCTGAATAATGTAACCCTCCTAAAATTAAAATCCTTTAGTTTTGTTCCAGTTCAAAACTGGGAAATTCAACTGACAATTGATTTTACTGCTGGTTTGAACGTTATACACAAAGTTGCTGTACAGTGCACTAATTCTGACATTATATATAAAGTCACACCAGATACTCAGAGATATCTTATCTCCCTATTTATATTTCACATGCCCCTCACCTATATAATATTATCAAATTAACCAAAAACCAATATGATTGAGCCTTCAAAATGAATATTTATTTAAAAAAAAAGGTAGGAAGTTCTAAGTCTAAGTCGTCAACAACAAACATTTTCTGGTTCCCCCAGCAACGGTGTTTTCTTTTTCAATTTCATCATCTGCACTTTCTCCTTTGCCAATCCGGAAGATGAATAAGTTATGTTATAATGCACGTCTCAACATCCAAAACATTTTTATTTCAACGTCGTGTTCCGGCGTTTCCAGACTTTTATTACACTTGCTGTATCGTTTCGTGGAAATGATGGAATATATACTGATGGGTTTTTGATGATTATCTGCGAGAAACCATGGAACTTCGATTCCTCTTAATACTTTCTTCCCGGACAAGTGTAGTACTTGATGACGCGATGCTCAACTAACTAAGAAACGCGAACCTCTTACATTGCGACTTGTAGAAAGTCCTGTCGTAGGAAACCTGTTGGGAATGGAGTTTTAGGATTTTCAACCGGTTGGAATGCTTTATTCAGGCCCGAAATCGTTGTTAAAATAGAGTTGAACTGGAGTCGCAGATTACTCAGCTCAATACCGATCCTTTATGTCAGCTAGTGCCGTATTCTCATCCAGTCAAACATTCATAGTTACGCGTATGAGAGCTTCCTCCTAAAAAGGATTTTTTTTTTGACTGATTCAGCAAGACGGAAATCCTCCACATCGTCTACCATAAAACAGCACGAAGCAGCCGCGGAATTCAATACTGATGGTTATTCCGAGAGTCGAAGTGAGGGTTGTCTCTTGGTGAAGTGAGAAAAGTCACCTGCAGTGACGTAACTTGGCAAATCAAATGGAGAGTCACGTTACTGCAGGTGACTTTTCTCACTTCACCAAAAAACAAACGTCGTTTTGACTCTCGGAATAACTCTCACTGTCTGCAACCAATCATTCATCTTAATATTCACCCAGCGCAAACAAGAATCGGCATCTTTTGACTCGTGAATCTCGGACACTTTTTAGAAAAACCAACACAAACCAAATCCAAACGAAGCAGGTGGAGTTCCAAAACAAAACCCACACATGGACGTCATCAGACAAAATTTAGAACAATGGCGGTGAAAATGGAAAATAGTTGATCTATTTTTGGTGGTCTATATTTTTGGAACTGTTATAAAATTAGACCAAAATAATAGAACACCGCTGAAAACGGCCTTATGCCGGCTGTCCATATTAACTTTTACACACGTTTTTCAAGAAAAGGTATATAGAAATCAATGTCTGTTCTCTGTGGTACAGAGATGACATAAGAATCTACGTTAGTTCCTCCCTTAGTTAAGTCGGTAATGCCGCATCTACAAAAAAAAAACATGCTGGATGTGGCTGGATTCGTCAAGGAATTTATTTCGACTTCCTGCTTATGGAGTATAATGTTATTACCACACAATCGTACTGTTGTAAAAAATTGTAACTGTAGAAGTACATTTTGAACACTAAATTGCGTGCAAACAATAAGCAAATTGTGAAAGCAATAAGCTTGCAATGCTAAAAACTAAAAAGGAGAAACAGTTAAAAGTTTATGTTCCGAGAAACATCGTTGCATTTTATGGAAACATCAATTACATCACACAGACACAAAAATAAACCGTAACAGTTTTCTTCTAGCCATTCTACAACATCGACCACCGTGTGCCACCAAAACAACGAGCAGCGTCCATAGGATTCAGCTTTACACTAGGGTGCAAGGTTGGGGAAAGCATTTCAATTGAGTCATATTCGGAACCCCCATTGCAGTGGCGGTAGGAAGACATTTTATCGGCAAACAAATGGAAATCCGGCAAAATTGATACCGTCAGATAAGACGAAAATTTGCCGATCAATGAAAATTCCAACCTCTAGGAACTTTAAGATAAATATTGCCGCATGGCCACTCGATGACTGAACAATTCAAACGCGTTCAAGCTTTGAAAGGGAAAACAGGTGAAATGGTGCTTGGCAGCTTTGAATGTCGAAATTGAAGCATATTAGAGGAGAACAATGAGATAGCGATAGAAACGTCCCACCGTTGCATTGTTGCATTGATCAAAGGATCGTGCAAAACTGTTGCTATGAGGAGGAAAAATAACTCAACCTGACCTTTTGAAGAGAGAATATGGAAGTAAGGGAGCAATAAATGAAGGTTGGGTACATCAACGTCGATGCAGGAATGGAGTGAAAAAGTATAGGAATATTATTGCTGATTGCAGTTAAAATTGGACTCCGACAAAAACAAAAAAAGTGTGATAAAAGTGCACTCCAAATCGTTTCCTGTCTTCAGTGAACTTATACCTTTCAGCATAAAGGATAAGTGCACATCCCAAGTAGCAATTCAAATGCAAATTGGTTTTATTCATGTTTTATGGTAGTTTTATCAAAGCATTATGGAGTTCATCGGGTTTTATCAGGGCATTTTCCAAGTTAAGGTGGTTTTAATTCATTTACAGTTCTTAAGAGTGATTAAAGAACACTTGAAGAAACCTCCATAAAACTACATCATTTATAAGTGTAATTCACCTTATCAGTAGTTTTATAAGATACTTGATCCCCCTCTCAAGACATCGTTTCGCAACTTGCATAAAACCTGATAAAAGTTTTGTAAAAGTTTTATGACATTCTTCTTTAAGATGAATGTATCTTGGAAATGCTGCCATAAAACTCTCTTAGAACCATTTGATTTTAAATAAGAGCACATATTCTTGAGGAAGAACATTATGTGAAAAATAAACAAACTGTCACAATGGACGCCCACAGGTGGAAGAAATTAAAAACTAGCGGATCGTTCAAGCGGAAATTCAATAAAAACCTATCCAATATATTGCACACTCCTTCATCTCAGCCACCAACGACAATTTTTTTTTTTGACCTTTCCATTGGATTCGCAGCCTACTGAGACTAACTTATCAAAAGGGTCTATGCGTTATGCGTAAAACGAATAAAATAAAATGGTGCAATGTATCGCCAGTTGAAAACCGAAATGCATAACTCATGATATTTGATTTTATGCCAGTTGTGCAAGTTAAACCTAACGTCTCAGGTAGTGCGTTATATGGCGCACCACCGTGGAAATACAGCGCAGTACTTTTGACGTAAGGTTTAATGTGCACCACGATTGTAAAATGTTATGTTAATGTTGAATTCTCCCGAGTCGTACATTTCAGTTCCCAATAGGCTACACAATATTTATACTGGTTGCAAATAAAAATTAGTATATCATCTGAGCGAAAATCGATTTTTCCCATGATCCGCACGTTTAATCCAAAGTCGGAAGTAGTGCGCTGGAATCGCTCAGTGATCCACTACACCGTGCACTTTTTCCAACGCTAGGTTCAACGTACAGATCAAGTGAAAAATCATCTTTCGCTCGACTGATGTTTCAGCCATCGACGCAGTATTATTATCTGTTCTTCTTCCCAAATCCATTGTTAGCATATTCAAGTTAGAGTTTTTTTTATGTTTGAATCGACTTACGCTGGTGATTAAAAACAATAAATTATAAGCTGTAATGATGAACAATAATTATGCATAGGCACCTTTGATTTGAACGTTCACATTTTCTTTGTTTATGATGTGCCTTCTCCACACTAGTTGTATGGCTATCTTACGAAAGACTTGTTTACCTTGAGCAATTCAAACAAGTTTTATTCAAGCGTTACTCCTCTTTTTCAAGAATAGAACAAGTAAAGATGAACTTATCGCGCTCCTAAAAAAATCTTGTTAGTCTTATGCAAGAAATATTAGTTTTATATGCGTTTTATGGTAGTTTTAGATAAAACCATTGAAAAAATGGCGAGCGTGGCTGTTCTGGATTCCCTCGGAATGGTAGCCATTTACATATGTATGCAAAAAAAACTCTCGTTTTTCCAATGCTACGAACAATTTCTGCTGTTTAAAATACATTTTGAAACTTAAAATGAATTGTAGACACAATTTATTCAAGATCTAACAATTTATTAGACTTGTCACCTAATTGTTGAATTTTCAATTATATTTTTATTTTTCAAATAAATCAATGTTTTAGCAATTATACCGTGGCGCATTAAAATTTTCGAACTTTTATGTTATAAAACACCAATAAACTGAATGTCGCATGAAAAATTTATCAATTGCAGGCAAAAAACTCATGCGTTTATGGTCAATATTTCAATTAATTTACATACGTATCCACATTGGAAAAGAAACATCATATGTATATCGATGTTTTTTTTTCTCTTCGAAACATATTTGTGACGGACTGGAAGTGTTCTTAAAGAGGAAAATAATAAAACTACCAAAACTTGTGGTAGTTTTATCATAGTTTTAAGCATGTCCTGCATGTCATTACAAGTATGTACCGATAAAACTATCAAGTTTTAAGCGAATCTTGGGAAATAGTCTTGAGAACCTCCTGTAGTATGGGCCTTTTTGAACTTATGAGGGTTTTATGGCTGTTTTATCGATGTTATGTAGAATATCAAGTTTTATGCGTGGTTTTATCAAATGAGTCTTGAGAACTTCTTCAAGTGTACCTTAAAATTGAATTTGTTACTTGGGAGGACCCAGCCCTGATAGTGAGGGGGGGGGGGGTAATTTTTTAAAAAGAGAGAGAGAGAGAGAGAGAGAGAGAGAGAGAGAGAGACCTTTTTTTCTTCCCCACACCCCCAAACACAAAATATAAAAAAACCACCGCCCGTTTGGCCAAGACAACACACTTATTTTTTTTTTTTTTTTTTTTTTTTTTTGTATAATATCAAACATTAATACTTTTAAAACACTTTCGATTTCCCCTTTATAGTAATATTAAAAAACAAAAAATTTCTTTCCCCTCACATCGATTGGACAAAGTTCAGGACAGCAGTAGATGAAGCCGTAACGACGGTAGAAAGGCTTTCACCGCTAGACGAATATAACTTCCTCTCCAACCTGATCTTAGACAGCGCGCTTCAAGCTCAAACTCGACCAGTTCCAGGGACGTCATTTCGCAGGAAACCTCCTTCTCCATGGTGGGATCAGCAATGCACCGAGGTTTACCGTAAAAAGTCCGACGCGTTCAAAGTTTTCCGTAGACGTGGAACACCTGAGCACTTCGAAGTATACACGGCTCTTGAACGTGAACTTAAGAGCCTCATCAAGGCCAAGAAACGCGGATACTGGCGAAGATTCGTGGACGGGCTATCGCGCGAGACGTCGATGAGTACTCTTTGGAACACGGCGCGAAGATTGCGTAACCGAACTACGAACAACGAGAGCGAAGAGTACTCGGATCAATGGATCCTCAAGTTCGCGCGAAAAGTTTGTCCAGATTCTGTGCCGGCACGGATCATTCCTCGCGAAACCGAGAATCCGATAGATGAGATCAGCCAACCTTTTTCAATGGTAGAACTCTCTCTCGCGCTCCTTTCGTGTGGCAATACGGCTCCAGGAGCTGATAGAATCAAGTTCAACTTGCTTAAGAACCTTCCAGACGTCGCGAAGAGGCGCATGTTGAACTTGTTTAATCAGTTTTTGGAGCTCAACATTGTACCGGATGATTGGAGGCGGGTGAGAGTTATCGCCATTCAAAAACCTGGCAAACCCGCGTCCGACCACAACTCCTATCGACCCATCGCGATGTTATCCTGCATTCGAAAGTTGTTGGAGAAAATGATCCTCTTCCGTCTGGACAAATGGGTTGAGACGAACAACCTGCTTTCAGATACTCAATATGGTTTCCGTAGGTGTAAGGGAACGAACGACTGTCTCGCGTTGCTTTCCACAGATATTCAGTTAGCTTTTGCGAAAAAAGAGCAAATGGCTTCTGTTTTCTTGGATATCAAGGGGGCTTTTGATTCAGTATCTGTTGAAGTTCTTTCAGATAAACTCCACGCTTGTGGCTTTTCACCATTAATGAATAATTTTTTGTACAATTTGCTGTCAGAGAAACATATGAGCTTCTCTCATGGAACCTCTACAGCTTCACGATTTAGCTACATGGGTCTCCCCCAGGGATCATGTTTAAGCCCCCTTTTGTATAATTTTTATGTCAAAGACATTGACGGTTGTCTAAGTGACAACTGTACGTTGAGACAACTTGCAGATGACGGCGTAGTGTCTGTCACGGGACCCAATGGGGTCGATCTGCAAGGACCCTTACAGGATACCTTAGACAATTTGTCTACTTGGGCTTTAGAGCTAGGTATCGAATTCTCTACGGAGAAAACTGAGTTGGTAGTTTTTTCTAGGAAGCATAACCCAGCACAACCGAAGCTTCAAATTTGGGGTAAGCCGATAACTCATTCTATGTCATTTAAATATCTTGGGGTCTGGTTCGATTCTAAATGCACCTGGAGATCCCATATTGAGTATCTGAAGCGAAAGTGCCAGCAGAGGGTCAATTTTCTCTGCACAATTACCGGGACCTGGTGGGGAGCTCATCCACAAGATCTTCTAACGTTGTACCGGACAACGATTTTGTCGGTTATGGAATACGGTAGTTTTTGTTTTCAGTCAGCGGCTCGGTCGCACTTCATTAAACTGGAACGTATTCAGTATCGGTGTCTTCGTATCGCGTTAGGTTGCATGCACTCGACTCACACCATGAGTCTTGAAGTGCTGGCTGGCATGTTGCCACTCTCGGATCGGTTTTCAGAATTATCTCTCCGGCTCCTCACCAGGTGTGAAGTTATGAACCCCCAGGTGATCGAAAATTTTGAGAAGCTCCTTGAGTTGAATACTCAAACCCGCTTCATGACCTTGTACCATTTGTACATAACACAGGATGTCAGCCCTTCGCCGAACATTTCCAATCGTGTTTGCTTCTCCGATTTCGACAATTCGGTTCATTTTGATTTATCCATGAAGCAAGAGCTTCATAGAATCCCAGAGCATCATCGTCCTATGATTGCTCCGGTAATATTTGCTGCAAAGTTTGGCCAAGTTAATTCCACTAAATCGTTCTTCACTGACGGATCTTTGATAGAGGAGTCAGCAGGCTTTGGTATATTTAATGAAATTTATAGCGCCAATCGTAAACTTCAAGCTCCTTGTTCTGTATATGTCGCCGAATTAGCGGCAATACACTTTACGCTAGAAATGGTTGCCTCATTAACACCGGATCAGTACTTCATTTTCACGGATAGTCTCAGTTCTATAGAGGCTATTCGCTCATTGAGGCCGGTAAAGCACTCCTCGTATTTTCTCATGAAAATACAGGAGCTTCTAAGTGCTTTATCTTCGCGTTATTTCATCATCACCTTTGTATGGGTCCCATCTCATTGTTCAATTCCGGGCAATGAGAAAGCGGACTCGCTTGCAAAGGTGGGCGCTATGGAAGGCGATATTTGTGATCGACAAATCGCCTTCAACGAATTTTTTCCTATTTTTCGTCAACAGTCACTCGTCAGCTGGCAGTATAAATGGAGTAAAGGATATTTGGGGCGATGGCAACATTCTATCATCCCAAAGGTGTCGAAGAAATCCTGGTTTAAGGGGATAGATGTGGGTCGAGACTTCATTCGTGTCATGTCTCGCCTCATGTCCAATCATTATTCTTTGAACGCTCATTTATACCGGGTTGGACTGAGCGACAGCAATCTCTGCGAGTGTGGACAAGGCTATCAGGACGCAGATCACGTTATTTGGTCTTGTGCTGAACATCGTGGAGTCAGATCGGAGCTTTATGATTCCCTTCGGGCTCGAGGTAGACAACCCAATGTGCCAATTCGAGATATTTTGGCTGTACGTGATTTGGAGTACATGAAACTCATTTATGTGTTTTTGACTAACATTAGCCTTAGATTGTAGTTAGTTTAACCTGTATGTTTACTATAAGTTTTTTTTTTTTTATCTGTGTATGTGTGTTTTTTTTTCTTTTTCAAAAAATGTTCAAGTCAAAAGTAAACCATAAATTGTATAGTTATAAGTTTTTAGATAATTTAGAATTTAAATTTAATGTGTTATGTAAACCATACCTTAAATTCCCACCCTCTTTCCCATCCGTAATTTGTAATTCCTATTAACCTCGAGACGGCCGCGAGTAATCGGCTCTATCCTCCTAACTTTAGTTTTAAGATAAATGATGTATATAAATATGAAAATTTGGCTCTGTAAAGTTGATTCGATTGAGCCTGTACAAATAAACGATTATTAAAAAAAAAAAAAAAAAAAAAAACAAAAAAACCCTTTAAACCCCAAAATAAAAAAAAAAAAAATTGCCAAAAAACACAATGTGCTCTAAATTTACTACCAGAGCAACTTTTTCGAAACAAATTTAGAATGAAAAGTAATGAGCATGACATTGACAGTAGCTTTCTTCTTGGTTCATGCGTGTGTTCTCGACTTGTTGTGGAATTTATTTGATTGGTGGAAATTCCTGAACATATTTAACTTATTCT
Organism: Aedes koreicus; assembly: GCA_024533555.2. Classification (NCBI taxonomy): domain Eukaryota; kingdom Metazoa; phylum Arthropoda; class Insecta; order Diptera; family Culicidae; genus Aedes; species Aedes koreicus. The sequence continues at coordinate 222,632 of JAHHFK020001235.1, read as the reverse complement.
TGTTTTATGCTTTTGTCATGCAAAACAGTAACCGGGTGCTTATGTACGCATTTTATCCGATGATCCGTTTTGTTACAAGCATTCTTTTATTCTTGAATACGCGCCAAACCATCGCACATAAATTCGGCGACGGTTTCAGCGTTTTTCTCCCATAGAAACGGAAAAAAAAACTTTGAAGTAGCTCATCGAAGCTTCTGGTCCGCCTCTAAGCATCTTGCTATGAGGTAACAGGTGAGTTTTTATCGATTGCCTGTCGATCTGCTAAATTTGGAAGATGTCATCATTGAGATATCTCAAATTATAATAATCCGTCCAATGTTTCACAAAACAGCGATTGGCTATAATGAAAGGACCAAGTCACCTCCCTTGATGCTAAACCGATGAGCCTGTACATCAATAGGAGCATAAAGTTGCCAGAAGGCACGAAATGCATCTACGCACACTGGATTCACATAGATTATTCTAAAGAAGTTTCTACTTGATTGATAGAGTTGTAAAAATTGAAAGTTTACGAAGAAAGAGTTTGCTTCGAGCATCGGCAGTGAAAGGTCGTGTCGATGCTTTATTACACACTATTTTGCTATCGGGCATGGCGCGTTTTGTATTGTTTCGGTTATTTATAATTCGGCGATGCGAGTGATCGAGTAAGCACAGAAAAAAAACAACAAAAATGTTTTCTGGTGAGATGTGGTGGTTCGACAGAAGGGGGGCCCGGCGGTGGGGATCACAATTATTTGTGATCCATAATATTGGTTGGAAGCTCGTCGTGCCACCATATCCCGGAGCAAATAAACCACAAGCTAGCAAACATCAAAGCTGAATAGCTATTTGTTCAGTCAAATTTGGAGAAGTTGTTCTGCTATATCTTCTAGAAAGCTGAATAACTTTTTCATATGTGTTTGAACAAGCGGTTATTCGACGCTCATGTTTGTAAGTTATCTCATATGGTGAGTGATTCCAATAGCATCTTTCTGTTAGTATAAATAGGTTCAAATCAGAAATCGGTACTAATATTTAAATGCTTTACTAAACGCCGCTTGAATTCAGCTTATCGTTTACTAAAAAGAACCCTGTTGCCACCCAATCTTGTTATCCAATATCCCAGTGATTTCTCGTGGAAAGGCAGAGGCTGTCTCGGCTTTCAATCAAACGAGTCTCACACATTCCTACCCTTTACTTATTTGACCTGCATGCGGGCGAGGCAGGCGCTGGTTATTGCCTAAGTTTGGGATCACCAGTTTTTACACATTGAGGATGTATGCTAATCCTAAACATCATCTGTTAGTTCTCTGTGTAGTAACAGCTGATCTGACAGCAACGGAGTAGCAATCTCGGGCGGTCAATCATGCTCGTGTCTTGCATGTAAGAATACACCCAGGTATCCAATAAGCAGGTCCAAAGCGTATTTACAGCAACCAATCAAGCAATTAAGTCGCCTTTAATGCAACATAAATGCCACTTTTGGCCCCAATATACGGCTGCTTTGCTGCAATGCTATGATAATGCTTCATTAATGCTATTTTGCATTCGAAATGCAAATTATAGACTACAAGCATTTAAATAGCATTTGAAATGCAACTTTACAACAGATAGCATTCAAGATGCTGATATAATGCTAATATAATGCTTGTAGCATGAATGAAATGCAGATTTAGGGTTGATTTACTGCATGCACTCATGCTTATTGGTTACCTGGGCAGTACCGTAAAAGGGGATAACATTGACCGGTTTGCCCATATCATCAATAGTCCACATAACCATTTTTCGTTGACACACTTTCTAGCTATCAATTATGTTTCTTAATATAGTATTTTTTGGCTTCCGAAAGCTATAACATTGGTTTAAATATTAAATTTTTTGATTGCCAAGAACTGAAAGTTGAATTGAGCATAGCTTTTTTATCTATCGGCTCGTGGGGGAAAAAAGCAATAAATGCTTGTCTAATAGTTAACATAATAGGTTAAAGATATTTTTTTATATACGTTAGGTTTGCTAGGTTGGGTTCTTGATTACAGGAAAAAAACTGTACTAAAATTCGTAGCCTTTCCTATTTAAAAATATATCTCATTGTTGTCCACTTTTTGCGCTTTTTTTCTACAACTTGTCACAAAATCGAGGCAACTTCGCGCTTTTTCATTGAGGCAAAGCGGGAATAATACAAAACATTAAACATAAGTAATAAACAATTGAAACAAACACAAAAAAATTAAAAATAAAATCAAAAGTTAGGGGGGGGCAACGGCCCTCCCCTGCCCCCCCTTGGCTACGCCTATGTAAGTGCACCGAAGACAACAAAACGATTTGACGTAAACGTGCACTTTTATCACACTTTAAAATGCGCAAAAAGCACTTCTAGAGTCCAATCACAACTGCAACCAGCAATAATAGAAATTATACACAGGTAGATATATTTCGAACCTGGTCGGTTGAAATACCCAAGAACTTCAAGGCGCAACAAATCGTCTTTCATTATACATTACGAAACGGGTCGAAGAAATGAGCAATACAATGAATTTTTCAATGAGTTTGAAAAATTCTTTGGAACCTTGAAGATAAAACCTAAAGAATGGCCCATTAAGTAATTTAACAACAACAGTGGCGTGTATTTAGAGTTTATATAATCTTATTGAGAACAAATTGTGAAGGGTTTTTTTTTTATAATTTCAAACGAAAATTCAATCAGGGCAAAAGCAATTTAATTTGTCCAACTTGCTCCTTCATTCGCCTTATGTATAAAATATGTCAGCAATAATCGACAAAAATAAGTTGGTATCTTGATGACGGATTGATTCATCGATTTATGTTAATTATTAGGTGCGCAACTAAGTTCTCGCTGTTTTTTGGTGAAAAAGGAACTTTATTTTGAAAACAAAGGTTACAAACGAATTATTCAAAGTATTGCCCATCACTAGCTACGACTTTTTCCCATCTTTCTGGAAGAACGTGAATACCATTTCGATAGAACTGTTCGTCTTTTGATGCTATCCAAGAATCAAGCCATTTTGAGATGTCATCATATGAGTGGAATTGCTGACCAGTGAGACCATGTGCCATCGAACGGAACAAGTAACAATCGGACGGTGCAATATCAGGAGAATATGGCGGGTGGGGTAGGACTTCCCATTTGAGCGTTTCCAAGTAGGTTTTCACGGGTTTCGCAACGTGAGGTCGAGCGTTGTCATGCTGAAGAATCACTTTTTCGTGTCTGTGCTCGTATTGTGGCCGTTTTTCGTGCAGTGCTCGGCTCAATCGCATCAATTGAGTTCGATACCGTTCCCCGGTAATGGTTTCGTTTGGTTTCAACAGCTCATAATAAATAACACCAACTTAGTCCCACCAAATACACAGCATAACCTTCGCAGCGTGAATATTCGGCCTAGGCGACGATGTTGAAGCATGCCCGGGCAGTCCCCATGAATGTTTCCGTATTGGGTTACTGTAATGGATCCATTTTTCGTCACCCATCACAATGCGATGTAGAAAACTCTTCCTTTTTTGCCGCTGGAGCAGTTGTTCACAGACGAAAAAACGACGCTCAACATTTCTTGGCTTCAAATCGTAAGGAACCCAAGTTCCTTGCTTTTGAATCATTCCCAACGCTTGCAATCGCTTAGAAACGGCTTGGCGGGAAACTCCTAATCCTGAACCAAGCTCTTCTTGCGTTTGACACGGACCCTCATCGAGCAATGCCTCCAATTCAGAGTCTTCGAAGTTTTTTGGCCTTCCTTCACGCGGACGATCATCAACACTGAAATCACCGTTTTTGAAGCGACGAAACCAATCACGACACGTTGTTTCACTCAGAGCAGCATCACCGTAAACTTTTTGGAGCTCTCGATGTACTTCAGCCGCCGTTTTCTTCGAATGAAAGAAGAAAATCAACACTTCCCGCAAATGACGATTATTTGGCACGAAATCAGACATCTTCAAACAACCAAAATATATAACACTAAACCAAAATCACTGATTTGGCAAAGCGGTTTGTTTACCATATGTCTGAGCTTGGTTTATGACGCTTGAGATGTACAACATTCGACCAGCACTTACTACTGGCGCCATCTATTGCTAAACAGCGGGAACTTAGTTGCGCACCTTATAACTTTAGAGATATTTTTGAGAGCGCTGCTCTTCGGTTCAGAAAGGAGTATGGGCGTGTTCTGCCGAATTTGACGCGGCAGATTTCATGTGTGAATAGGCTGCCACATCAACATTCAAAAGTGCCTGAATCGACAGCCTGTAATGATCACATCACTTGAAGATGCGATGCGATTATTGCCCTGACATTCATAAATGTAGCACGTATAAACGTTTGCATTAAAAAAAAAATGGGTAAAAATTGCCGATTTTTCATGGGTTTAACTTCACCCGCACTGACAAAACTACCCATGCAGCATCAATCATAGTAACCCATGAGTCAGCAGACAAAATTTGACAGCTCTATCAGTCGACCTCTAACCGTGATGGCAAAAACAGTGAAGCAACTCCGTTCAGAAGTGTGCGCGTTCAAAGAACGGCACCCCGCCGCGTCGAAAACGGACATCGTGCGGCACTTTGTGGACGCCGGATACGCCATATCTTGGCACTATTAGACAACAATCAGAGCATTGAAAGAAAGCCCGGTTCCGGACGGCCGACGACCCTGAGCGACAAGAAGCTCCAAAGAATGCTAGGAATGCAGAGGAAGACCGAGGGAAAGGTGGCTACATCGCTGCGTGTGCTTGGCCGGGAGGACGGTTCAATCGGCCAAACAATGAAAAAGTACCTGGTGAACATGAACATACATGTCAGGAAGCGGAAGTCGCGTCCACTGGTTTCGGAACTACAAGCAATGACACAGCGGCAGCGGCTGAATAAGATGGTCAACTCGATTTTCCCGACGAATCGCGACGTGGCGGTGGTGATGGATGGCGAGACCTATCTCACCCTGGATGGAAACGAGTGGCAGGGCACTTCGTATTTTACTTCCCCCACGAAGGAAGTGAGCTCCGAGGTGAAGTTCATTTCACACACCAAGTTCCCCAAGAAGGTGCTGCTGTGGCTGACAATTAGCGATGTTCTGGCCGGATCTGGCGTCGGCCCAATACTCAAAGTGATCGTTGGAGGAGATGGTACCCAAGTCGGCGAACCCGCCAAACGTCCCCCAGCTGCGTCCCATCGAGAATTTCTGGGCCAACCTGAAGCGTAAGATCTATTTCAACAATTTTGTCGCGAAAACTGAGGAGGAATTGATAAATAAAACGAAGAAATAACTCAAAAACATGCATGTTTTCGTCTGCCATGGTGAATGTTCCGGTTAAGGAGTGTATCGAAAATAATTTATTCAATTATCGAAAATAATTCATTTATTCATACAACAAATTGATCCTTTACTGCACGAGGTTAAACTTGAACATAATGAAGACCGGATGAAATTTAAGTTATTCCTTCACGAATTTTCGAACTTTGGATCGAATGCTCTTCATCAAGTTCCGGACAAGTGTTGCATCGCATTTTTTGGACGCTTGAGCCCAAATTTTTTTGAACTCCTGCATGTTCCCAGCTGCCTTACCAGTCTTCTTGAAGACCCTCTTCACGGTTGCCCAGTAACGTTCGATGGGTCGAAGCTGAGGGCAATTTGGTGGATTGATATTTTTCTCAACGAAATCTATAACCTTTTCCGCAAGCCAATTGAGTTGGTTTTGGCATAGTGAGCCGACGATAAATCCGGCCAATAAAGTGGAGGTGTACTATGCTTCTTATATAAAGGCAACAATCTCTTCTGGAGACACTCAGATCGATAGATTTCCGCATTTATAGTTCCGGTAGTGTAAAAAATGGTTGACTTCAAACCACAGGAATATATTGCTTGCCATACCAGTATCTTTCGACCGAATTTCTCCACTTGAATCGACCTGTCCGCATTGCTCACATCCTCCCCAACGACGGCAGTAAAGTATTGTGGACCTGGAAGGGTTTTTGAGTCCTCCTTTACATAGGTCTCATCGTCCATCAAAACGCATGCATCCGGACGCTGCAAAAGACGCGAATACAATTTCCGGGCCCTTGTTGCTGCTCGCTTCTTCTGTTCTGCACTTTGTTTCGAGATTTTCTGCTTCTTGTAGGTCTTCAGGTGGTTTCGCCTCTTGATACGCTGGATCATTCCGACACTCGTTCCTGCTTTTTTGGCCAAATCACGTATTGACATTGATTTGTTCTTCATGATTAGAGATACCACTTTCTGCTCCAGTTTCGGGTTGGAAGAACCGGGTTTTCTGCCTCTTCCTGGTAGCTCATCCAAAGAATAGTGTTCCCCAAACTTATTAATGAGCTTCGCCAATTTCCGCATAGCAATACCCTTCTCACTTAGCCATGTGTCCAGAACCATAATTTTCACTTCCTTTTCAATACGCGACATTTTGAAAACGCAGAATTTGAACCGCACAAACAAGTAAACAAAAGAAAGCTGACAGTCAAACGCACAGCATGCAGTGTTCAGAGCATAAAAAACCATCACAAATACATGCGTACAACGCAAATGTATGTGGATAGCTTATATTCGATACACTCTTTAACTGCCGGAAGGCCGCTCGCAAGGGCGTAGAATTTTTTTGCAAGTAAGCTTAAATAATTACCTTCTATGGGAAATTTATCAAAAGCAATTATCTGGCTTATCTTTTTTTTATCACCATCCGAAAATAGTCCATTTTTTTAATGCAAACGTTAAAATGTGCCTTGTCTTCGATAACTAAACGTGATGGAATTGAGTAAATGAGTGGAAATCAATCGGGAATGATCTATCATATGCATCCGTCGAACCATCCTGAACGGCCGTTGTGTAGCAAGTACGCTTAATTATTTATTAAACGTCCCTGGATATAATGCAATTTTATACAATGTGTCTCACAATAGGTGTCACCTTTTTGCAGTCCTGGTTTATTTCAGCTGGGTAATTACAACAGCGGAATTGGTTATTCCCGTTTTGAGTGTATTCTTTTGACAGCTTATCGCTGAAGATAAATTAGCGATTCCGTTTGTTTATATTTATCAGCTACCATGGAAGCCATACGGGAGCAAGTTTTAAAATTACATTTACAAAAGCTTAGACCGTGTCAAATATTCAATAGCTTTAAGCAGTTCGGAGTGAATAAGCGTTTTGTTTTTCGAACCTTGAAACAGTTCAAGGAAACTGGAAATATCCACATTCAGCACAAAGGAGGTGCCAGACGAACTGCCAGAACGAAGAAAAAGATCAAATGTGTGAGGGAGCGAATAAGACGTAATCCGGCCGTATCTGGCCGTAAATTGAGCAAACAATTTCAAATGACCCCTGCTTCAATGAACAGGCTCCTCAGACAAACAACGGGTTCACGGGTTGACGGATCGTCAAAAGCAAGCCAGGGTTCAAAAAAGCAGAAATCTATTGGTTCGGCACGGTGACTGCGAGATTTTATTTTCGGATGAAAAGCTCTTCCTCCTTCCGGACAGTCATAATCAACAAAATGATCGTGTGTTTGGCAACAGTCTTGACAATATTCCAAGAGATAAACTAGCTGTAGAACGCTATCAGAATGTATCGAAAATCATGGTATGGCGCGCCGTTTCACGAAAAGGAAAACTTCCTCTTCTTTTCATAGAAGCTAACGTAGAAATCAAAACTGAATATAACATCGAGCAGGTTTTGAAGAACCATCTGTTTTCTCATGCTTGAACAATGTATGGGAATACACCATATTGTTTCCAACAGGACTCAGCTTCAGCTGACAAGGCAAAGAAGTCACAAGCGTGGTGCGCGGAAAATTTGCCCGATTTCATCACAAGTGAAGAATGGTCTGCATCTTCACCGGATCTCAACCCACTTGACTACTTTGTTTGGGGTTATGTGCTTCAACATATAGGCCCTACGAAAGGGCTTACTTTAGATCGATTCAAGAAACATTTGGTTGATATTTGGGACCAAATTTCTCAGGAAATCGTAAGTGCCAGCTGCGATGGGTTTACAAAGCGTTTGCGCAAAGTTAAGGTCGGTATCGTGTTCGAAAGAAATGTCTCTTTCTATTCCAAACCCATGCTAAATTCCGTTTACTGAAACGGAAAAGTAAAGAATCGAAAAGAAATTTCTGCAGCAGTATCCACCTGAAAAGAACGAAAAATAAAATTTTAATTTGTAAGGTTTCCACGCAAACTAATGGGAGCTGTCACTTTTACTTTCGGAAAAAATTTCCGCTCGATTATTCCAAAAGTGAAGGTGACATTTCATTCCATGCAGATCAATTGTCGAAATTCCGCTTGGTAATATTGAACAAAACTCCGTAACCTCTCTACATTTCAAGTCGATACTGGCCTTTATCAAGGAAAAGGGCGAGACATTCGAATTGAATTAATATGGTTTATTTCTTTAACATGTATCTTTCAAATGAAAAATAAATGCTATGATTTGGTTGATTCCCATTTTGTTTTAGTGACACCTATTGTGAGACACCCTGTACTATAAATTGTTTTGCTCACTTTAATAACATTAAGATTGTAAAATATTGTACATTTGTTTGTTGCATGAAATTTCGTTTTTTTGTTTTCAAAATAAATTCATGAATGTGTTCACCGCCAAAGGAAGGTCGATCTGCACGTTAAGATGAGAATACCTAAAAATCGTTTAAAAGTACCGATAATCGCTCAAAAGTGCACATACCCAAATTATGCGTAAACACAGATTACCTAGTTTTGGATATTAGTAATGAAGGAAGATAAACGTTAAAAATTACCGATTTTTTATCGTTACTTTTTACTGACAATTGGGTATTTTTTTTTTTGAAGTTCTATTTTACAGAATGCTTCAAACAAGACATGCAATTTAAAAATGTATATTAAAAAAAGTAAAAGAAATGTTTAAATGCATTACAGAAATATTTTTTTTCTGTATTCAAAGTATCAATAAAGTATGGAGGAATCCATGTAAAGCTAAAGTTAGGTTAAACATCGTAGTATCTAAAACTTAAGGTGATAATAACTTTTATAGACGATTTTCTGCTTTTTTAATCACCATTCACTACGACGTTTAACCTCATTTTTGCGTTACTGAAATATTTTTTCTTCATCGACCCAACATTTCGACACTTTCTTTTTGTCGCTCCGCAGCCGAATTGCACTTCAGGATTCACGTTGGTCCTCAAGGATCCGTCGGAACTAGAATAAAAAAAAAGAATGCAAAATTTATTGCTATAAATATTGGGACATGAATAAATTTTTTATTGAAAGATTTGTAAGAATAAATAATTACGTTTTCGCTTGGAAAAAAAATGGTGACCGCGTTGCTTCAGTGACGAAAAATTTATTCAATTTTGTGTAAATAATAACGTCCAATATTAGAAAATAAACATTACCCATAGGTCAGTAAAATTACTGTTAATATTAATTCTATCGATATTTTGGGTATTGTAAACAATACCTAATTTTAGGTAAAATAAATACCTAAGGTTCCCGGTTCCAGGCAGAAACCGGAAGGGAGACACCGCTATGTCGTTCTCCGACCAAGCTTCGACCGACATCGTAGATCGTACTCGGGCGCCACCGGAAATCGGCGCTTGCCAGTACCAGTACGAAGGATTCGGCTGGGAATTTCCGTACGACATCAAGTCGGTTCGGCATATGCAATAAACATTCGACCCATCTTCTTTGCCGACACTCACTACGACCAACGAATGCTGCTTTGCCGTCGGTATGAATAGCAGCGACGAATGGATGGTAAACCGTGAGTAAACGCATGCGAATCTCCACACACACACACACACATGAGCTCGAAGACAAGTGATAGGTTAGGCTAGCCATCACTCAGAAATCAAAAATTCCGCAAACCTGAACAGAGAGAGAGAGAGAGAGAGAGAGAAAAAAAATAAGGGGAAAGGAATATGTAAAAAACCTAGGTAGGAACGCAAATAAATGCAAGCATGAAATCCGATGTTTGAAGCGCAACTAAATAATGCTTTGTTGCTAGGACGATAGTTTCCCCGTAAGGGAACGTCCATTAATTATATCACTCAAAAAGTAAATTTTTATGAACCCCCCGCCCCCCTGTCACGTTTTCTGTATGGACCTTCAAAATTTTTGAATGGATTGTCACGTTTTCCCACACCATCCCTCCCCCCTTACTGCGTGACATAATGAATGAACCTTCCCTAATGTGACTTTCGAATGACTAGATCCCTCACATTTTCACGTCATTTTCATGTAAAGGGTGTTCCGATCAAAATTGTGTGCATGTGTGTGAGTCGATCAAAGTTATTATTAATAAGTTAAATTCTTTTTCTTTATCAAGTTCAGTTAATACAGAATACAGGAAAAAAATTCAGCTAAGCTTCCTTTTTACCGAATGCGAATTGCCGGGTCTATCGTTAAACACCTGCCATAAGATTTTGTACAGTCCCCTTGTCCACTTTATTCGCCGCAGAACGCCAGTTTGCCTTGAACTGTTTCTCGCTCACAACAGCTTTTTGAGTCTTCTTAAGGTTCCGCTTGACGAAGGCCCAATATTGTTCGATTGGGCGGAGCTCTGGCGTGTTGGGAGGGTTCTTGTCCTTGGGCACCACTTGAACGTTGTTGGCAGCATACCACTCCATGGCCTTTTTTCCGTAATGGCAAGATGCCAAATCTGGCCAAAATAGAACGGAACAATTGTGTCGCTTCAGGAAAGGCAGTAGACGTTTTTGTAGGCACTCGCTCAGATAAATTTCCTGGTTGACGGTTCCGGTCGATGTAAACGTCGCTCTTCAAGCCACTGGTATCTGCCACACCGGATTTTTCATCGCGAACTTTGACAGTTTATTGTGCTTGAACATTTCTGCCACCTTTCTCCGTCCGGTTGCCGTATAAAATTCCTGTCCAGGAAGCTGTTTAAAGTCTGCCTTAACGTAAGTTTCATCGTCCTGTACCATGCAATAAAACTCATAGGCGTAGCCAGGATTTCAAATAGGGGGGGGGGCGAGTTTTTTTTTAGAGAGAGAGAGAGAGAGAGAGAGAGAGAGAGAGAGAGAATTACATCGTCTCCAACCAGTGGTTGCACATACTGAACAATTAACATTAACGGACACTTAACGGACAATACAACGCCCGGTGGACCAGTAGAGTAGGGTCATTTTCATGTTCCGACAGATGGAGCGGGAATGGAGCCCCATTTATGTGACATTACGTCTGAATGCTGGTGGATTATCTTCTCTACTCTCACCCAAAGTATTTGACAATACCCGTCCGTTTCTTGCAACAAGATTAAACAATTCTAGGCTTGTTCTGGAATAAAAAAAAAACGATTTTAAAAACTTTCGATTTTTCCCATGTTTTTAAATCAAACCACATTGAATGCCAAACATTTAACGGGTCATGTTGGATTTTTGTATAGAATAACCACCGAATTTGTTTGCAGTTTGTACTGAAAATGTACTTTTCATCCGCGACCCTCTCACCCAAAGCAACACAGAAGAAACACCGTTTTTTACTCACCATGCTCACACCGTTTCAATAGATTATATTTTTTTAATTGTTGTTCAAATAATAAGTGATTAGCTTTTAACAAACATACATTTTGAGTTTTGGTGGTTTATAGCTTATGGTTTGTGTCCCCTTTGCTCACCTTAAGTATAATTATTTTATCTGATATTTTTTAAACAGGAACATCAAACATAACCTTTTAAAACGACGTAAGTATAAAATGTAAGCAAGATGTGTTTTTTGTGCTGAATTGTTGCTACTTGCATTCTCAACACACGAGTAGTTAGTAAATAATTTAAGAAATTTTATTCATCAATGACGAAAAGAAATTCATATGCGTTCCAACAGCTATTCCTCAATATTTTAAAAATAATTTATATACACATCTGCATCTGCGTTTTGAAATTTGAACCGATTTATCTGATATGATCCAACTGAAACACTTTCTGTCGAAACACGCTTTATGTAGCAATCATGTGTATCTGAGTAGTATGAAACCAAAACGGTGTATCATTGAATTACATTAAAATTGTTGTTCAAATTCGAGAAATACAACCATTTTGCATATTTTTCTATTCGTGGTTATTTCAGCTGCATGAAAAAACATTCGTTTTGTTTTGTTTGCTTGTTTTTTTTTAATTACATGCTGGAAAATATTATACTTACTTTTGAAAAACTTTCGAATGTCCATTTATGGTACTTCTGGATAAAATGAATCAAATAACTGCTTTAGACTGCTTATAATTGAAAAAAAAAGCCGTATGTATTTTACCCGATGATTCGTTTTGTTTTGAAGATTCTTCTGTTTATAAACACGCGCAGAACCATCGCTTATTCTTCCGGTCTTCCTCTAAACTCTCCACCGATTGCTTGTCGATCTGCCAAACTTGGAAGACATCTGCATGGAGTTATCTCAAATTATAATAATCCGTCCAATCTATCACAAAACGTTGCGATTGGTTGAGCGGACTGGAGATAATGAAATTCATTTGTATAAGGCCAAGTCTCTCCCGGTTGGTATTAAACCGATGAGCATGGATATCAATAGAAACATAAAGTTACCAGAAGGCACAAAATGCATCTACGGACTCTTATTTTTACGAAATCCCTCAATTTCAATTTTTAATGGATTAGCATAGATTGTTCATTAGACACTTCAACTTGATTGATACAGTTATTAGTAACAGCAGTGCAATAGATTGTAGAATACAGTAGTAAAAATTGTAAGTTACGAAAAAAGAGTTTGGTTCGAGCATCGGCTGTGAAAGGTTGTGTCGATGCTTTATTACGCACTATTTTCCTATCGAGCCTGGCGCGTTTCGTGTTGTTTCGGTTATCTATAATTCGGTGTAACGAGTGATCGAGTGAGCACAGTAAGAGAACAACAAAGCGTCTCTCAAGCGTTCATAAAATTATCCTTGTTTTCCTAACGGAAAACCACCATCACACTTTGTGAGTGGCTCCAATAGCATCCTTATTATTGTTTTAACTCAGATCAAATCGGATTTCCAACATTATAAAAAATCACCTTGTTTTTCCGATGAAAAAACACCATTACACTTTGTGTGTGGCCCCAATAGCATCCTTACTGTTGTAATCGGTTCGAATCAGAAATCGGTACTAGTATTTAAATATTTTACTAAACGAAGCGTGAATTCAGCGTATTGTTTACCAAAACGAACCCTGCTGCCACCCAATCTTGTCATCCAAAATCCCAGTGATTTCTCGTGGAAGTGCGGCGGTGGTCTCGGCTTCCAATAAAACGTCCAAATAAACGTTAACGCATTCCTACCCTTTCCTTATTTGACCTGCATTCGAGCACCCTGTATTGCCTTAGTTTGGGATCACCAGTTTTACACATTGAGCATGTTTGCATCATCTGTTGATCTTCTGAGTAATAACAGCTGAACTGGCAGTAACGGAATAACAACTTCGGGCGGTCAATCATGCTCATTATCCTGCTCATGCTCATAAAAACGGATAAATTATTTGAATAGGATGAGACAACTGCAACTTCTCGCCCTGACTAGCTTGCTGTTCTGCTGAATCAAACTGTAAGATATGATCAACATATATTCTCAATAATACGAAACTACAGTACCCTAAAACGGGGAAAGCGGGGTAACGGGCGGTTTGACCCATGCCATGAATAATTCAAATAAATATTTTTCGTTGATACTTTTTCTAACTATCAACTGTGGTTCTTAATCTAGTAGTATTTGGCTTCTGAAAGCTATAGCATAGGTTTGAATATTCAGTTTTTTGATTAACCAAGAACTGAACATTTTATTGAGCATAGCTTCTTCAACTTTCAGCAAGCAGGGAAAAAATCAATCAATGCTTATCTAATAGCTAACATTACAGATTAAGAGATATTTCCCTAGTAGCACATTTGTTTCAACCCAGTAAAGGTGACTGCTCTGTGACTCAATTAAGTCACAATAGAGCTGCTGAAACCAGTTTTGACTGCTGTGTGCTGCTTGGGGTTTTTAGATACTTTAGGCTACATAGGTTGGGGTCTAGGTTAAAATATTGTAATAAAATTGTTACTCGTTACTATTTAAAAACTATTACATAATTACAACTTTTTTCTCATGGATGTCAATTTTTTACGCTTTTTTGCTACAACTTGTTATAAAATCGAGGCAACTTCGCGTAATTTGGCTTTTTTATTTAGGCAAAGGAGCAATCTGACAAACATCCCAAGCAACACAAAATCGTCATATTTGGTTACAGTGACTTGATTGTGACTTAATTGAGTAGTATTGGAGTAACATCAACTGTATTGCAACAAGTTACCTTGCAACCTTCTAGAGATAAAAAATAAATAATAATATATTGAAACAAATAATAAAATTGTAAAAATAAAATCAAAACTTAGGGGGGCTTCTCTCCTGTCCCCTTCCTTTCTCCCCTGCTGTTTCCCGCCATCCCCCCCGCCCCCCCCTACTGTGTGCGGCGTTGATATGCCCCCCCCTATTCGCCTCCCCGCCGTGGGGGGGGGTGGGTTTTTTCCCCCCCCCCCCGGCAGGGCTGGGGGTGCGTCTCTTTCTTCTCCCCCGCGTGATATTGATCCGCCCACCAAAACCCATGCGCCGCCCCCCCCCACATTCGGGGGGGGCGGTTTATATGTCATGGCGAGGATGCATTTTAGGCCCCAATTTTTGCGGAATTTTTTTTGGGGGGTATTAATTTTTTCTGGGGGGGCGCCCCGGGAAACCCCCCCCTTTGTTTCGCCCCGGGGGGGACATTTGAACATCAAGGGGTTCTCCAGTGATAATAAACGTGGATTCTAGTGTAGTGAGCCAGTAGGAAGACGGTTAGCACCGGTGTTTCCTTTTCTTTTGAAGTAGCTTTTTTCGGGAGGATCTCCAACTCTCGTGGGGTTTCAATCTGTTGAATCGCCTATACCTAAAACATAGGTCTCTGCTATAAATAAACCCACCCTGGGGTTTTAGTTCTGGCAGGCCAACTAACCTTGACGAGTGGTCCGCTAAAGAGGTGGCGCTTAAGCTTAAGACTTGTGTTACAGTTGTGAGAATATCACCATGAAAATCTCACATGCTCATAGTCTGTTACCAATTACTAATGCTTTCTTTCCTCTCTCCTGTTCTCTTCCCTATCCCATGACCGCGAGTAGTACCATATGACACACCGTGAAAAACCTGGCCACTACATCAAATGAAGCAATAAGTAAAGAACGGTATATCACCCAAACCAATTTTACTTTCAGCCACATTTTTTAACACAAGGTAAGCAATCAAATGACCACAACAAATCATACTAAACATAAGATATCATATAACGGGTAAAGGGAGGGACCATTGAGGCACCCAAGTAAAACGATTTGGATAGGAAGCATGGGACTGCCTCCACCCTATTGTTAACATTTCGCGGAACAAGGGTGGGCTCTTCGACTTCATCTACTTGGTTTATTCTTTCAATCGAGTGCTCGATTCTAGTGCTGTGAGTGTGAACTTGCTTTTAGAAGGTGATTCTCTTCCCTGTATTCGCGGGTTTTGCGTAAGTGTCTCTGCTTACGGGCCCGCCCAAACCTTTTTGGCCCTTCATACAGGAGCTCAATGATCACAAACAACAAAATAATCCTGATCAAATCAATTCTAGATTTAAAAAAATAGTTACACGTTATAAATTAACTGTTCAAATAGAAACATAAATAATAATTTCTCAAGAGACCCGTAGACTTCGACCCGTTCGAATAACATCGACAGTAGATCTCCCTCTTTCGAAACCTAACTGCATCTCGGACGGACCACAACACTAGCTTTCATCCTGTCATTTCTACAGCACCGTCCTGCGCATGTCCGGGAAATCCTGGGTCACCGTTTTCATTGCTGAGTTTGGAGATTCCGTCCGGGCCAGGGGCTTTCTTCACCTTCAACCTTTTTGCTACTGCTACGGTTCCTGGTTGATGACGTTCGTATCCTTGACGTTTTTATGGCCTTATCGTTGGGTCATGCAGCGGGGAAAGCCCCTCCTCGATGATCTTCAGCTTACCCGGGCACGTTTCAGCGGGTGTCGTTGAACTAACTTTCACCTTTACTACATGATATGCATCGCCCCAGGGGTTGGCATCAGCTCTTTGTAGCAATTCAATTTCTTGGCACAGCTCTTTCTAGCAATTCAGTTTGCTCACGATTTAGTACAGTCCGGGTCGCTCGGAACACCACCCTACGCTGCTCTCTGTCGGCATCGTTTCTAGTCCTTTGCACGCGTCTTCTGACTCTGAGACAAGTGGCACGAAGCTAAGCACCTCGTTCCATCAGTAGACTGGACGCCGTCTATTGCCAGGCTCCAGTTTCCTTGGCATGGTTGTGTCGCAACGTTGGTGCTGGTAGCTAGTCTGCATTCAGGTCCGAGGGGCCACTACCTTCCCGGTGAGCTTCAACAAAGAGATCCTCATCGAAGTCCTTCGTCTTCTACTTCCACACGCTCGCTCTAAGCCTGCCGCGCCTGCCGGAGGATTCCGTTGGCCGACGGTGTACCAGAATGCCTGATGGTCGCTATGAGTAAACCCCTCGTACACTCTCCAATTCATATTATCCATCAGCGTCAGATTGCAGGCAATGACGTCGATTTCGGATTCCCGGCAATCTTAACTTAACTACTTAACTTCCAACTTTGCCAAAGCCTCTAGTAGGTTGTACCCTATTGCATTAGTGAATCTGCTCCCCTACTCTCCCCCGTCGTCCATCTTTGGGGTGCGTAGGAACTACATATGAAGACTCCATTGACTTTGGTGATCACTCTTTTCTCCGGCTGCAACGTTTCGCAGCGATGATGCCTGGTGCTTCTACTGGTGCATGCTCCTGTGTTTGCTGGCTACCATGCCGTGCTGGCTAGCTCTACGACATGTTATTACTACTGCGCTGTTCGGCTTGCTTTTCAGATGAACCGGTTGGATGCCGAGGTCGGTCCTGTGATTCCGGTTGGATTATGTCATACGCACCCCGCGACCCTAATCCGGTGGTTCATCACGGTCAAAACTACTTGGCATTCCCCGACGGTGGAGCTAGCCTACTCCAGCGGAGAGTTCCTCGTCGAAAGTGTGTTGAGGTCGATCCAGCGATTAGAGGTCGAGGATTGCTTTTGGTTCACTGGCGCCCCGAAGACTCAAGCCGGTATTTTGGTATTTCCCACACGACGGAAGTTCTCCCGAAACCGTCAATTCGATGCTGGTCAGGTGCCAAGAACGGTCCCGTGATTCCGGTGGATGATGACTTCTAGAGGTGCCCAGACGACCATCACCGATTCTACGTAACGCTCGGACTATTGGCCAAGTCCCCGACGGTGAATCTAGCCTACTCCAATCGCGACCCGACGCTCTCTTGTCTTCACACGATTTCTGCTGCAACGATGACAAGATCTACGTTATCGCTCTGTTCACCGTAAGCCACTTGTTCTCACATGACACATTTTCTTTACGATATTGTCGCTGCTTTCTAGCATTTCGCCACGTGCTTTTGCGAGTCTTGTCTAGTCAAATACTACATATTGCGGTATTTCCTCGCTGTTCAGGCAATCTGGGCAGTGTTGGGACTACTCTACATGTTCATGCATGCATGGAGGTACTTCTTGAAGCATACATGACCTGCTTTCTATTCACCCACGTCGACAGGTTTGATATAAGTCCATCTTCCATTTCCGCTCTGCCCCGCTGCAACTTCCGCTATCGATTTGATTCTTGCAATCTTTCTCACGTCACTGGTGTCTCTTTGTTCTGGTCACAATAAAAAGCAAGATAATTGAATCCTAGTGTTCACATACTTGCATAATTGAGAGCCCATTACAAGCCCGGATAACCTTATCGACATGTTCATTTACAGCGCCCCTAACCCACCAGATCCACTTATCCAGCCACCACTCCTCGCCCAACCGAGATCGACTGCCCGAAGAAGCCTCCGACTTCATCCATTTGCTGGCAATCAAAGAGATTTGCAACCTCTTAAGCCCCCAGCCGCAAGATACCAGCCGATACTCTTGACAACCCGTTAATTTCGTTTATAAATATTTATTTTAATTATAATAAATTAATTTAAGAGGATATCGCTCCTCGACTATGCACACACTTTCAGCCCCTCCACTGATTAATCATTTTATCGCGGCGTTTTATTTCGTACCTCCTTCGTTTTGATTATTTCGCTATTGCCGGGTACGGCGCGCCAGCTTCTGTGCTGCTCGTAGGCATGTGCAATGCAGGGACCATGCAGGAACACACCCTCCGAATCTTCGATCTTTGTGGAGCGTCGTCGTCGTCGTCGTCGTCGGCTTTGGCTGGGGTTGGTGGCGCTAGCTTCGGATGGCTAGAGTGTTTTATTACAGCGGCGCTTGTTATCGCCAGAGGTGGAATTGTCTGGCCTGGGCTGCGCAATGTTGTTGGACGATAGGGTTGCAATGCACCAACCACTCTTTGAGGGGCTTTTGAGATAGGCGAAATTGGTAAAGGGGGAATAGGCTAAGCAGAGACGTTAGGGTTGGTCCAAAATGTTCACGCGATGTTTGTGAATCTTTGAAAATTGCCCCCCAATGTTTACCTATGGCGATGCAAACCAATTATGCGGTCCGATCCTATGTCAGCAGATAGTAGACAACCGACACAAGATACCTCCTATGACAACCGTGGCAGGATTCCACACCAGCCTGAAGCTTGAAGACGAAGTTCCAGGTGACGGGAGCATTGGAATTCCTGCGAATGAGCCATTCGCATTCGATGGAGCATGAAATTTTTATTATTATTCTGCACTGCTGCTTAAGGTGATTGTCAGCTAACGCAGTATGCTGCTCGCGAAGTATCAGGCTACTGTTTTCACCTTAAGCAACGCGAAATGAACGAACGGAACGACCGGCCGGCATAATCGATTGTTGTGTCGCGTCTCGTTCATCTCCATCCGCACAGTCGAGCCGATCGGTGCCAAGATTTTCTCAAGCTTAATTTTTCTTTTATTTGTTTTCATTATAATTCGATTAAAATGCAGTTACCGAGCTGTGAAATCCCTATCGGCATGCGGACGTCGTCTTTGCCGTCCCGGTGACTGGCGGTGATCACGTTCGTTGATTGGGTTGAGCGTCGTTGGTTTTGTACAGGCTGAGAGTTTAGATGATACCGTTGAGGGAGTTCGAATAAATAGTGAAAATTGATCAATTTCTGTTGTTTTTTTTTAAACCAAAAAATCCTTTAGCAAATCAGGGCTGAAATACATCCTCAACCACTGAAGTCATTATTTTTATCTGCCTGGCAATCGTAAGCCTGGTTGCTAAGGTTTTCAGAGAGGAAGTGCAAAACAGCTGCCCCTTGTTAGTCACTCTAGAAAAGAAGAAGCTACAAAACACGACGAAAGGAAAATAAGACCATCGTGCCACTGGATTGCAGCCGTTCTTTGAATTGGAGTTGTCCTTGAGACTAATGATCGCGTTATGTCTCTTCCTCCGGTCGCTTGGTGCATGTTCCTTGAGCAGATATTGCATATTTGCGTGTTTCGTTTGGACAGATGGGCACTGAGATCTTTCGTTGATCCTATTTGATTTCGTGAAAGGTTGAACGAAATCCAATTGGGGTTTAAAAATTAGTTTAATTTAGCATAGTTCAAAGTAAAAATGTAACCAAGCAGGGAACCCAAAATCTAATGAACACGATATAGGGATACCATCCGTCCTGATATAGCAGGACATGTCCTGATTTTGAGATCGTTTTGAAGCATCCTGCCTGATTTCTCATATATAACGATTTATCCTGATTTTTCACAAGATCCACCAGCAGTTTTTAACTAACACATTTGATGTAAGTAAAAATGAAAATACGACAAACCAATTCTAATCTAATCTAATCTAATCTAATCTAATCTAACACAAACGCAGCCAGTACGAGAAAGCATCCTGGAAATAATTGGGTTAGATGACGCCCAATTTTTTTTTTGTCAATATTGATGCTTGTAGCATATCACAGATATGATACAACCCAAGTAACAATTTAAGTTTTATTCCAGCCGTATAGCATTTCTCCCGGCTTTGTTGATAAAACTACATTCAAAACTGTTTTGTCTACCAACATCTCCTCTATGCTTCTTTAAAGCCGAAATTTGTACAAAGCTTCCCACTCTATAGACGGTTGTGAAAACAAGTTAATAAAACCTTTATAAGACCATACAGATTTTGAAAATATTCTAGTGATAGATGCTATGACCACTTGAGAACCTTCATAAAACCTTTTGGCTGCCATGAAAACCAGCACGCGGCCAAATGGCCACAGCTGTCAAACTTAACAGTGATATTGTTGTTGGTTTTTTTTTTGTTCTGCTTTGTTCGATTCTCTGCTCTTCTGATTTATTTAGCAGTAAATAATATCGAACAAAAAAGGGCAAGTGTTGGGGGAAATTTGGTTTGATAGCAAAATATCTTTAAAACAAATTAAGTTTTTTTACAGCGTATGAGCGGTGAATATAGGCACGATAAGAGCTGAAAATTAATGCGCCTCGGAAATTATGCAAGTTCACAACAACAAACACAAAATTAAAATAAATATATTCGATAAATTAATCATTAATTTCTTGAAAATTGATGGAGTTCAACAAGGTTATCTGAAAAAAATGCAGAAATTGGTCTCTGATCTACAGTTCAATTGCATTACATTTAGAATTTGGTGCATTTATTTTTCCACATTTCAATTATTTCGTATATTTCAATATGGCGATTGGAAAAAAAATCACAATTCTGCCATAAAGCCAAGTTATCTTCGCAATGATTACTTTAAAACTATTTGGTTACTTGGTGGCTTCCTTCAATGTCAATTTGCCGTTTAATGGATTGACTGGAGGCAAAATGGTTTAAAAATGCATTTTCAATTGACCATTATAAGATAATATGAATGAGTCCTTAAACGGCATTTAAAAACAGCATTTTATGAGGTCATAAAGTCGAAATAAAACCTTTGATAGGAGTAAAAGGAATTTGAGAAAACGAGGTTTTAAGATCGCTTTAAACAAGTTGTGTAGGTCCTCATAAACCTGACTAAAATAAGAAACCTATTGGCAGCTCTTGGTGTCATAATAAAACCAAATTGATTTATTGTGGCTTTGATAAAACCATAATAAAACCTAATAGAGCAGGATGGTTTTGGAAATGTTACTTGGGAAGTGTCAAAGCGGCCAGGCCAACTGCGTTGCATTGACCGCAAATGATGATTCTGTAAAATGAGTTGGATTCAAATGAATAGATTTGAATCACAACGCATTTTGTGAATCTACAGGGGAGGAAGGATGCGTGGACATACCGTACCATACGCTCCGATGTAAAAATAAAGAAAAATAAATAATAAGATATATAATAAATAAATAGTTTTAATTAATTAAAATGAATCATAAAAATCCGAGTAATGATAAAATGGTGATGATAATAATAAAAATTTTAAATCAATATGCAGCTTCAAATGGAATAGTATATAAAATTTACCTAAGGGACATTATAACGTAAAATGATAATCACAATTACACATGCCTGCCGATTGTTGTCCTACTGCTATTTTAGAAGGAATTGCGTTTCCATTATGAACCTAAAAGTTTGGACAATGTATCGCTGCCACGAGAAACCACGGGGAAAGTTTTTTTTATAACACAACTTGGGAATTTTTTGGATGATCTGAAATTAAACGCAGCCAGTACGACAAAGGATCCTGGAAACAACTGGGCTAGATAACGTCCAATTATCTTTCTGTCAATATTGACGCTTGCAGCACATCAAAGACACAATACACGCGTCAGAAGGCCAGGCCAACTGCGTTGCATCAACTGCAAAGAAGATGTCGTAAAACGAGCTGGATTCACACGAATAGACCTGAACCACAACGCATCCCACGAATCTACAGGGAGGAAGGATGCGTGGACACATCGCTTGACACGCTCCGTATCATGTCAAGTCGAATATAATAGAAACTTTACACATCTGAATGAACCCAGTTACCTGAAATTGAACATATCAGAAACCTGCAAATACCTGAATTTCGAATAATAAATAGTATATTATGGTACGATCTCATTTGTCACGTACAGTAACAGTATTATTCCACGCAGATATCGTGGTATCCCCTAAGAATCCGGTTTTACAAGTGATATGTTACTTCAAATACGAATAAAATACGTGAATATATTATCATGCAATGCTGAAAATTATAAAAATAAAAATTATTGCTAAAATGAAACTCTATTTCTTGTCAGGTTGCTTCTACCTGCTTTCACATGGGGCCGGTTCATAAACCACGTAGACTCATTTTTGAAAATGTCATGAAGCGTAATGCTATACTGCTGGGTCATCAAAGCTTTTTTCAAAAAGGAATATATTTTTAAATATTCCCCCCACCGATTAAAAAACTAATACGTATCTATGGCAACGATGGAAAATTTAACTTGAAGTGATGGGAAAGAAAATTTAATAGAATGTTAAACATTTAATGAACGATTACTTATCCTGATAACGGTTCGTTGTTCTTCATCCCCATTCGGAATTGTACGGAAATCCAACCGTATAAAGTCTACCAACATCATGATTTTGACTCCCACGCCAGAAAAGATACATCTCCAATTTTGCTGATAATGTGCTACAAGCCATGTCGGCACCACATGTGGAAACAATTCTTCATTTCTTCACCTTATGAAAAAACAAACTAAACCTAAGCAATATGCTCCAAGACAACTCGAAAACAACGCGAAACGTAAATTTTATAAAATTATTTCCCCGGGACTTTCTGAAATGCTAGATGAGCTAGACTACCCAAACAGCAATGAACAGCACCGCTACCACTCTCATTGCTGAAATTTCCGAAACTAAATTCACAATTTCACGAATTCACATATACCGATTTTAATAAACAGAGAAAAAAAACGTGACAGCTCACGCAAAACTCAACCGTCCGCGGACAGCGCTTGCTGCGATCTGAAAATACGACAAACCAATTGTGTAAAAACTGATGCATATTACACCAAATTTTTGTTAGAGTGTACAGGACGGCAGTTCTGTTTGTTTACATCGTGAGATCAGGTTTATCGGGGCTTGAGCCACTGTTTATTTTAATTTATTGATATATTGCCGGTTGTTTTAAACTGTTGTCGAAAATGTCGAAACGTAGGTGTTATTTTAATGATGAATTACGACGAAAGTATCCGTGTTTCATCAACGGACGACATGAATCTGAGACTAAATGTTGTATATGCGATTCATTGTGTCAGTAGCTAATAGCGGTATGTAATCCTTATTAAATTATGTTTCAATATACAAATGCTTACTCGCCCAGGTAACCAATAAGCATTAGCATATGCAGTAAATCAACCCTAAATCTGCATTTCAGATGCTACAAGCATTATATTAGCATAATATCAGCATCTTGAATGCTATATGTTGTAAAGTTGCATTTCAAGTGCAATTTAAATGCTTGTAGCTTGTAATAAGTATTTCGAATGCAAAATAGCATTAATGAAGCATTATCATAGCATTGCAGTAAAGCAGCCGTATATTGGGCCAAAAGTGGCAGTTATGTTGCATTTAAGGCGACTTAATTGCTTGATAGGCTGCCGTAAAGACGCTTTGGAACTGCTTATTGGATACCTGGGCGGTCATAAATTTTGTAGGAAAACTGGATTCGGAGAAGCATGTCAAAACTCCAAAGTAAAAGTAAGCTAATTCTTTCACTGGAGTAATCCCGCGTTTACAGAGTTAATCTTTCAAACAAAAACTGCTAGTCTTCTTTATTGATAACCCCTTTTATATGGTTCCACATCTCATCGACGTATGTCAATTATAACGTAGTGTACAATCGTGTCTCTTCGTTTGTATAGCAATCGTGCGTATCGTTTCTAAGTGGAACTGGTCGTTAAGTGGAAAAGGCAAAAGATATAACAGTTCTTCCTCTCAAAGTTAAATGCCATATTGTACTAAATTTTAGGCTTCGATAAGTTAATTGAACTCTTGAACAATCTGTATAAAACAACTTATTTAAAATCGAACTAATCTACTGATTAAACATTTTTCAAATTCAAAAGGACTCTTTTACAATTTACTCGAATCTTGATGCGAATCGAACGTTCCGAACTCCTTTAATTTAGCAGTACTACGGGTTACAATTGGGATTCTGGGCACGGGCTTCAGTCTTTTGCGAGGAATCATGAAATTTTGCGAATCAATCTTCTCGTCCGGGAATTCTAGGAAATCCTTTTCGTCAATTGATTCAGTCGCTTTCATGGCTCTTTTCTGCCTTTGTATAGGTTTAGCTACCTTCGTCCCTTTCGTTTGCTGTGGGGCCATCTTCAGTTGATTCTTGTGAGCGTTGATTGTTGATCTACCAAAGGATATTAGAAAAACATTAGAAGAAACTCTTTTAACAAAAATTGCTTCAATCCATTTCTGGATCTCTTTTCTATTAGGATTTTTGTAAAATATCATGTCACCCAACCTTAAGTTAGACAAAGGGTCATTAGGAGTAGTATCACTATCTAAAAAGTTTTTCTTCGCCTCTGTTGGTTTGTCCAAATAATTTTTGTATTGCCTTTTTGGGTGTAAAAGGTCCAATAAGGTCTTTGGCTTGTATGAAAAAACAATATCAGATGGACAGTTGTTATCTGATGATGTACACGTTTTACGATAATTTACCAAAAATTAGTTGATGCGATCCTCAATCTCCAAAGTACTTATTTGAGAGTCTAACATATACTTTATAAAAAGCATCCTTAACCGTCTTAACCATCCTTTCTGCTTGTCCATTACTACTGGGGTTGTATGGTGGGCTTTTCATAACAACAATTCCTTGTTTCTCCATAAAGGAAGAAAAGGCATATGAACTGAATGGCGGGCCCCCATCTGTGACAATAACATCCGGGAGACCAAATATTGAAAACATATTCGTGAATTTTCTAATTACTCTTTCTGCATCAGTGCCATACTTCATTAGCTCAGCGTCTAACCATTTCGAATAACTGTCCACTATTAAGAGAAATGTTTTGTTGTCAATGAAAAAAAAACCGGCATGAACTCTGCTAAAAGGACGTGTCGTTGTTGTCCACGATGAATTTATAACATGTTTTGAAACAGTGGATACTTTTAAACAAACTTGACACTGCTTACCAAAATTCTCAATGTCCGAGTTTATCCCTAACCAAAACAAACATCTCCTTGCAGTTTGTTTCATTTTGACAATCCCTTGGTGGTTGGCGTGCAAAAGTTTCAATATTCCATCATGGAGTGAAACTGGAATAAATACTCTATCTGTGTACAAAATACAGCCTCCCGATTCCTCCAAGTCATCTTTTAAAGAGTATATATCTTTCCAAGTGCTATCCAACCTTTCAGGCCAACCTTTTACTATATAATCCTTGATCTTTGAAAGCATAGGATCAACGCTAGATTTCTTTGCGATAATATCAAAATTAAGTGGAAAGTCGTTGAAAAAGTTGAAACAGTTTAAAAATTCTTGATCTAAATGTTTGGGTATCTGATCATCTAAAGGAAAACGAGAACAAAAGTCTGCGTTTCCCATTTGTGATGCAGGTCTATATTTAATGTCAAAGTCATATATTGACAATTCAATGATATAACGCTGAAGCCTTGTAACACACAACTGATTTTTTCTCTCTTTGCCAAAAATTCCCAGGAGTGGCTTATGATCTGTGAAAATAGTGAATTTCTGCCCAAATAAATATTTATGAATTTTTTTCACTGTGCATACAAGGGCTAATGCTTCCAAATGCAAAATTGGATGACGTTTTTGGGCAGCATTTAATGAAAATGAAGCAAAGCTAATAGGCCTTTCCTGCCCATCTATCGTGTGAGCAATTACTCCTCCAAGACCATAATTACAAGCATCTGAAACAACAGCAATAGGTTTGTCCGGGTCATAGAACTCTAAAATACAAGCATTAATTACCGCCTGTTTACTGTCAGTAAAACCTTTCTGGCAATTTTCATCCCAAACAAAGCTGGTATGCTTTTTCAGAAGATTATACAAGCTTTTTAGTTTGCCAGATAGATGTGGAATAAACTTGTTGTAATAGTTAAGGTCTGTATCCGTAATAATCCGGACACCTCAAAACATGAATAAAACTTAAATTTCGCATTATATTTCCGTCGTAGTTGTTTATTTCAGATTCATGGGATGTGTTTTAACAATTCGTGAAGACAAAACATAGTAATTCGGTATTTGCATAAAATTTTCGAACTTTGCGCTTAACTCCGTCCATTAGGGTTTGTACAGACTCTTCAGAAATCGTAGAAGCCGTCTTTGTCCAAATTTGCTGGAAGTGTTTGATGTCTTTGATTCCTTGCTTCTTTCCAGAAAGCTTCCGCTTCATCAGAGCCCAATATCTCTCGATTGGTCGTAGCCCTGGGCAATTTGGCGAGTTTGAGGTTTTTGGTACAATGTTCACTTGATTTGCTTGGTACCACTCCATCACAGTTTTAGCATAGTGGCATGATGCCAAATCGGGCCAGAACAAAGGTTTTTCTTTGTGACTTTTGATGAAGGGTAGCAATCGCTTCTGCAGACACTCTTTCTGATAGATCTCCTTGTTGATTGTGCCTGTAGTGACGAAAGATTTACTCTTTTTGCCACATGTGCAAATTGCTTACACACAAGGTATTTTTTGAGAAATTTCGATGCCTTCTTCGTTCTGAAATGCAATTAACTTTTCATAACATTCTTCCTTTGTTTTTCCTGCAATTAGATCATCGTTGAGGTAACAACATACATTGTCTAATTCTGTTAATATTTGGTCCATTATTTGTTGAAACAAGGAAGCACTTGATGATGCTCCTTGCGGTAGTCGATTATATGTGTAAAACCCTTTTAAAGTGTTTATAACAAAAAATTTACGCGATCTTTTAGACAACTGAAGCTGTGTGAATGCCCCGGTTAGATCCAGAGAGCAAAAAAATTTGCAACCGGATCTAGAAGCAAAAATATCCTGTGCCAAAGGGAGTGGGTAACTGTTAGGTATGATAATCTTATTTACAGAAACTTTGTAGTCGATCACAAGTCTAATTTCCCCATCTTTCTTCAAAACTATTACTACAGGCGAAACCCATTCACTGACACTTACCTTTTGTTTTTCCAATGCCTCTAAATGATCATTCACCTTCTTCCTCGGTCTTAATGGAACGACATAAGCCTTCCTGAATATTGGTTGATCCGTTTTGAAAGTCAGATCTGCTTCGTACCCTAGAATTGGCTTAGATAAATCTCCCTCGAAAACGTTTTGAAATTTAGACTTTATGCTGCCTAAAACTTCAGGCTGCTGATTAATCAGATTCACGCTGTTCACGGGAATCGAGTTTGAAAGCGTCTCTCTCCAGCCTGAGTAAAATACATCCAGCCAATTACGGCCAACTAATGGAGTGAAGTTGTTACTACTCTGTAGAACTATCAGACTAACCTCATGTTCCTGTCCGTTTATTCTCACATTTACTGATAATTTCCCGAATATATCTAAAGGCTCACAATTTATCACCATCAGTTTACTTTGACAACGTTCAATGCTCAAATGCCTAAGGTGATTCATGTAGCTGGTTTTGTTGATAACAGATACCACAATCAATCTCCATTTTAAAATCCATTCCATTTATCCAAACATCTACTAAGCACGGTGCACTGATATGTTTGACCATAGAGATCATCATACAAGGATAAATATCATCTTCAACATAAGAATCATGAAGCTTTACGTTTGAAATCGTATGTATCATCGGGTTGATCCTGAAATTCAACAAAATTTACCATTTGTTGTGAATTCAACAATCTACAATTGCGTTTAATATGACCTTTACGCTTACAATGGATACATATCAAATTTGCATGATAATGAGATCCACGATTTCCAGTTTCCGAGTTGTACCTGCCGCGTGAATTGTTTCGGTAATAGGAATTGTTTCGTTAATATTTATCCCAACTGCGACTTCGGCTACGATTTCCGTGTCTGTCCCTAAATCTCTCCGTAACCAAGCTGGATGAAATTCCGATAATGAACAATTATATGCTGTTGGACCGCTCTCTGCTCACCAGTAACTTAGTCTGGCTGCCTCTCACCAATGCTCCACAGGAACACCAATACACTGCCTGTTCTTCTCACTGCTCTGTCGCTCACTAGCAACTCGCTATGACTGCTTCTCGCCGATTTTTACGCAGGATCTCACTTAGATCTCACCGAACTACTGTGGCTGGAACTCACTATATCCACGCTTAATGATCTTTGTTCATTTCAAGCCCCGTTTTCCAACTTTTGGTTTTCACGATTAGCTTCGAAACATCGTCGAAAGGTATGACGGATCTCCACATTGGCGAACTATGCGTTGCCTGCACTTTTGAAGCTTAATCAAATAACAATGAACACCGGCGTTACTGACCAAACGAAATTTCCACAAAATATGTTTTAACTTTCATCTACTCCTGAATTAACGTGATCGAACATACCAAAGGCTACACACTTCTATTCTTTTCAAAGCTTCTTAGCTTCAAAATGGAGGACCGGGAAATAGATATGTATCACAAAAGAATATACACAATAGCAGCCTATAAAATTATTCTGGTACACTGTTCATGAATTTGCACTATCTTCTGGTATTTAAATTCTCCCCAATCTATCTGCTGCAAGTTTTCACCATCTAGATTAGCCTTATATCTGACTAATTAGGCTATGACTAATCATAGGCGTATTCCACAGAATCCGTGAAACGTGATTCAGTCGATGACCTCTGCCACACACGAGTTCAACTTCTAGAACTACAACTTTGCACACCAAGCTATTCTTTATTATTATATATCTATATTTATTTTTCTCGTCGCCACTAAAAGTAAGCTAATTCTTTCACTGAAGTAATCACGCGTTTACAGAGTTAATATTTCAAACAAAAACTGCTAGTCTGCTTTATTGATAACCCCTTTTATATGGTTCCACATTTGGCCTTTTTCAAATGTTTATCTCTCTGGTTGGGGCAGACAGAAAAAATATTTCTCAACTGCATTTGGAAGGTTTTAAATTATTGCAAATAATATTTGAGAACTGGAGATAGATTTTTTTTAAATTGAGTAAAACACATTAGAAAAGGGCGCAATTTTATAAGAAAATCTTGAATAACTCGCTAACGGTAAAAGACATCGGCAACATTTATAGGTCAAAAGTTACATCTTTTTAAATTCTCAAAACTATCTGGAGACAACTTTGTTGGCAAAGTGGAAATAAAAAAGTTAGAGCAAAAAACTTGTTTTTTTGTATGGACACCTTAAGTTATTTAGGGAAAATTGTTCAAAATCGCTTTATTCTAGAAGTACAAAAATGTTTTGTTGGCAACGTTGCTTGAAATAAGCTAGGTCACAATTTTACCAAAGAATGTTTGCCTTTATTTCAGCAGATAAATAAATGTGAGTTGATGTATAAAATGTATTGTTTTATTCGCTGAAATAAAGGTAAACATTGTTTGGTAAAATTGTAACCTAGCTTATTTTAAGCAACGTTGCCAACAAAACATTTTCATACTTCTCGAATAAAACGATAAAAAAAAAAATTAAATATTAATATTTTTTTCGCTAAGCAATATCAGATAACATTAACTTAGGATGAAGAGTGATTAATAAAAGTCGTGAAACGATTTTGGGAAAAAAATTGTTATATCTTTGGGATTTGGTTTGGTGGTTGGATTCTGTTCACGGGCGTATATGTTGCTTGCTGGGCAGTTTTGATACGGAGTTCTTGGCAGACGACCTTCAAAGTTTTTGGCAGCAAGAGTTTTACCACCTTGACAATAGATCTTGTTTTTAAATGCTAAAATATGTATATGTAGCCTCCAAAGATTGACAAAATAAATGAAAAGCAACCTTACTGTTGGTTTAAATCAGAGACCGAAATTTTCGCCTACTTGAGAAGAGAAACGTCTTTTTTCACCCGCTTGGAGAAACAGATGGAAATGTGAGAAGCGAGAGACTGTTATACACTCACAGCAGTTTTCGCGAGAAAAGCAACGGCGATCTATAATTTTTGGAGAGCATCAGTAACTGATAAATCGTCATTTTCAGTGAATCCTTGATGCCGATAATTATTCTTCATTAACTTTTTGACAACTGAAAATGCACCAGTCTTCATTTATCATTTATGGTCCATGCACCAGTTTTTCATGTATGGTCCATGGTGGTACCAGTGTGCACCGGCTTGGCCTTATTTTTGGTTTTTGCTCGTCGTATACGATCTAGGTAGCATATTTTCATGGAAAAATGGGACATAAGAAAATATTTTCGTTGAATTTTGGAGAGCAATATTTTCGCATATGCGAGAGAGAGGATAGTGAATTATCGGCGTTTTCGCCGAACGGTTCGCTACTCATCGACAACCTGCTTGAGAGAGAGCATGGTTTTCACCCAACTGAGTGAGAATTTCGATCTCTTGTTTAAATCGTTTCAAAGCAGCCAATAAGCGGAGTATAAAAATGTTAAAAAACACAAATCTTCGATTCACTGAACTGAAGCGGCTGTCATCCACGAACAACAATCCTGAAGCCGAAAACTTGGTGCTGCGTGTGGTGCTAATTTGACAGGTTGGTTTTCTTGAAGTTCTGTCATGTTTTGTCGTTAATTTGATTCGAGAGAAAAATCTTCGGTGTTGTACTAAGCGCAGTGGTTATCGCCACGATGGTATTTCTTCATTGTTTATCAGCCAGGTATTATAATGTTTTATTTAAATTACTGATACTAATAGTTTGGTAGAAAAAAAATTGTTACCTTACCAATCCATTGTGGATCGAGCTCAAAATGTTTAACTCGTCAATAGCGCCACACCAAAAGTGGCAGGCTTCAAGAGCTAACGCTTTCTTCAGTCCTCTGCTTCGATTAGCCCACCAGAACGCTGTACATGCACTAAAAATTTATTTTCGTGAATTGGCTTTCACTCGTATCGTGAACATGGGTTTTGTACCTAGAACAAATCTCGAGTAATTCATGATAAGGGCCGGAAAGCCAATGATGACAAACCGAGAAAATTGAGAATGAAGTTTGCCAGACATATTTCAAATCACTATTTAAAATACATTGTTTTTTAGAGTGTAAACAGATCACCATTTGCAAGATAGAGCATCGTAATAAAATCTCAAGTAATAATATTTTAGTAAACATAGCTAGTTTTAAAGATTTTACAAAAAAAGATATGTGAGCCCCTTTTCTGCACTACTGGCATTCCTGTTGGCGTATCGGCCGTTCGCTCTACGCCATTAACGTCAACGTATTTTTTTCAGTTTGGCTTTCGAGTCTTTTGCTTCGAGCCGTTAACGTCAACATATTTGTTTTGTTTTGGTTTTCAAGTCCTATAGTTTGCGCCGTTAACATCAACGTTTAAGTTTTGTTTTGGCTTTGGAGCCCTTTACTCCGTCGTACGCAAACGTAAGTAAAATATTTAAATAAATCTTTTATTTTGTAGGACAATAATGAAAACTGAATCTACTGCAGGTCTAAACAACGCAGGAAATACGATCTGGAAACGATCTGGAAGCAGCAAAAATAATCATACGAAAACTACCATGAAACGGATCCGAACAAAATTACCACCATGGCGAGATTTTCCAGATCCACCAGATTGATATTCAGGAGCCCGTTTGTGTTGTTAGGAATTGAGAGGCCAGCAGGAACTTAAATCGCATATGGACTGGTATTATTCCGAGTCACACGTCATTTTATGAGGTGAATTAGAAGTGAATTCGATTGTGATAGGATGCGTGAATCGAAGGATGATTGGAAACGAGTATCTGTCCTGTTTTCCGCTATCGGTATCGGCTCTGATAAGGGAAGGTGTCCCCGAAGGATTTAAATGGTTAGAGAAATCTATCAATCTAATCTAATCTTTCGCTCGCTTACCATCACTGCCTACCCACCCCAAACAGATGGCGGATACCTGATAAGATTGATTGGAGTATTTAATTCTCTTATCTATTTTGCGAAAAGTAAGTTGTGTTATTCATGTGTACTGTATTTTTTTTTTATTTTGGCGAAAAAATACAAACTTGATTAAACTAAAATCAGATCGCTAGAGGATCATACTCACTGCCTTGTTCGTTACAGTTTATAGTTACGTTCATTTCTTCATTTTCGGATAACA
Organism: Aedes koreicus; assembly: GCA_024533555.2. Classification (NCBI taxonomy): domain Eukaryota; kingdom Metazoa; phylum Arthropoda; class Insecta; order Diptera; family Culicidae; genus Aedes; species Aedes koreicus. Next base: position 190,554 of record JAHHFK020001235.1, on the reverse strand, counting down.
GCTCTATGTCCATATCTGCCTCAAAATTATCAGGAAAATAATTTGCAGGTTTCCGACCGCGTTTCTTGGGCACTATTTCCCGTAAAAATGTTTCATAGTACGCTTTGTTTTTAATGTACTTCATTTGTTTTTTCAAATCATCAAATTTGGCTTGTAGAAGAGCGATTGGCTCACTATTGATTGGACCAGGCATAGCAACAGCGGTCATATTTGCTTTTGCAAATGTAAACTGCGACCAATACGAATCTGATGCATCATATTTGAATTCGACACAACCCAAAAGCTGAAACACATGATTTTGGTAATCTTCAGATTTCTACCATTATTGTCACAGGGAGGTTTTGTGAAAAATTTGTCCAAATCTTTCAGTGCCAAGAAATCTTTTTGATTCATTTCGATTACTTTAAAGGGAACCTTACGACGAATGCCACTGATGAATGTTGCCCAATCCTAAGGTATTTCGATTGTGATAGATGACTTTTTCTTTGCGCGTTCAATGGATGAGTGAACACTGTCACATTCCATGTGTGAATGTCCACTTACCATGAAGTTATGTGTGATACAGACGTTTCGATTTTGCTCTATACATAAATACATGAATGCCCGAAACATACTACAAATTACAGTATTGCAGTTTTGTCCGAAGCATCGGTCAGAGTAGCAGTTGATAAATTTAATGTTTTTCGGTAACTCTGTCAGGAACGTGAGCAGACATGATCCCATTTCTTGGGCACCTCGTCTAGCTTGGCTTTCATCCCACAAATAACATCTAGCTTCGTTCCCGGACGAATTTGAAACAAATATTGTGAGATTACAGGTGTACATTTGTCGCAAATAGAACACCTCTCCACAATTCAAATTTGGTGTTGCCAAAGCCTTCTGTAAATCGAAGGAAATCGTACATGTATCGTCAGTATGTTTAGCTTTTTCAATGTCCGATCGCTTCTTGTCATACACGAACTGGGCGTTTTGGTGATGACTTTCAAGTTCTTCCTTGATAGACAAACTTTCGTCTTCTGTAGCTAGACGCAACCGAGTTTGAATTTGATCACAAGTATTGCAGGTATCGATTCGAGGTTTCCTAAACGAGAGATTCAGTGATCGGAATACTTTCCTATAGGTGTTGCAATGAACAACATGTGTTTTCAACTCCATGCACTGTTCTATGTATAGCTCATACATTTTTGCAACAGATAGGTCACTGCTTAGGAATTTTTGGATGATCTTTCTCGGGAGTAGTGTGATTCGCTCGAAGAAAATGACATGATGTGTTGTTTGATTACATGAAGTTCGTGTTCTGTTAAGCAATATGCTTTGCGATTTTCAGCTCGCATATCATCGGGACAAATACCTCCGTTTGCTACAGTTTTCTCGGCCAAGTAGCGAACTTTTTTATCACCGATGTCTAGAGTGTTGAGGAACATAGTTTTGCACACACGGTTTTTTCCGTTCAATGCGGGGAAGTAATATACTCGTGTTGCAGTTCTGCGTGGATTAATTACACACTACCAAAATGTCATGTAAATTTCTGTTCCCTGGGACCGACACATGCAAGCGTCCTTCAGCATATATAGATATGAGTTCAAAGAGATGAGATATATAAATTCAATCAAACACATCTTTCGTCGATTTGCATATATATCAGTTTCAGGAGACATAATATACATGAAATATATATATACGTACCCCGACTATATATAAATATAAATTGCATCTAGTATAAAATACATAATTTATAAGTATATACCTAAATAGATCAAAATATATATATTTTAAACAATTTATTGTGGTAGCAATGATACACAGTGGGAAAAAGTGGCTGTTTTGTAGATTCTAATTTAATTCCCGTCCTTTTGCATTTTTTAAATATAAATTTTGTTACAACTTATTACGACTAAACAAGCATTTTTTAATTGAAATTAACTGGGAAATTGAACTATTTTTGCTGAGTTAACATTAGTGTATCGCTTGTTCTTTCGAATCTTTTTGGCAATACTGAAGAGGCACACCAGACGCATGAAATAAGTACCCTTTTGAGTAGAAATTTTTAATAAAGGGTGTCCACGATGAAATTGCCACACTATGAAATTGCTCTAACTTTTTAACCGTTGGGTAGAATTTAATGAAAATTGGGTGGATTTAGTTCATAGTGCATTATTTACATCCTGCAAGTTTTAAAGTCCTGTGATCAAAACTCGTGGAAATGGAGTCGAAAGAACAGCTCGTGCGTGATAAAATCTTGCGCATTCATCACGAGAACAAGGATCTCTCGCATCGTTCCATCGCTAAAACGTTGGGAATCGCGAATTCCACGGTGTCGCGAGTGATTAAGCGGTTCGAGGAACGGTTGACCACCGATCGGAAGCCCAGAAGTGAAGGAAAAAGTATTCCGTACAACACCAAAAATCACAACCGCGTAGTTGGGGCCTACAACCAACAATCAATATGCAACTTGCGATTTGAAATTGGTTCACTGTTGTAGAACCCCTTGGTCCGAAGTACACCTTGAAGCCAGCACCTAACTATACATATTTGCGCCTTTGTTTTGATTTGCTGTGTTATTTTGACAGAATATTTGAGTGTGTGTTCGTGTGAGTTCATTATGAGGGGCGTATTATTAAGCTTGGGACCGAGCTTGGGACCGATGTGCTAGTACTGACTGAGCCAAGAAAACCATCGTATTTGTTCGGGACCTACTGGTCTTAGAGTTAGTCTATGCTACAACCGAAATCCGAACGCCTCCGTTCGAGATGTGGCTAAGAAGCTGCACCTAAGCCGAAGTTTTGTCCAGAATGGCCAAAACTAAGGCTGGGCTTCGAACGTTCAAGGTACAAAAGGCCCCTAATCGCGACGAGAAGCAGAACAAGTCCGCCAAAACCCGTGCCAGGAAGTTGTACCTCAACATGCTGACGAAAGTTGAATGCTGCATCATGGACGACGAAACATATGTGAAAGCCGACTTCAAACAAATCCCCGGCAACCTGTCTTTCACGGCCAAGGATAGGTTCAGCTTTCCGGAGCATGTCCGCACTCAGAAGATGTCCAAATTTGCGAAGAAATTCCTTGTTTGGCAAGCCATCTGCACGTGCGGGAAGCGGAGTGCACCTTTCGTGACCCAGGACACGATGAACGGACAGGTGTACATAAAAGAGTGCCTCCAGAAGCTGCTTCCTCTCCTGAAGGCCGACAACGTCCCAACAATCTTCTGGCCGGATTTGGCCTCATGCCACTACTCCAAGGACGTGCTGAAGTGGTATGCGGACAATAAGGTCAATTTCGTGCCGAAAATGTTCAACCCTCCCAACACTCCGGAGCTCCGCCCCATCGAGAAGTACTAGGCGATTATGAAGCAGCACCTTCTTAAACGACCTAAGATAGTGAAGACAGTCGAGGAACTGAAGAAAGTATGGGTTTACATGCAAAAAACGGTTGATTCACAGGTTGTGCAGAATCTTATGGCCAGGGTTAAGGCCAAGGTGCGGGCATTTGCGTATGGACTGTAAATAAAATACGAGTAAAATAATAAAATGAAGTTTAATAGTTATTTCTCAATCCCTGAAAATTTGATGGCAAAGGGATGAAAACTCGAATTTTGCGAATCAATTTTGTGTGTGGCAATTTCATCGTGGACACCCTTTAGGCCCACATTTAATACGTTTGATTATCTGAGGTTGTGCTATACATACTTTCACGGTTGCGGCTAGTTGGTTTGACGGTTACATGGCTGCCAATGGTTCTGGCCGGACGATGATAATTTCAATAAATTTTGCAAGATGTTGTTCCGTAATTCGTCACTGAACTTAGAAAAGCATTTAAGCCGAGAGCACTGACAAGGTTTTTTTATGCCTCGTGCAGGGGCAAATGTGCCTTTCGTCTTCTGATACTTGAGTCCTCTCTCTTTACTTTTTTTTTCTAATAACCCACGCAGGATCATTCTTTGGATTCTTAGATTCTTGATGTTCTTCGTCAAAACCGCTGATAGACGCAGATTTAGTAGACGACGATGGTATGATCAGTACTATTACAAACATGATATTGAATTGAATACTAGGGCTGAATAAAAATTGCTTATTAAACCTTACCACCCTTTTCGTTATCCTTGCTTTCATCACAATCACTTTCTCCGCTGTTTTCATCAGAACTAATCAAGGTCTGATTAGCATATGTTTCAAAATACTGTGAAATAGCAGTTAATCCTTCAGCTCCATTGTCTCCTGAGTCACTATCATCGTGATCGACCATGTACTCCAGATTCAAACCTTCTCCTGGATTCCGATTGGTATCTTCGGTATTCTGTCCCCGTTGTTTCAGAGATTGGGTGTTTTCATGATTGTTTGAGCACTTCGGATTTGGACTAGCAGGTTCTGGTGAAACAGACCAAGAAGTTGAAGATTTTTCCTTCTGTTCGTTAGACTCCAAAAGCGGTTTTCGACTAGTGTGCTCAACAGTTGAAGTGGTTGAATCTCTTCGAAATTTCTTCACTTGCGAGAGGTCGAATAAGGTAGCAATGGCCGGTTTGCTTCTATCGTGAGATACATGTCCCTTCTCATTATCCTTGATCGATTTGTGATCCAAAAGGTGTGTCTGCTTGATACACGAAACAGACCGAGGAGGTGAAGTTTCTTCAGGATGCTCAACAGATATGGGCAGCTTCCTATGCTGATCATTTGAAATTTGCTTCTGTTTTACTGATTTACATAAACTTACAGCGTTCCCGGTTGATAGCTTCATCGTAGTGTTTCTCTTGGGCATTACAAGATTCAGTGGGGAACTATCCTGCAATGTCATATTTAAAGGATGATTGTTTTCCACCATTTATACCGATAGATCAAGTGCCGGTATCTGTCTTGGATCAGTAAAGATGATGCTACCCCTTCTTTTTATTGGCGTTGATGATACAATTTTTGCAATATCCTCGAGAAAAGTAGTGTTCGGAAAGTTGTTTACAAATTCTACTTCTTCGAAATTTGCTAACGTAGGAGTTTGGGTAACTGTGCCTTCCACTTCAGTACATTCTTCTGGGTCCTGAGAGGTTGATAAACCAGCGGCCACTAACAAACATTAATATTTTTGTAGATACGGTCAATAAAAGCGATATTTACGAAGTAGTAAATCCATTCCCGTTGAATAGCTCATCTTGCATTCTGCAATTAACCTGCTCCAATCAGTGCGTTAGTCAACTACATTCTTTTTTATATAGCTTTTGTTTAGCTCAGCATCTCGTACTTTTTCGCTGGCCGTTATTTTGCGACAGTAATGTCAATATGTTTGTTTTGGTTGTTTTTCAGCCGTTAACCTATTCTGTGAATAGCGGAAACGAAACGAAAGTGGCATTTTTTGTCAATAACGATGAGAATGGCCAAGATGGAAGCATCTTATATTATGTGATCGAAAATTTTCGCTGAGTTGAAAAATTTTGCTCTTTATCCTATTGATGTATAAAATTCTATTTAAACAAAGTGTGTCGCAGTTTTCACGATTATTCCAAAGGATTAATCCAAACATAATACTTAAAAAAGCAAAGGGCTGGAAAGCCAATGGCAATGTATATACTTTTAAACCGCATGCTAAAGTAAAGGGCCGGAAAGCGAATAGATCAAAACAGCTTTTACGCCGTTTATTGAAAAACACTATACCGTTGTTTGTGATGTTTTTTTCAAACTGAGGACAACATTAGCATAAAACTTGAGTAATTAGCATACACTTGATGCAAAAAAACTAAAATCGAAATATTGGCTTTCCGGCCCTTATCATGAATTAATCGAGAAATGTCTCGTAAATTGTACAAAAAAATTCATATTGCTTGTCATCTGGTGAAATGCTATCATTACAACTTTGTGTACAATGCACGAAATGAATTTCGTGATGACCAGCTAATCGCTGCTTCTCTTCAATCGTTCTCATAAATGTTGGTCTTGCTGCTGGAGTGGGCGGGTATCATTGATGTATCCCAAAATAAAAATTAAAGCGCTGTCAAGAGTCAACTTAGGCTTCCGCTTTTCCAAATCCGAATTGCCGGGCCTTACGCTTGACCCCTGCCATCAGATTTTGTACAGCCACCTTGTCCACCTTCTTCGCCGCAGAAAGCCAGTTTGCCTTGAACTGCTGCTCGTCCTTAGCATTTTTTTTGGTCTTCTTTAGGTTCCGCTTGACAATAGCCCAGTATTTCTCAATTGGGCGGAGCTCTGGCGTGTTGGGAGGGTTCTTGTCCTTGGGAACCACCTGCACGTTGTTGGCGGCGTACCACTCCATGGCCTTTTTACCGTAATGGCAAGATGCCAAATCCGGCCAAAACAGTACGGAACAACCGTGTTTCTTCAGGAAAGGCAGCAGACGTTTATTCAAACACTCTTTCACGTAAATTTCTTGGTTGACAGTCCCGGAAGCTATGAAAATGCTGCTTTTCAAGCCACAGGTACAGATGGCTTGCCAGACCAGATATTTCTTTGCGAACTTTGACAGTTTCGTGTGCTTGAAAATATCTGCTACCTTTCCCCTTCCTTTTGCCGTATAAAACTCCTGTCCCGGAAGCTGCTTGTAGTCGGCTTTGACGTAGGTTTCGTCGTCCATTACCACGCAGTCAAACTTCGTCAGCATCGTCGTGTACAGCCTCCGGGATCGCGCTTTGGCCACTTTGGCGATTTGGAGTCACTACCTTCTTGTAAGTCGATAGTCCGACTCGTTTTTTGGCTCGATGCACGGTTGTAGACGATACACCCAGCTTATTTGCGGCATCTCGGAGAGATAGGTTAGGGTTTCGCTTGAAACTACCAGCAACTCTCTTTGTCGTCTCAGCGGCTTCCGGTTTTCGATTTCCCCCCGATCCAGACTTCCTGGCTGTCGACAAACGTTCCCCAAACACTTTAATTACATTTGTAACGGTTGATTTGGCAACTTTTAGCGATTTTGCCAACTTTGCGTGCGAGTAGCTCGGATTTTCGCGATGCGCGAGCAAAATTTTGATACGCTGCTCTTCTTGCTTGGACGGCATTTTGACAACTGAAGAGTGAATTCCAAAATCAAAATAGGAGCAACATTCTACACAAACACACCTTCAAAATGAGGGGTGTTCAGGTTTTTTAAATGCAAAATTGAAAGAAATACGTCAAGTTGATATTGACCAAATTTTGACCGTATCGCCCTTTAAATAGATCTGTCAGTCAATTGAACCACCAAGAGACGTTCCTTTTTTATTGGTAACAATATATTCGTAGCTTTTTGTATTGTTTTCGTAAAATGTTCTTTCTGTTTTAACGAATGCGTTGTGCTTTTGACAGTTGCGCGTGTGGTATTTATTACGAAGGAAGCTTCTTAAAAAGTACAAATCTATTTCGTTGCAGAAAACAACGAATAGATTTGTTAGGTCTACCTTCAATTTCGTAGTATGAACGAAAATTAATTTTCAGTGTGCCAAACAAAAGGAGTTCATGTATCACTATGCAACCTCATGCTAATAAAACAGTGTATGTATTTTAATATTGAACATCGACAATTCGGATCATTCTAGTAGCCCTCAGCAATTATAATTTTCCTTTAATTTCTTATGCCACTTACGCCGTTGAAGAACAGCTTCTCACAAAGCAGCATGACTCATACGATTAAAAGAAACAAAATTGTTTCCTACGAAATCTGTCAGTTTTTGCGGATAAATAAACGTTTTCCGTCTGCTCTGCCTTTCCCCAAGATGAGTAATAGCCTTTGATCGTACGCTAAATACTTACCTGTGGATTCATCAACAATGACAAACGAATTCAATTCGGATCAACCTGGCGCCTCTCGATGATGAATTGCGTCATGCAACTTGACACCTCCAGCCACTCCGAATCAATGACGGATGATGCCACCGTGAAGAATGGACCATCACGACCCCATCCAACAGAAGCTCCGTCGTCCCACCGCAACCATAAGACAAGAGAGTTCACTGTCCTCATCCTCTCGTACCACCCTCGAGTGCGGTAGATCCAGAAAATCAACCCAATCTCGAAGAGGATCACACCAGCCAGCACCAAGCGTGAAGTTGTTGAGAAGATATTTATAAGCACATACTCATCACCACCACCGCGACGTGCTGCTGCTGCTGCTGCTGTCCGTTGTTCAAAGTTCATCACCGAGGGTCAGCACTTGGCGAGATCAATGTCCCCGTTCTCCCGACCGATCGTCATAGGCCACACCACCGCCAACGACGACAAGCGACCGACAACGACAGCGGCGGCGATCGAAAAAGCTCGCGCTGCAACTTTCCATTCGTCGACATATAAGGGACGCTTTTACACCTTTTTTTTCCCTGGGCATGCGCATTCGCGGGGTCGCGTGCATACACGCTAGAAAAATGGAATGTCACGACTTTTAGTAACATTCTGTCTTTGCCATTTCTACTTCACGTTGGGAAGGTATTCCTTTGCACCTTGTTGGAATTGCGGCAGCGCGCCAAAGAAGGGCGATCGGATCCAATCTCTGGTGGACCTGTGTGGCGAAGTAAGGTCCTCGTCCTCGCATTCGGCCTGGCTCAGACTCCCATGATAGCTCACTAATGGGATTTACTGTTTGTTTTATTGAGCCGATCGCGAATTCGTGTTTGTAAGAATAGAACCCTATTTCTCCCTCGGCGGAGGTATCATTCTGCTCAGAATTGACGGATTGAGGTTAGAACTACATTTAAAAAGAACCCCGTTACAGTTAGATAGATTGCTAGTTGCTCGGTCTTGAAAACGTAAATTGTGCTCGAGCATTACTGAGTGTGATTTATAGCTCACGATTCGAAGCAAGTCTCCTTTGACAAGCCACGACCGTTGATGAGCCGTTGTCCTCCAGCGATCCATGAGAAAGCCGCTTGGTTTTCCAGATTCTCGCTACAGGGCTAAACAAACAACACCCGTTACATTCTAATTGCTAAATTTCGTACCAACCAGCGGGTATTAGCCAAGAGTAGGTTGAACACGTTGAACAATTGTGGATAATTTATGAATCAGACACCTGCAGATTACCTGCGGAGAGAAGATTTTCGTACGTTTTTCGATACATGATACATGTTAAGTTGTGTTCAATGGGACACCAGAAACTCACTAAATCACTTGTTTGTACAAATATATTTACAATAATTATAGCTTTGCTTCACGTAGGAAGAGGTATTGGAACTTGCAGAAGAATAAGTTGAAATTCCAAAATACATGTTTCCAGCTGTGAGGGTTTGTGTTCGATTAAATCTGGCAAAACTACATTCTACCCAATCTATTCTGATTTATACTTTATATTATACTAATTTATACTTATACTTGGGAATATGGACAGTTAAAGCTTGATCCACTTAATATTTGGCCGTACACAATGAAACATTTACTAGGTTAGTCAAAAAGTTTTGAAAGCGACATCTATGGAACAGTAGAAAAACCAAAAAATTCTACGCCATTTTAATATTTCATCTTTCATAAGAACGTACTCAAGATTTCATTTTGATCTGTCAATTCGTTCTTTGTTTACAAGCCATTTGAAGGTGACGTGTCAGTGTATTTTTGAACAATGGAAAAATCCGAATATCGTGCAGTGATTAAGTTCTTTGTTTTGGAAGTTTTATCGGCTACTGAGATGGATCTCATGTTTATCGTGAAAGTATTAAAGAAGTCTTCTCCTTCATCTATAACCGTTCACCGATGGGTTTTGGAGTTTAAGCGTGATTGTACAAGTGTTGAAGACGATCCACGCTCAGGACGTCGGAAAAATGCATCAACACCAGAAATCAAAGCGAAAATACAGGATATGGTTTTGGAAGATCATCGATCGACTGTGGATGTGATTGCTGACACCATAGGCATCTCAGATGGAACAACGTGGCATATTTAGGCTGAAGTTTTAGGTTTCAAAAAACTGTGTGCCACAATGCAACAAAAACACGTTCGAATGCGACTTTCTGAGCAACATTTAAAGCGATTTCGAAAGGATAAAAAGGATCTTCTGCGTCGATTCATCACTATGGATGAGACTTGGGTCTACCATGATGATCCTGAATCAAAACCAGAGGCTAAGGAGTGGTGTGAATCAGGCACTTCGGCACCGAAGCGAGTTCGTGTCCAGAAATCGGCCAAGAAGGTGTTAGCGTCAGTTTTTTGAGATGCAAAAGGAATTTTATGGATAGATTATCTCCAAACTGGTAAGACCTTGATTTCACGGGTCGATAGAGATTTTCAGACCCATAGCTCCATGCCAGTTTCCGTTAGCTGGGTCCCAAAACCACCGAATATCGAATTTTTAGATCAGAATTCGTCCGCTATCTGGCGCTAGTGTTCTTGTGAACTTTTTGTAATATCTGTATTTTGATATCTAGATCATGTATGAATTCATTGTTTTCAGGAAATTTACTCGAGTAATCATGGTCCTCCAGACGGTCGAATTCATATTTTAGAGTGTGAACTATGTAATAAATGGCAGCAGGGTAAATGCACCCTTCTTTTTGGGGAGATGCTCCTTAAACTTTGGAAAACTGCTTCTTAGATTCGTTTGCCCGGTATAATGCAATCGGAGGTATTAACCTTCTGGTTAGCGCTTGCCGGTTGTTTTGACGGGTCTTAGGTTTCTTCAAGATTGTATAGCGGAGCTTCACTTTGCAATATTCTAGGTAGTTTTGACAGGTTTAAATTTCATTTTGACGAGTCTTAATTTCATTTTAAAGAATCTTAATTTCGTTTAGACGGGTCTTTATTTCGTTTTGACGACTCTTAAATTCAGAAACTTAAAACCCGTCAAAACTATACAATCTTGAATACACTGAAGACCCGTCAAAACACCCGGCAAGCGCTTACCAGAAGGTTAATACCTCCGATACCGGGCAAACGCATCAAAGGAGCATTTTTCCAAAGTGTAAGGAGCATTTCCCCAAAAAGAAGGGTGCATTTACCCTTTGCCATAATAAATGTTAATCTCAAGTGCCCATAAGAGGCTGATTACCCCAATATGGGTTTTTTGATACGTTCTTCTGACAACTTCGGGTTAGTCCTTCAGTGAAGTTCTTCAGAAAACTCCGGGTAAGTTCTTCAGAGAACTTCATGGAAGTTCTTCAACGAACTTCAGGAAAGTCCTGCAGAGAACTTCATGGGAGTTCATCAAAGAACTTAAGGTAAATTCTGCAGAGAACACCAGGGAAATTCTACATCGCACTTCAGGGATATTCTTCAGAGAACTTCATGGAAGTTCTTCAGAGAACTTCGTGGAAGTTCTTCAGAGTACTTCTTGGAAGTCCTTCAGAGAACTTTATGGAAGCTCTGCAGAGAACTAAAACGAAGTTCTTCAGAGAACTTCAGAGAAGTTCTTCAGAGAACTTCAGAGAAGTTCTTCAGAAAACTGCAGCGAAATTCTTCAGAGAACTTCATGGGAGTTCTTCAAAGAACTTAAAGGAAATTCTGCAGAGAACATCCGGGAAATTCTGCAGAGAACATCCGGGAAATTCTGCAGAGAACATCCGGGAAATTCTACATCGCACTTCAGGGATATTCTTCAGAGAACTTCATGGAAGTTCTTCAGAGAACTTCGTGGAAGTTTTTCAGAGAACTTCGTGGAAGTTCTTCAGAGTACTTCTTGGAAGTCCTTCAGAGAAGTTTATGGAAGCTCTGCAGAGAACTAAAACGAAGTTCTTCAGAGAACTTCAGGGAAATTCTTCAGAGAACTTCAGGGAAGTCCTGCAGAGAACTTCATGGGAGTTCTTCAAAGAACTTAAAGGAAATTATGCAGAGAACATCATGGAAATTCTACATCGCACTTCAGGGATATTCTTCAGAGAACTTCAGAGAAGTTCTTCAGAGAACTTCAGGGAAAGTCTTCAGAGAACTTCAGGGAAGTCTTGCAGAGAGCTTCATGGGAGTTTTTCAAGGAACTTAAAGGAAATTCTGCAGAGAACATCCGGAAAATTCTACATCGCACTTCAGGGATATTCTTCAGAGAACTTCATGGAAGTTCTTCAGAGAACTTCGTGGAAGTTTTTCAGAGAACTTCGTGGAAGTTCTTCAGAGTACTTCTTGGAAGTCCTTCAGAGAACTTTATGGAAGCTCTGCAGAGAACTAAAGCGATGTTCTTCACTGAACTTCAGAGAACTTCAAGGAAATTCTTAAAAGAACTTCAAAATAAATTCTTCAGAGTACTTCATGGAGTTTTCCTGAAGTTCTCTGAAGAACTTCCAAGAAATTCCATGAATTTACCTAAAGTTCTTTGCAGAACTTCCCTGAAGATCTTTGAGGAACTTCCATGAAGTTCTCTGAAGAACTTCCCTTAAGTTCTCTGCAGAACATCCCTGAAGTTCTCTTAAAAATTTCCCTGAAGTACTCTGAAGGACTTCCTTGAAGTTATTTGCAGATTTTCCATGCAAGTTCACTGAAGAACTTACCTAAAGTTCTCTGAAAAACTTCCATGAAGTTCTCTGAAAAATTTCCCTGAAGTTTTCTGAAAACTTCCATGAAGTTCTCTGAGGAACATTCCTGATGTTCTCTGCAGAACATTCCTGATTTTCTCTGCAGAACATTCCTGATGTTCTCTGCAGAACATTCCTGATGTTCTCTGCAGAACATCCGTTAAGTTCTCTGCAGAACTTCCATGATGTTCTCTGAAGAAGTTCCCTGAAGTTCTCTGAAGAATTTCTCTGAAGTCCTCTGCAGAACTTCCTTGAAGTTGTCTGCAGAACTTTCCAGAACTTCCTTGCAAAACTTTCCTGAAGTTCTCTAAAAGACTTCCCTGAAGTTCTCTGAAGACCTTCCCTGAAGTTCTCTGCAGAGTTTCTTTAAAGTACTCTGCAAAACATCCCTGAAGATCTCTGCAGAATATCCCTGATAATCTCTGAAGAATTTCCCTGAAGCTTTCTGAAAGATTTTCCTGAAGTTCTCTACAGAACTTCCATGAATGTTCTTTACAGAACTTCCATGAAAGTTCATTAAAGAACTTTCCTGAAGTTCTCTAAAAAACTTCCCTGAAGTTCTCTAAAAAACTTCCCTGAAGTTCACCTAAAAACTTCCTTGAAGTGTTCTGAAGAACATCCATGAAGTTCTCTGCAGAACTTCCATGAAGTTCTCCGAAGAACTTCCATGAGGTTCTCTGAAGAACTTCCATGAAGTTCTCTGACGATATTCCATGAAGTTTTCATAGGAACTTTCCTGAAGTTCTCTGCAGAATTTTCCTGATGTTCGCTGAAGAATTTTCCAGAAGTTCTCTGCAAAACTTACATGATGTTCTCTGAAGGACTTCCATGAAATTTTCTGAAGACCTTCCCTGAAGTTTTCTGAACAATTTCTCTGAAGAACCTACCAACTTCCATTAAGTTCTCTGAAGAACTTGCATGGAGTTCTCTGAAGTACTTCCATGGAGTTCTCTGAAAAAATTCTATGAAGTTCTCTGAGGAACTTTCCTGAAGTTCTCTGCAGAATTTTCCTGATGTTCTCTGCAGAACATCGATGATGTTCTCTGAAGAAGCTCCCTGAAGTTCTCTGAAGAATTTCCCTGAAGTTGTCTGCAGAACTTCCTTGCAAAACTTTCCTGAAGTTCTCTAAAAGACTTCCGCGAAGTTCTCTGAAGACCTTCCCTGAAGTTCTTTGCAGAGTTTCCTTGAAGTACTGTGCAAAACATCCCTGAAGATCTCTGCAGAATATCCCTGATGATCTCTGAAGACTTTCCTTGAAGCTTTCTGAAAGATTTCCCTGAAGTTCTCTACAGAACTTCCATGAATGTTCTCTACAGAACTTCCATGAAAGTTCATTAAAGAACATTTCTGAAGTTCTCTAAAAAACTTCCCTGAAGTTCTTTAAACAACTTCCTTGATGTTCTCTGAAGAACTTGCATGGAGTTCTCTGAAGTACTTCCATGGAGTTCTCTGAAAAAATTCTATGAAGTTCTCTGAGGAGCTTTCCTGAAGTTCTCTGCAGAATTTTCCTGATGTTTTCTGAAGAACTTTCCAGAAGTTCTCTGAAGAACTTTCCAGAAGTTCTCTGCAAAACCTACCTGAAGTTCTTTGAAAGACTTCCCTGAAGTTTTCTGAAGAACTTCCCTGAAGTTTTCTGCAGAATTTCTCTGAATAACCTACCAGAAGTTCTCTGAAGAGCTTTCCTAAAGTTCTTTTCAGAACTTCCCTGAAGTTCTCTGGGGAACTTTCCTGAAATTCTCTGCAAAACTTACCCGAAGTTCTTTGAAACACTTCCCTGAAGTGCTCTGCAGAATGTTTCTGAGGTTCTTTGAAGAACTTTCCAGAAGTTCTCTGAAAAACTAACCTGAAGTTCTCCGAAGAACTTCCCTGCAGTTCACTGCAGAATTTCCTTAAAGTTCTCTGAAGAACTTCCTTAAAGTTCTCTGAAGAACTTCCATGAAGTTCTCTGAAGAACTTCCATGAAATTCTCTGAAGAACATCCAAGAAGTTCTTGGAAGAACTTCCCTAAAGTTCTCTGCAGATCTTCCATGAGGTTTTCTGAACTTCCAAGAAGTTCTCTGAACTTCCAAGAAGTTTTCTGAACTTCCAAGAAGTTCTCTGAACTTCCAAGAAGTTCTCTGAACTTCCAAGAAGTTCTCTGAACTTCCAAGAAGTTCTCTGAACTTCCAAGAAGTTCTCTTAACTTCCAAGAAGTTCTCTGAAGAACTTGCTTGAGGTTCTCTGCAGAACTTCCCTGAAGATCTCTGTAGAACTTCCATGAAGTTCTTTGAAAAACTTCCACAAATTTCTCTGAAGATCTTCCATAAAGTTCTCTGAAGGACTTACTCGAAGTTTTCTGAAGAACTTCTCTGAAGGACTAACCCGAAGTTGTCAGAAGAACGTACAAAAAAAAAACAATATTGGGGTAATCAGCCTCTTATGTGCACTAGTGGTAAACATTTATTACATAGTTCACAGGCAGACCTGCGCCACGTAGAGAAATAATTCTGAACTATGAAGTCGACCGTCTGGAAGACCATGATTAATTGAGAAAATTTCCTGAAAAAAATGAATTTATACATGATCTAGATATAAAAATACAGATATTACAAAAAGTTTACATGAACACTAGCGCCACATAGCGGACGAATTCTGATCTAATGTGTACATCATTCAAAAAGCTCTGACTCCTCGAATATCTTTTTTGAAGATGCCATCTTGCTTTACGTCAATACTCTCGAGATCCAGATTATACAGTAAGTTTACATGCTCACTAGCGCGAGATAATTCTGAACTGTTGAGTCGAGCGTCTGAAAGCTCATAATTCTACAACTAACTTTCCTGAAAACAGTAAATTTATACACGATCTAGATCTCAAATACAGGTAATGCACGAATTTCACATGCACTCTAGTGCCACGTATCGGACGAGTTCTGAACTAATGTTAACTTCATCCTAAAGGCCTCAATCAATCAAACCTCTTTGTCAAAGACGCTAACTTGCTATATGTCAAGGATCTCGAGATTCAGCCTATAAAGTAAGTTTACATGCATACTAGCGCCGCGTCTTGAGATAATTCTGAACTTTTAAGTTTACCATCCTGAAGGCCTTGATCTACTGAACGACTTTGCTGAAGAAAGTAACTTCCTATATACGAGGGATCACGAGATATTTTCTTTTGAAACAGCCAAGGGGGCAATTCCCCTTAAATCATTTGAGACCGCCATCAAGGGATTCCGCGCATGTCGGGGAGTTTACTGTATTTTGCTAAAACATGCTGCCTTTAAACGCCCGGCCCTTCGGTTCAGAATGGGGTATGGGCGCGTTCGGCCTACTTGGTGGCGGCAGATTTCATGAGTGAATAGTTTGCCACATCAACGCTCAAAAGTGCCTGAACCAAATGGACAGCTTGTAGTGATCACTTGAAGATGCGATGGGGGATCATTGCCCTGATATTCCGAAATGTAGCACGTTGTAAAATGTTTCTTGTATTCTATAACTGAACGTGATGGAATTGAGTAAACGAGTGGAAACTCATCGGGAATGATCTCTCATATGCATCCGTCGAACCATTCTGGACGGCCGTTGTGAGAATATCACCATGAAAATCTCACATGCGCATAGCTTCTTGCCAATAACTAAGTCTTTCTTTCCTTTCTCCTGTTCTCTTCCCTATCCCATGACCGCGAGCAATACCATATGACATCGTGCATAGACATAGGCCAGCATAGGCCTTCGCCTAAAGTCAGCTCTTCCAAACTAGAAACACCGAGACGAAACTGAGCAATAGTGAAAAACGGTATATAACCCTAACCAATTTTACTTTCAGCCAAATTGTCTAACACAAGGTAAGTGATCAAATGACCACAAAAAAATATACTAACTATTCATGACATAACATATAACGGGGAAAGGGAGGGACCATCTGGGCACCCAAGTAAAACGTTTTGGATAGGGAGCATGGGACTGCCTCCTCCCTATTGTTAACATTTTGCGGATTGAGGGCGGGCTCTTCGATCCCATCTATTTGGTTTATTCTGTCAATCGAGGGCTCGATTCTAGTGCAGCGAGTGTGAACTTGCTTTTGGAAGGAGATTCTCGTCCCTGTATTCGCGGGTTTCGCGTTTGTGTCTCTGCTTACGGGCCCGCCCAAACGTATTTGGCTCTTCATACAGGAGCTCGATGATCACAAACAACAATAGAATCCTGATCAAATCGTTTTTCAGATTATTCCACTGCTATGGAAAGTTACCTTGCTACAATAGATCGTAGTATTACATCATCATCACCAAAATACCCCCCCCTCACAATTTTTCACCTCCCCCAACGCAAAAAACCTTCACTATACATACACACACTATTTGTGGTTCTAAAATATAAAAAAATCACAATTTTCTTCCAAAAAAAAAAAAAAAACCCAAGCAAACCCACAATACCCGGTTTTTGGCCCCCCACAAACCCCCCAATTCCCAAAACCTTTTTCGTTTTTTTCGCCACCAGAATATAAATAATTTTTTTATTAAAAAAACCAGAACAAAACACGGTTCTCGAAGGTTCCGAATAGTTCTGACAGAAATTGCTTCGAACTTCATACAATTCTAACACAAGTCACCGTGGAGCTCATCACAATACTGATGGAAAGCAATGCTTGCGCTCTTTTTATATGTTTGTAGTGATTGCTGATCACCCCTCGCTTCATAACATGTAAGACAAACTGGCAACAATGTTTTTTCATACTAAATTGTTTTCTGTATCCGCGTGGACGCGACTTATAATCGTTTTTCAATAAAGTTATGAGCAACGTTGTTTTCCTCGCGATTTCAGTTTCAATAACCTAAAATCCGATTCCCTTCCGACGCGCTGGTGTGTGACTAGTATCCGCTGTGCTGTGTTCACTTTGCTTGTCGTCGTAGCTGCTTCCGCGAAACCGGTCGATAGTCCGACAGGTTATGGGCCCAGAGAGAGGCCTCAGTGTGATCGTGTGAGGAAGAATTCGAGGTTACGTGTTTTTCCCTCTGTGCGAGGAGGAAATTGCGAGAAGGTGTCAATACGTGAAAACAATGGTTGATTCGAGATTTGCGTTTCCCAAATTGAATGGGCAAAACTGGCAGACGTGGCAAATTCGTCTGGAAATGCTGCTCAGCCGAGATGATCTTTGGTACGTAGTGAAAGATCCTGTTCTCGAAGAAGAGGAAGACCCCGACGAAGATTGGTGTAGTGATGACCGTAAAGCAAAAGCAACGATTGTTTTGCTGCTAGAAGATAGCCAGCTCCCACTTGTTAAAAACAAACAGTTCGCGCGTGATGTGTACATGGCACTGAAGAGTTTTCATCAGAAAACAAGTCGTTCCGTCCGTGTTTCCCTGTTGAAACGATTATGCGCAATTAATCTTCGGGAAAATGGTGATCTGGAGCAGCACCTAAGTGAAATAGATGAGCTTTTCGATCGCCTGGATGCTGCCGGCACGAAGTTGGACTCCGATACTAAAATATGCATGCTCTTGCGTAGCCTGCCACCGTCGTTCGACGGGATTGTTTCCGTGCTGGACAGTAAAGCAGATAACGAGATTTCGATGGACACTGTAAAAGTTCGACTGGGGGACGAATATCAGCGTCGTCGGGAGCGAGATGGACAGCCAGCGAGGCCTGAAAAGGCAATGCGCTCCGATACTCGCCTCTTCGGAAGTAAGAAACCGTCCGAAACTCGGAAGTGCCATTATTGAAAACAGCCTGGCCATCTCCGACGCAACTGTCGAAAGTACATAGCACTCCGGAAGGAGGAGGCGGCGGAGAAAGAAGGAGCAAAGACCGCTAATAGTGAAACCACAGGCGTAGCGTTCACCGTCGGTTGTGATTTTTCGTCGTGGGTAATTGACTGTGGAGCCAGCGCTCTCATGACGTCCGATGAGTCTTTTTTCTTCTCGCTAAAGAAGTGTGATATGGGATGGGTTACCCTCGCTGATGGCAAGCGTACACAGATTCGTGGCCATGGAAATGGTGTGTTATTTGGTGTCGATGACAAGGACATTACAGTGAAAATTGAAATGAATAATGCGCAGTACGTACCAGGGCTTGCGTCATGTTTGATTTTCGTGAGCCAGTTGAGCCGGAAAGGATTGAGTGTAAATTTTGGGAAGGATGTATGCAACATTTGCGATCAAAGCGGAAGTGTAGTGGTAACCGGAATAACGGTGTGTATCACCTGCGGCAGGGATCGACGTCGTTGGACGCCACTGTTGGTCAACACACAACAAATTGCCAATATCAATGGCATCGGCGGCTAGGCCACCGTGATTGGACTGCGGTGGAGTGCCTGGTGAAGGATGACATGGCGACTGGAGTAAAGGTAAGCAAATGTAATTTGAAAATCGTTTGCGAATGTTGTGCTAACGGAATATCGGTTCGCACTCCATTTCCACCGATTGAGGAGAGGAAGTCTAGCCAAGTGCTGGATATCATCCACACCGACTTGTGTGGTCCTATGAAATAGACGACTACTAGCGGCAATCAATACGTGATGCATCTAATAGATGACCACCGCCGTTTTACTGTGACGTATTTTTTTTTAAGAGCAAATCTGAGGCGGCTGGAAATATCAAAGATTTTGTTCGATAGGTAGAGAATGTATTCGGGTGTAAACCATTCCATGGAGAACAAGGGTTACCGTTTCGTCGATCGTGAGACCAATCACATTATTGTCAGCCGTGATGCACGGTTAATCAAACTTGGAAATGGTTCGTCGTCGTTGGAGTTCACAGTTGTTCATGAGAATGAGCAACGAGCTGCTGTGGAAAAAGTAAAAATTCCGCCGTTCAAAGAAAATAGTGAAGAACCAGTGGGTATGAAATCACCACAACGTGTAAGTGTAGATCTTAGTATCCGACAGCCAGTCGATGAACTGAGTGATAGTGACAGTGTATACGATTCGTTGAGCGACAACGAACAGCCACCAAATCGTGAAGATTAAAGATCGGCAAGGAAGACAAGTGGTGTTAAGCCTCAGTACTTGAACGATTTTGTGCTGGACATCGCAGCAGGAAGTGCGGAATGTTTGCAAGATGAACCGAACAGTGTCGAAGAAGCTAAACAGAAGCAAGTGTGGCGGGATGCAATGAACGAAGAACTCGAGTCGCATCGCCGAAACGGAACTTGGGAACTTGTGTCGCTTCCAAAAGGTTGCAAACTTATCGGTTCCAAGTGGGTATTTAAAGCGAAGAAAAATGAGTTGGAACCTGTAGTGAAGTGCAAAGCCTGCATTGTGGCGCAAGGTTATGCGCAAAGATACGAAGTGGACTTCGACCAAGTGTATGCACCGGTGACGCAACAAGCTACATTTCACACATTCCTCGCTGTGGCCACTAAAAAAGGGCTCGCAGTTAAACATCTTTACATAAAGACGGCGTATTTGAATGCAGAGCTTCAAGAGGACGTGTTTATGAAGCAACCACCGGGTTACGTAGTATCCGGCAAGGAGGAGCTGGTTTGTTGGCTCAAACGTAGCATATGCGGGCTGCGGCAGTCGGCGAGATGTTGGAACAAAAAGCTGCAGGAAGTTCTGGGTCGGCTTGGTTTCCAATAATCTACGGCAGATCAATGTTTGTTCATCAAAATGGTCTCAATGGTGAATTTGAACTGACTTGCTCGGGAGACGTGAGCCATTTCCTTGGCATGAAGGTGAAACGTGAAGAAGGAGTATCCAAGCTGCATTTGCTGACGTATATTCAACAGTTTATTTACAGGTTCGGGACCGTAAAGACTGTAGATACCTCTAGTGATTTTGAGAACGTAACCCAGTACGTAGCTCCAGAGCTGCATAACATTTGAGAAGACTGGACGATCAAGTCGAAGGTCGAAACATATCGACACGAAGGAGCGATACGTAGAGGAGCTATGCAGCAGTGGATAGTTAACCCTGAAGTACTGCCCGACCGACATTAGGGCAGCAGACATCTTAAAAAAACCTCTTGGGCTTATGAAGCTCGAACGCTTCCGTGATATGCTCGGAGTTTCAGCGTGAAGTGGCTGCACATTGAGGAGGAGTGATGGGAAGCAATGGTTACGCCTGTGTCATATGTTTGTCATGTTTGCTGATCACCCCTCGCATCATATCAAGTAAAACGAACTGGTAACAATGTTTTTTCATACTAAATTGTTTTCTGTATCCGCGTGAACGTGACTTATAATCGTTTGCTAATAAAGTTATGTGCAACCTAGTTTTCCTCACGATTTTCGTTAATAACCCAAAATCCGATTCCCTTCCGACGCGCTGGTATGTGACTAGTGTCCGCTGTGCTGTGTTTACTTTGCTTATCGTCGTAGCTGTTTCCGCAAAACTGGTCGATAGTCCGACAGCATATGTGAAGGCCGACTTCAAACAGATCCCCGGCAACCTGTTTTTCACGGCCAAGGATAAGTTCAGCGTTCCGGAGCATGTCCGCACTCAGAAGATGTTCAAATTTGCGAAGAAATTCCTGGTTTGGCAAGCCATCTGCACGTGCGGGAAGCGGAGTGCACCTTTCGTGACCCAGGACACGATGAACGGACAGGTGTACATAAAAGAGTGCCTCCAGAAGCGGCTGCTTCCTCTCCTGAAGGCCCACAACGTCCCAACAATCTTCTGGCCGGATTTGGCCTCATGCCACTACTCCAAGGACGTGCTGAAGTGGTATGCGGACAATAAGGTCAATTTCGTGCCGAAAATGTTCAACCCTCCCAACACTCCGGAGCTCCGCCCCATCGAGAAGTACTGGGCGATTATGAAGCAGCACCTTCTTAAACGACCTAAGGTAGTGAAGACAGTCGAGGAACTGAAGAAAGTATGGGTTTACATGCAAAAAACGGTTGATTCACAGGTTGTGCAGAATCTTATGGCCGGGGTTAAGGCCAAGGTGCGGGCATTTGCGTATGGACTGTAAATAAAATACGAGTAAAATATGGTAAAATGAAGTTTAATAGTTATTTCTCAATCCCTGAAAATTTGATGGCAATCGGATGAAAACTCGAATTTTGCGAATCAATTTTGTGTGTGGCAATTTCATCGTGGACACCCTTTATTGCAATCGACAGAATTGAACAAAACTGCTTGAAAGTGTTTTATATAGAGCGCCAAACGTATCAAATTAGTGTGACTAATTTCGGCAGGCCCCGTTTTATTCGGCTATCGTTCCATTTTGAACTGCGTGTGAAAAAAAAAACCTTCCGTTATAGCTAAATAACAAGGTTATCATATGGATATAATGAGTTAGATTCTTTGATTGACGAATATATAAGATTAGAGGATTGAAGATCGGTTACCACATCTCCTCTATTGCATGAAATCTTTTTGGACAAAGCAACGCCGGAAAAGTAAGATAAGTGCGATCCCGTTGTTTTTTTTTTAATTTCACGCTCAAAGTTTAAACACAATAAATCGCATACGCCAGAGAAATCTTTTCAAAATTCTCAGCAAGCCACACTTATGACACGCGTCGTAAAAGTCCCCCTCCTCGTGTACCAAGCAATGACACATAATTAATTCCAACTAAAATCCCTTGCGGTCCTTTCTTCGTTAAATTTCTCCCGTGCGCTTCATCCATTTTTTCGAGTTTATCAAACTTGCTCGCGCAAAAAGTGACTGTCCGGACGGCCGATTGCATCCATTAATTTCCATTCGACAACTTTCCCAGAATTTTTGTCAAGGTCCACGGCCAATCATCGTGCAAAGGACCCCAAAGAAGTGAACTTTCATTTTTTTTTGTCTTTCTGTTTGTGTTACCCTTCCGATTCTGTTTGAAAGGAATTAATCTGCTGTCAAAACGATGTAAAAAAAAAAGCCGTTCAAAACAACAAGCCACAAGAGATATCCTTCTTGTTCAGCGATGTGCTTTGTTGGATATCAAGCTTGATGCGCCGAGCAATCGAACGAGGGCGGGTTCGACCGGATTGCGGATAATGAGAAATGTATTTTAAACGCTTATTGATTTGAACGGATTGTTTTTATTTAAACGATCATCACCGAAGGAGAGGGAAGATTTCACTTTCATTGATATTCCTTAGTGACCTTTTCAGACCTTCGATGGCAGCTTGATGGTTACGGTTTTCGTTTCCGTGTACATTACGAATTCTTCGTATCCCAGCTCACGGCCATGTCCGGATTGCTTGAACCCACCGAAGGGAGTTGTTGGGCAGATGGAATCGTAACAGTTGACCCTGTGGAGTGAGACAAAGATGGGATTAGATGTTATCTTCCGCTTGAATATATCAAACACTTACCAAACAGACCGGCTTCCACGGCGTTCGAGAATGTCAACGCGTTGTTGAGGTTGTTCGTAAGTACACCTGCTGCCAAACCGAACTCGGTGTTGTTGGCTCGCTCGATAACCTCGTCAAGGTTTTGAACTTCAGAATCTCGAACAGGGCCGAAGATCTCCTCACGGGCAATTCTCATGCTATCGCTAACATCGGAGTAGACCGTCGGTTCCACAAAATACCCGACGTCTCCAAAGCGCTTTCCACCAGTCTGCAGCTTGGCTCCCTCCTGGCTTGCCGATTCAAAGAATCCCAAAATCTTTTTCAACTGCTCTTCATCGCACTTGGGACCCTGTTGAGTCCCTTCTGCGAATGCATCGCCAACCTTGCGGGCCTTAGCCATTTCCGTGGCTTTAGCCACAAATGCGTCGTAAAATGCCTTCCTGTACGAATGTACGGCTTCAGCGCAGCAGTTCTGTCCGTGGTTTGCGAAGATTGCATTGTGAGCGATCTCCACTGCTTCGTCCACTAAAATCATAATAAAATCAATATTAACCGTTTTCAAACCAAAACTTCGAAAACTTACCATTGAAATCATCAAAGATTACCAATGGGCTCTTGCCACCCAGCTCCAGCGATACGCGCTTCAGGTTTGACTTGGAGGAACCCTCGCCGATCAAACGACCCGTTTCGACCGATCCAGTAAAAGCAACCTTTCTAATCTCAGGATGATTCACGATGGACGCTCCCACCGTAGGCCCAAAGCCGTTGACCACATTGATGACTCCATCCGGGAAGCCAGCTTCCTTCGAAAGGAGCAGCCATGTAGAGTGCACTCAGTGGGGTCCTGCTCGGCCGGTTTCAGTACCAGAGTGCATCCAGTAACGAGAGCTGGAGCCCATTTCAAGGTCAACATCAGCACCGGGTAATTCCACGGAATGATCTGGCCAACCACACCTACCGGTTCTTTTCTGATGTAGGTCAGGACTGGTCCATCTGATGGGATGGTGCTTCCGTGGATCTTATCCGCCCAACCGGCATAGTAACGGAACGTGTCGATGGCACATTTCATGTCGAACACCGAATCACCGAAAGCTTTACCATTGTCCAGGGATTCCAGGTTGGCCAGTTCGTTGATGTCTCGTTCGATCAGGTCAGCCAATTTGTACAACAGTCGACCGCGACCAGATGCATCCATCTGGCGCCAAGGGGGATTTACGGGCAAACGCGATGTGGCTGCCTGAACTGCGGCATCGACATCGGCTTTGTCGCCTTCGGCAACGTCCACGATCTTCTGACCGGTGGCCGGGTTGAGGGTCGGGAAGGTCTTGCCACTCAGAGCGTCGACAAACTCGTTGTTGATGAACAACTGTTAGGGAAGAGAGCGAGAAATGGAAAAAGAGAGTTATAAGGATGATTAGTTGGAAGTGGTAGAGGTTTAAACGCAAATGGCGTGTCTCTTGTAGGACGATAAGCCGAACAACATTTGTGAACAACTTAAAAATTGATCTTTACTGTTCAGATAAAATACTTATTTTGATGCTGTCATCTTCTCGAAGGCTCCTAGTACATTTGGTAGTATTGAAAATATTTGTTTCCCCACTTTTATACTTCTTCCAGAAAATTTG
Organism: Aedes koreicus; assembly: GCA_024533555.2. Taxonomy (NCBI): domain Eukaryota; kingdom Metazoa; phylum Arthropoda; class Insecta; order Diptera; family Culicidae; genus Aedes; species Aedes koreicus. Next base: position 166,329 of record JAHHFK020001235.1, on the reverse strand, counting down.
CTTTTACTCGTTGCTTGAGTCAGTTAACTTCAGCCTTTCAAGTAATCGAAGTAGTTCTTGACGGCGGATCTACCCTGCACCGACGTTGACATTCCCTGAGACCGAAAAAAAAAGTATTCAACACAGTGGCAATATGAACTAATTCCTTTGTGTGGTGAAATGTGCAACAGAAAGCTTTGGGGTCACCAAATTGAACACGACGATAGAGCAGTTCAGCCAGATGCTAGACAACTTAAGCGATCGAAGTCCATCGCCAGTGACTTTAAGGTTTGGACGGTTGGGTAGAGCTGCCGTCTCATCAACCTAAGGACGCTGTCTTCAAGAGGCCTTAGCAAAGCTGAATGCAAACCACATCAACCATCAAATGACCACCGCATTCGGGAAACGACACTGGGAACTGGGAAGTGTCTATTTTGAAATAGTTAAGCTTTGCTCGTCCCAGGTGGCCTTTTGTTATTCCTAACTCAACCGTCATTCTCATCACTCGTTTAATAAACACCGTTAAAACTGTTCAAGCTCTGTTCATTTTTCGTGTCTCTCAAAAAGTACAGACTTCATTGAGGTTATGGGCGACAAACAGAAAAAGTTGACGTTCACGGAAGCCCTCAGTTCTCCCGAACTGGCTACGATACATGGAAGTCTACCTCGAGAAGCCTCGAAAGTGTGGAACGCAGTGGTGAAGAATGGTCCAGCAGAAGCCAGTGAAGCGGCCAAGTTCAAGGAAATGGATGCCAAGGCCAAGTCCCTGCTGGTGAGCCTAATATCGGACAAATATCTGGGATGTATCCGGGAGAAGTCTACGACGAAAGAAATGTGATAGCTTCTCGAAGATACGTTTGCCAAGAAGTCGGCTGGAAGGCAAACAGTAATAAGGAAGCAAATCGTTCGTCTCCAGTTGAGGAAGGGATCGTTGCGCGCCCACCTTCTGCAGTTTGAAGATCTCATCCGAATGGCCAGCTTCGAGTGGCCGGATCAAAACTGGAAGAAAGTGATGTTTGTTCAGCTCTTAGCCTGACCCTTTTGGAATCCTATGATCCCCTCATGACCGCCCTAGAAAACCTGCTGAAAGATGAATTGAACTACGCGTTGATTAAAACACGGTTGCTAAGCGACGAGTCTAAGCGATTGGACAGGATGTATAGCTACGAGGAAAAGCCGACCACATTTGCTGGCGACCATCTGTAGAAGGACGGAAGCGACAAGTTTACTGGGAAATGTCACGGCTGTGGTAAGCGCGGCCACATGAAGAAAGATTGCCGAAAGAAGACCAACGCCAACGTTGCCAATGGATCAAGATCGGTCGTGTTCATGGCGGATAGTGCCGGAAGCAAGAAGCGATCCGGTGAGAAGCTTGAATTTCTACTGGACTCGGGGGCCAGTGATCATATGGTGAATTCGAAGCAACATTTTTCATCCGTGGAAGCCCTGAAGCAACCGGTGTACATTGACGTAGCAAAGAACGGAGAATCCCTAGTGGCCAAGGAAGCGGTGTCATCAGTGGAATGAGCAACCGCGGCGTTCTGATGACTGCGAAAGATGTCCTGTATGTTCCGACTCTGAGGGAAAATCTCATGTCCGTGAAGAAGTTGACCAAGGCCGGTGTGGAAGTGCTCTTCAACGACAAGATTGTTACGCTGAAGATGAATGGTGAAACGATTGCGACGGCATATCTGCGAGGAAATCTTTACGTTTTGGAAATGGCGATCCAACGGGCCAATGCGAGTTTGGCTGAAGTGGAGTATGCTGACCTCTGGCATTGTCGTCTCGGTCCCATCAGTGAGAGTGGCATGGCCACTCTGGTGCGTGAGAACCTGGCTCTTGGTGTGCAGTTCGAACCGGACATGATCAAGATTTGCGACGTGTGTGTACAGGGAACCCCCCAACACAACCGTGAGTTGTTCAATGGTGCAAGAGATACGAACAAGCCCCAATAAGATCGAATGGGCCCAAGTCAATGTGGTGTGAAGCCTTGCTGGCGACCGCGTTCATCGCCAATCGAAGCCCAACCTCTGCAGTACCAAGGAATGGTACACTTGCGGAACTATGGTATAGAAGGAAGCCAAGTCTGAAGAAGGTAAGTGTCTTTGGTTATCAAGCGTTTCCGTGGGTGCCGAACCAACACAGAAAGGAGCTCCCTGCGAAGAGTCACCGGTTGTTCATTGATCGGATACGCCCTTAATAGTTACAGGCTGTGGAACAAGGCTGCCACCCAAAACGTGATTGATCGTGACGGCAAGTTCAATGAACAATGCTTCCCGAGAACCAAACCTACAACAAAAACAACACCTTAGATCGATGGTTTCTGTGATCTATGACCGAACTCCCCGAAGTAGACCATGTCATGCAACCCAGTCCGCAACGTCTGGTCATGATGGCCAAGCACAACCTGGAGAAGGACATAAGATTCAGCTGAACCCAGACTCTGCGCTCCCTTTACTATCAAATATGAACTAATGCTTCAGCACTACTATTTTGCATTCCACGGGACGCAACTAACATACAGGCTACAAGCATTCAATGCAGTTGAAATTCCAACTTTACAACAGATAGCATTCATGATGCTGATATAATTAATATAATGACTTGTGAGCATCATGAAATGCGAATTTAGGATTGATTTACTGCAGTGCTAATGCTTAGGTACCTACGTCAACTCCATGAAGGTCCACGATGTATCGAAGCTGACAACGTGTCCGGATGGTGTGAAGCCCCTTGATACAAATCGGGTGTTCCAGCTCCAGGAGGATGAGACTGGACGACAAATTCGACATAAAGCACGACTGGTGGTCAAGGTCTCCTATCGATTTTGAGGATACGTTTGCACCCGTCGCCAAGCTGTCTTCAGTTTGTGTAGTGTTGACCGTTGTTGTCAATCCTGGTTTCCACGTACACCAGATGGATGTCTCTTCACGGAATACTGAAAGAGGACCTCTACATGGAAGTACCTCAAGGCGTGAAACGAAACCAGGTATCGTGTGCAAGCTACAAAAATCATTGTATGGTCAAAAACAAGCCCCACGATTCTGGAACGACAGATTCGATTCGACACTGTTGAAACTAGGATTCCGCAGATCCAACCGTGACTACTACCTGTACGTGTTCACCATGAAAGGTGATGAAGTTTACCTGGTGATCTATGTAGACGACCTACTGAAAAGTCGATGAAAACATCCGAACAATCGAGAACAACTGAGTAAGAGCACTCGTTTCGAATGAGTTCGAGATGACCGATTCTGGACCAACAAAGATGCACATTGTGTTGTGTCAATTGTGTAATGAGTTTCGCGAAAATCGGTCTAGTGATTTCAGTGATGGCTTCAAATGAAGAAATAGTGCGCCAACAAATTTTGGGAAAACAGCTCGGAATCAAAACGTTCAAGGACCGTAAGACAAACAAGCGGAAAATGGTAGTGGCAAAAAACGTGGCACATCAAATCCGGAGAAGGCCAGCATGGTATTGAACCAATTTAAGCGTTATCCCAACATTTCGATCAGGGATGTTGCGAAAAAGGCGAAAGTTTCAGTTTGTTTTGTGCAGAAAACAATGAAACGTTCTGGATTACATGTGTACAAGGTCCAGAAGGCACCGAACCGGAGCGATAAACAGAGCTCGGTGGCCAAAACTCGTGCAAGAAAACTGAAACCGTTCTGCATTGTGATGGACGATGAGACCTACATTAAAGCCGACACCAAACAAATGCCAGGACAGGAACACTACGTCGCCACCTCTAAGTTGGCCGTCCCGGAGAGTGTACGGAAGAAGAAACTGTCGAAATTCGCCAAAAAATTCCTTGTCTGGCAAGCGATCTGCGGATGTGGCAAAATGAGTCAGCCCTTCATCACCTCTGGGACCGTCAACGGACAAATCTACAAGGACGAATGCCTCCAAAAACGACTTCTGCCCTTCTTGAGATCTCACATCTTGCCACTATGCCGGCCCGTCTTAGACTGGTACAAAGATAATAATGTAGTGTTTGTACCAAAAGACGTCAACCCTCCAAACACTCCGGAACTTCGCCCAATTGAAAAATTTTGGGCAATCATGAAGGCAAAGCTCATTAAAACTCCAAAACAGATAGAAAATAAACTTGAACTAAAGAAAGTGTGGTTAAAAGTAAGAAAGCAAGTCGGTCCTATCATTGCCCAAAATTTGATGAAAGGGGTCAAGGCAAAGGTGCGGACATTTGGGTTGGGAGAAGAGGTTCAATAAACCAATGATGTCAAAACTTAACCATTTAGTAGTACTTTATTTCCAGAAAGTTTGAAAAGAATCGGGCTCAAGGGAAATTTTTGGTGACCTATTTTGTGTGTCCAAATTTCATCGAATACAGTCTTTAGTCAAAGGAACATATAAAGATTGGATTCGGAAAAAATGCGACACTTTATTTTGGGTGTAAATTTTGACCCGTTTGAAATTTTGAGTAATACTAGTTTAGAGTGTTATGTTTATGTGTGCAACATTATCGCGATCTGTCAAGTAGTTTTTAAGATGCATTCGAAACAAGAAGAGCTACGCCAGCAAATCTTGGGCGCGGTGATCGATAATCCTGGTCAGTCGCACAGATGGATCGGCAAAAGGCTTGGAATCCACCATTCCACCGTGTCCCGCGTTGTGAAGATGTTCCAGGAGACGAAGACCATCGAGCGGCGTGCTGAAAGCGGCCAAAACCCGAACACGGAATACCCAAAGAAGGCGCGGAAGATAAGGCAGTACTTTAAGAATAACCCGAACCTTTCCACCCGAGACGTGGCCAAAAAGGTCAATTCGTCGAAGTGGTTCGTCCAGCAGACCATGAAGCGGGCTGGGCTACGTGTTTTTTAGGTCAGGAAGGCGCCAAACCGGACCTTTCAAGCAAAACACGGTGGCCAAACCACGTGTGTGGGAGCTGTGCAAACGCAAGTGGCTGGTCAAGCCGGGCTGTCTCGTCATGGACGACGACACATATATCAAGGCGGACGCCAAACAACCAAACGGACCCAGGAAGTACTTTACGAAGCGCTTGCTGCCCCTTCCTCCGCTCTCACCGTGATCCCACGCTGTTCTGGCCGGATCTCGCTTCGTGTCATTACGCCAAGCCTGTAATGGATTGGTACGAAGCGAAGGGCGTTAATGTGCTCCCGAAGGAGGCGAACCCCGCCAAATACACCAGAACTACGTCCGATCGAAAAGTTTTGGGCGATAATGAAGAAGAAGTTGAAGAAAAGCGGAAAAACATTCAAAACCGATGAAGCTTTGAAGAAAAACTGGGAGAAATTGTGTAAGGAAGATGGACAAAGCCTCGCCCAAGATCTCATGAGCAGTGTTAAAGGAGAGAAATGTACGAGCATTCAGCTCGGCTTGGGAGAGGAAATTCTATAAATAAGTTGGGCCAAAACATATCATATATATGGTTATTTAATCCCTGAACATTTGAGGCCGGTACTGCCTACATTTAGGATTACCAGTTTTGACACATTGAGGATGCATGTTAGTCTCAAACATCATCTGTTGGTTCTCTATGTAAATACAGCTGATATGGTTATAACGTAGTAGCAACCTCGAGCGGTCAATAATGCTCATGTCCATGTTCAGTTAAATTGATTACGTTGAGATCCCAGATGAAATTGACTTTTTCTGCACGATGGGCCAGCCTACATTGGATAATTAGAACAAAATTCAAACAAAACAACAGTCATTACCCTCGTCCTTTTCTCTGGTTTGAGGGGGCGATACTTTCAGAGTGACATCAATGAACAAATTTTCTGCCCGGTGCAGTTTGACTGACGCGGGAACGTGAATTTCTACCTCACAAACCACCGAATTCCCCTCTTCTCTACCATTTAACCGACTGGATCCATTTTTAACAGCAATTTACTCGCAAGATTAGCAACACAGCTGACCCAGTTTCAATTAGTATACTTAGAAATACATTCGACTGTGATTGTCTAGTTAACCAACCGCTGAGCTGGGTGTGCAAACTATCGCAATTATTTGCCCCAATCTCGGACTGCAATTTAACGCCGGCACCCGCGAGGCAAATGCAACTGAATCGTGTTCCGACGACGCACGATGGCGATGGCTATCGGTTTCGCTAATTGCGCCCCTTTGGAGACCTCCAAGTGAGGATTTAGCGATGCAGCAGTAGTATATGCGAGTCGCCATGTGCTGAACAAAGCCGGTAAAATCTCATCTGCAGCCGGCAAAAAAGATGGACCTCCTTCATAGCGCTTGGTGATCCGTCTCCGGTTAAATCGGAATGGCCTATGAGTAAGAGTAACTTTAGAGACAAAAATTACTGGATCTTGGCAAGATTTGACGCCTCAGATTTCGCTACGCGCTAGATGGTGTAAGAGCTATACACCGGGAATTACAGCTAATTGCAAGATTACAATGTGACGCAAATTAGCCAACCAGGTGCACGCTTTCGCTGGTAGGGTTATTAGTGACCGAGCGGGTCTTTTTCCACACCACTGGCTGTTCCGTCTTCAGTGCGTGCTGCTGAGTCAGTTCAGCGACCTTTGCTTTGCGGTGGTCAGCAGCCGAAATATCAATTACCTTTTCTATCCAAGTTGCATCATTTTTCTTGACGAAAAAAAAAACACATGTTGTGATTTGTAGATCGCCATAACATTCAAGTCCGTTTCATATTTCGCCAGAAGGTTCCGTTTACCGAAGCAAAATCACTTTCTCCCCGCTCGAGTGCTTATCCCGATGAATAAATAATGGCTCGTGATAACAGAAATTACGCGTCGCGAGGCTTCCAGTAATGCACCGCAATTTGGGATTGCACCCGATAATTATGCAACGCGCAAAATTGAAATGTAAATTCCCCCCTCCGGGACTCGGACAGTTCCGCGCCCGGTTGCATAAGACCCACCATTAGTCCTTTTCGCAGTACCGCCACCACGACGCTGGTTCCATTTTCGGGGCCGCCTGCGGGAGATTTGTGGCCAGTTGATCTGAATGTCAGAATGTGGTTCAGGTCGAAAAAATGATTCAAGGTTCCCGATCTCGCATCGTTCGTTCCGTTTGCGATTCCAATGAATGGAGGCTGCAACCGACAACAGCCGGGGGCTCCGGGTTCAAGCAATTAGCCATAAAACATCGTACGGCTGGCCAATGACGACGACAAGGAGAGATTCGCCGCCCGTCCGAACTACTGCGACAACGATCTCTCGGATCTTGCTTCATTCAGGAGCAGCCGGCGCGACGCCAAAGATGAAGGCGAGGTGGAAAGAGCAGGAGACATTGTAGTACTTTTTTCGCGCAGAAAAAAAAAGAGTGAACTACACGGCTGGTACAAGCTAAAGTAACCGCATCGTAAATAGTGAGGAACTGACCGGTCGGTGGAAGGGGGGAACTGCGAGGGAAAATAACTTACTTAACATTTTCCGCACAACTTAAGTCACCCATATCGGCGGCCAGGTCGTCATCGTCGGTCGCAGCATCTGGTTGCGCATTTTGCACACTCAGTTTTCTCCCCGGCTCATAAATCTTGTGGACTTAATAACTTAATTTCATAATTTTATTATCAACGCTTCTCAAGGCGCGACACCAACCAACATCATCGCGACTTTGCGATCGGAAAGGGATGTCGAGAGAGTGGGTGGGGGGAGGGGTACTTGTGGGTAATGTTGAATCGGAGGTCAAGCAACAGCTTTATTTGGATAACGGATCTTCTGAAAGGGGAGATTGTCCTGAAGTAAAAAAAAAAAAAAAGGCTTCGATCTCCAGGTTGGTCTAGATCGTTTAGAGTTGTAAATTATCCATCCATCTAAAAACGCACGACCGGTTGACTTATGGTGTGGCCCATTTAGTATTGGTACAAACATTTTTGATTCTAACAGTGACCCTAGTGGTCGTATTTGTAAACTATGACATCTTATATGTTGCTTAACAATAGCAACATCAGTGTTGTTTCCCCTTCTATACGTGTAGCAAAGAAGAAAACTAATAGCACAACATTGGACCCTCTGTCTGGCACTGCCTAGTTTGGGTTTTCCCGAAATACCGTGTGGCGTGTTTTGAAAAAGTACAGAGAAACTTTGTCAACAGATCATAAGTCTCAAAGCAAGCGTCTGGCGGGTACTGTCAACCGTCGGCTGCGGAACAAAGTCATCAAGAACATTAAGGCAAACCCCAAAATCTCAGACCGCGATTTGGCCAAAATGTTTCGTGCCATACGCAGTACCGTGCAACGGATTCGTCTCCGGGAAGGCTTCAAGTCATACCGGATCAAAAGCAGAACAATGTGGTCAGAATCCGTGCCAGAAAACTGTATGATCAGGTGTTGACAAAATTCAATGGCTGTCTCCTCATGAATGATGAAACCTATGTAAAGGTCGATTTCAAACAGCTACCGGGACAAAAATTTTACTTGGCTGCGCCCCGGAAGATGTTCCTTCCAAATTCAAGTTTGTGTTTGCAGATAAATTTGCACGTAAATACATGATTTGGCAAGGCATCAGAGCTGTACAGAACGGAATGTCTCCAAAAGCGAATATTGCCATTCATCAGATCCCACAATAAACCTGTCATGTTTTGGCCAGATCTTGCAAGCTGTCATTACAGTATAACAGTGCTATAGTGGTATGAAACCAACGGGATTCAGTTTATATCGAAAGAACTCAACCCACCAAACTGTTCCCAGCTCAGACCGATAGAGAGATTTTGGGCTATTATGAAGAGGAAGCTGAAGGTGAATGGCAGTGTCGTCAAAAGCATCAATGAATTGAGAACCAAGTGGAATAAGATTTCCAAAACGATGGATGAGAATAATGTGCGCCGGTTGATGAAACATATTCCGAGAGAAGTCCGCAAATTTCTTCGAAAACGAGATGAATAATTTTTTTGTATTTTCCCTTTAAAGTTCACATAAAGTCGAACATTTAAGTTAAAACAGAATACTATTTTGCTAATGTATCTCCGAAATATGCGCAATAGTCTAGGTTCCAATTCTAACTGGGTCACACCTTAATCTAGTACTAGCTTTATGTTTTTTCCAAATTTACGGGTTTCCCAGCCATGCCAGGACTCTTGCCTCCCGGCATCGTATTTGCGCCAAGTTTGCGCAAGATGAAACCCCTTACTTTCGGAAAGCAGGCAAAAAAAATCTTCAACACAAGCCTAGAGTAAGGTGGGGTAAAAGTTCGTTTTGCAGTTTTTTATACACAGAGTACCGAAAAATTGGCAACACTGGTATGGATTGGTAGGAATTTTGACAGCTCACATGCAGATGTAAACAGTTCTTGGCTCGGTTGCGTTTTCTCAAAATAATGAGGTAAAGTTGATTTTTCGTCCAAAAATGTAATTTTTTAGTAAATGGTAAACGTGTTTTCGTACACAAAACTTCAGTTTTCAAAAAAGTGTTGTTGTGCCTTTAGTTGCTGGTTTCAATACCAATCAGATGCTGCGTTACAATTTTCAGTATTATTTCCCAGTTTTGCACTATTTGATGTAAAGTCCATGAATCCATAGTGGGGCAAAAGTTCGAATCGCGAGTGGGGCAAAAGTTCGAATCAGAATAATCATGTACTTGCTTCCTTACGTATAATCATACAGGGTCTACAAAAGAAAATCGGAGCGGAAGGTATGTACTGCCGATATGCTGGAAGTCGCCCAACAAAGGCTTGCCAATGGCGAATCTAAACTCGCTATTGCCAAAAGGCTCGGAATTACGGAAGCTGCATTGCGTAAGAGGCTGAAGAAGGTAAATAAATCAAACTTTTTTTTTAAATGATTAATCGTAGTTTAATTTATTCTGTTCCGGTCTTAGGGCTACGGAGCGCAAAAGCTTGGTCGGTTTAGATCAATCTTTACTCCAGATCAAGAAGAAGAACTAGCTGGACATTGCAAGAATCTCGATGACGCATTCTACGGATTATCGTTAATCGACCTCCGAAGAGCGGTATTCCAGTACGCCGAGGCAAATAAGGTCACACATGGATTCAATACGGAGTCAAAGATAGCTGGTAAAGAGTGGACGATCTCCTTCATGCGTAGACACAGATTGTCACTGAGAACTCCCCAGCAAACCAGTCTTGCGAGGATGATGGGTTTTAACCGGGTGCAAATGACCAAATTTTTCGACAATTTGACCGAAGTGACAACAAAGTATAGCTTCAGACCAGGTCGGATCTACAATATGGACGAAACAGGAATGTACCGTACAGTACCGAATATTGTCCCGAAGTTCGTCTCTACATCCGGAAAGAAAGCGGTAGGTAAAATAAGCTTGGCTGAGTGAGGAGAGCTCACCACAGCAGTTTGCGCTATGAGTGCTGTGGGAAGTTATTTGCCACCGGTTCTGATCTTCAAAAGAAAACGTCAAAAGCCGGAGCTTCTCAATGGGGCACCTCCGGGAACCGAAATGTTCGTTTCTGATTCGGGATACACAAACTCGGATCTTTTCTTTCAATGGATACAGCATTTTCAGAAGCACACTAACGCAACGAAGGAGAACCCGGTCTTGCTCATTTTAGACAATCACAGCACACATCAATCGTTGGAAACTGTTCTCTACTGTCGAGAAAATGGAATTATTTTGCTGTCTATTCCCCCACACAGTAGTCACAAAGTCCAACCGTTAGATCGCTGTTTCTTTCAAGCCCTGAAAACCAAATATGCCGAAGCGTGCAATAATTGGCTTGTGTCCCATCCTGGAAGAGTTATCACGCAGTATCAAGTGGCTGAACTGTTTGGGATAGCTTACTGCAGATGTGCAACGATCGAAAAAACGATCAATGCTTTCAGGATGTGCGGCATCGTTCCATTCAATCCTGGAGTGTTTAAAGATCAAGATTTTGCCCCAAGTGAAGTGACGAATGTTGATCAGTCGAGCATTGAAAATGTTGACCCGGAACCCACTACCACCAGTAGTACAGAAGCAACTGGACGTTCTTCGCCATTGGCTGTATTCGTAGAGTCATCTGCGGAATTGCCCCAAAGTTCTTCAATCCACGTGAAGAGACCAGCAAAACGAAACATCGCTTCAAAAGTCGATAACCAGCGATTGAGGGTTAATCCGACTATGCCACTTCAACAGATAGCTGATCCTCCTGAACTACCGAATACGAAATCGTCCGATGCTGCTTTGACATGCTCCGGTGCTTCCAACCAACATGCGGAGTGCAGCAAGGATTGCAGTGTGAAATTCAAACCGCTTTTGGTTTCCCTCCGGAACATCCTGGAATCTCTAGAGACAGTGTGCTCTGATAATTGTTCATCGACGGACGTACAATCGTGCTCTGAGCCGTCAGAACCGGTTTCCATTGCAAAAATCAGGCCCCATGCCAAAACGAGTAAAGCCGCAGCAAAGACGGAAGAGAGGCCAGAGATCTGAAGTGATTACCAGCACACCGTTCAAGGAAAAATTGGAACTGAAAGCTATGGAGCAAGCACAAAAACTGTCAAAAACATCTAAACGCAAGAAACTTTTCAACGAATCGCAGCCTACTAAGAAGAAAGCAAAGATTGAGAAACACTAAATTTGAACACGTGACTATATCAGCTGCACCATGAAAGGTCGAACTTTTGCCCCACCTCATTCGAACTCATTCGAAGCTCGTTTCGAAGGTTGTTTCGAAATATTATTTTTAACATCGTAATTTTAATTTCATTGAACTTGTACTTTTTCTGAAGAGAGATAAACAGTTGTTGAATAAATCAGTATGATTAATTTGTTGTAACTTTATTAAACAAAAAATTGAAAAATAAAATTCCACTAAGGTCGAACTTTTGCCCCACCTTACTCTAATTATTATACTTGTATTCTCCGAACGTGGAGTAACGATTATGATGTAGAAGGAGATGTTACGCTCATCGCCATGAGGCTCCAAGCTGGGAGGGAGAAACAGATGCGAAAATTATGGTTGTCAATGCAGACCTAATTCAGCTGTCATGAAATGTCACCGCAGACCTAACTAAAAAAATTTCAAAAGGAGGGAGTATTGAGATCGATAATTTGCTTGAAAATTGATATGAACCTAAAATTATATTCAAAGTGCTGTACAATATAAATTAAACTGATCGTTTTTTTTAAGAAATGTGAAAACTTAAGACAAACAAGTGGATTACGGTGTTTTCCAATTTATAGACAGGGGAGGCGATGCCGGATTTGTGATACTGTGAGCATAAGTTAGATGAGAATTACGTACGGTGAGATGTTTTGAATATTTAAACACCTGATAAAGCCTTGATAAAAAAAAATAGATTCTGATTTGGTATTTCAGATATTAATAAATAATACATAAGACAAATTGACGACAATTTTGATTTTCTTTTGGGAATGAGAAACAAAACAATGACTTATTTTTATTTCATCAACTTGAACAGATCAATTCAACATACTTCGGCTGTCAAATTTACGCTTTCTGATTTTTCGAATTCTGTCAGATTTCATTCTGAACTGCAAAAATCTGTTGATCAATTTGAATTTGATGTTGTGGCAATTTGGAAGCTCCAATGGGAGTGATTGCAATAATAATCGAGCGACATCAATCTTACTTTTGTCAATGAACGATTTATCGGCAAAATGTTCAGCGATAATAGAATCCAAGCATAACACAAAGTGAAAGATTTTTTCTGAAGGATAGGTGTGGGATTTTCCTTTGCCTTCAGCCATCAATGCTGAGAAACTGCCAAAATTTTTGTCAGAAGGTGCTGGAGTAACACGGCCTTGACGACAAAGAGAGCAAGTAGTACTGGTTTTGCTAATGCTCCCAATCAAGTAGCCACAAACATGGAATACTGCATTAGCATTACCTATGGCCGAGCGAAGTTGTTTTGCCATAGTAGATACTTCAACCTTTAAAAAATCAAGTAGTTTTCCAGCGCTCGGAGCTGCTTTTGACGAATTTGGTTGCTGCTGATTATCGATGCTTTTCAAGTGATCCATGAAACCTGACAGGTATTCCCGATCGTCCAAACTGTACGAAGAATTTTTCACTTCCAACATATACTGGGACAGCGTGATGGTTCTGAGGTGGATCTTGAACTGCAGTGGAGTGGGTCTTCGCTGTTTAGACCGAACAACTGAAAACAAATTTTCCACGCAGTCTTGCGTGAACCGTGACGTGTAGAGATACGGGTAACCAAGATCTGTTAAGATGTTCTTCTGTAATCGGAGGATAGCGTTGGTGGCCATAATGAGTGCAGCTTGCCACGGTTTCCAATAACCATCGGAACCAACCTGAAACACGAAAATGCATTATTTTGTACAGAATACAGTTTGTGTATATTAACCTTGATATCGAACACGAGATGCACCATCATTTCTAAATGATGAATATCGGCATCGTATTTGGCTTTATCTGACGGGTTCAACGCAAACTCGGGAGTTCTGGACGACATAAGGTCAAACAACTGGGACAGATCTTCAATGAACTGTGATGTTGCTTGAACAGGTTCGTTATCATCATTTTCGGCTGTAACCCTCAACGCAGCTGCCACGGAATGGTTACAGTATTTTGTAGCATTGTTCACCTTCATCTTGTCCACGTTGGAAGTTTTGGATCTTTCAAAATCAACATCCGCCGCCGTAAGCTTGTGCGCCATTTTGGTTCGTTGGTTTTCTTCATGTTGTACCAGTAGAGTTAAATGGTTTCGGTTGACTTCATTGGTAGTCAAGCCCTTTTTCTTCACATACCAATCGGGAAGACTAATAACAGCGTTCGAGATCCACCCGTTCACGGCATTCTTAAAGACATGCACGGGATCTGGGATAAACTTCAATCTACGGTCCGCTTCAACCGGATGTTCGATCGACAGATCGTTATGAATTGTATTTTTCTTCGTACTTACGCCATAGTCACTCCACATTGCTTTATTGGAGGCTCCACAATCAGAAGTAACGAAGTGTATTTTTAGACCAATTCCCTCTGCCTTCGATATTATTTCATCAACAACGGAATTGAGGCAGCCCTTAGGAATTGAATTTCCGGTGAATTCGTAAGCGACGATTTGCTTCCAACGAACATGAACTCCAGCCAACATGAACACCAAAGCATGTGTAGCCAGTTCGTCGCTTGGCGGCTAAGTTGTTGCCCCGAAATACTTTTGATTGTTTGTGCAATACTCCATAGCTTCGTCGATGCTCATCTCGTCTAATATCAATCCACAGTCCAGCTCTTTTCCACTCATCGAATTAACTTTGTGTTTCAATAATTCAAAAACTTCGTGCAAGATTCCTGAAATTTTTTGACAACATGAGTCCAATCAAATAATGTAAATGAACGGGTGATTAAAGGGTCTATTCGATAAAAATGGCACACACATATATACTCATCAAAATTAAACTGATTATCGGATTTTCTTGAAATTTTCAGGGAATGAAGAACTACTAATGAGTTTTGATTTACAACATTTGTTTTATTCAATTTCGTCTCCCATCCCGAATGCCCGCACCTTCCTTTTCACTCCACCCATCAAATTTTGTACAATCGATTTTCCCAGTGTTTTTGTTGTTTTTACCCAACTTTTCCTCAATTCTAGCTCTGTTTTTATAGTTTTGGGATGTTTGCAAAGTTCCGTTTTCATAATTGCCCAGAATTTTTCGATTGGACGAAGTTCCGGTGAATTTGGTGGGTTCATATCCTTTGGCACAAAATTGACTCCGTTGGCTCGGTACCACTCCAATACGTTTCGAGCGTAGTGGCAGGATGCTAGATCAGGCCAAAACAGAGTTGATCCTTTGTGCTTCTTAATGAATGGCAAGAGACGCTTCTTAAGGCACTCTTCCGTGTAAATCGCACCGTTTATTGTTCCGGAAGTGATGAAGGGAGCACTTATTTCACCACATCCGCAAATCGCCTGCGAGATTAGAAACTTCTTTGCAAATTTCGATAGTTTCTTCTTTCGAACATCCTCCGGAACATTGAACTTCGACTTGGCAACGAAATATTCTTGCCCAGGAAGTTGACGGAAGTCGGCCTTGAAGTATGTTTCGTCATCCATCACCAACCGGATTTGGTGAGCAGCTTCGTGTAAAGTTTCCGGGCGCGGGTTTTCGCAGTGATGTTTTGTTTTTCATTCCGGTTTGGGGCTTTTTGCACATTGTAAACATGTAACCCAGCACGCTTCATGGTTTTCTGCACAAAACCGACTGACACCTTAGACTTTTTAGCGACATCTCGAATTGACATGTTTGGACGGTTCTTGAATTGTTGTACGACTTTCCTGGCCATTTTACTGTCCATTGGACCACTTTTACGACCACTCCCTTCCTTACTTTGGACACTCAGACGCTCCTTGAAGGTTCTTATTACACGAGACACAGTTGTATTTGCAATTCCAAGCCTTTTAGCAATCCACCGGTGGGACGCCCCTGGATTTTGATAGTGAGTGCACAAAATTTTCTCACGGACAATTTCTTGTTTCGACGACATGACTGGAACTACTGAATGTATAACTATGAAACTTGGCAGATGTAAATAATACACTATGGATAAGATCTACTCAAATTTCTAGGTTTTTTACTCATACGATTCAAAAGTTACAGAAGATTTTCTGTGTGCCATTTTTATCGAATACACCCTTTATCTGGAAATTTGAGCTGAAAGCTATTCACTTTTCATGTAAAACATCCAATAAGTCGTAAGAAATCGCGTCTATAAAGATAAAAAAGAACGCATTGAGTTCCTCGTGCGTGCAAAATAATTTCACTATTTATTTTATTTGTCTGGTCAAATAAAGTTTCTTCAATAAATCATTTACGATCCCTGTTGGATTATCTTACATATTTTCTACTCAAGGTTTTCATATCACAATATAATAAATACTTTTAAGGTGCCAACACAGCAAATTTTTTTTTTGTGATTTTACATTCATTTAGATGCACATCATCGAGGTTGAAAAAGTTATGTACCGTAACCCGGGGTATCTTTGATCAGCGGGGTAACTTTGATCAGATTGAGCCTAGCTGTATGAGCTTGAAATAAACAGTTTTTGTGAATACAGTTTGTATGTAATGATTATTGTTTCCTAATCTACAATTATTGTACTTTCAAATACTGTAGAGTTGTCAGAAAACATTTTTCAATTCCTAGACCAGACCGGGAATCGAACCCAGCCCCCTCCAGCATGGTGTTGCTTTGTAGCTCCGCCTTTACCGACTGAGCTAAGGGAAGACCCACATACAATCACATATTTAATGTATTATTCTCTGAAACTTGATGTAGTTGAGTGCGATTCCGTTCAAACTGTTTTACATCCTAGAAGTTACGTCTGTGGATATTACGATTTTTTTTGCTGTGTATGACCAGGCTGTTATATGAAATAAAAATCTTTCACCTTAAACTTGGCAGATAATAAAATAGTTCCGTGCATTGTTTTACCTGTGTCAAAATGTAGCGATTTTATCTTTCCTAATAAGCAGCTGTAGCTTGGCAACGCAACGTATGGCAATTGACGCACCTTATCATACCCACGTCCGCAAGCAAATCTCGTTTGTAAACCTTCGACAAGTGACTCGTTGGACCATTTTCTCACTTTCTTCACGTTTCCTAAGACGAGATCCATTTGATCTTTCCGAAAAACTGTCTTGAGTTTTTTCACCAAAGTGTCCTTACGAAGAGCGGCAAACTTCCTTTTCCAATAGGACGCATTCGACTTCCACTTTTTCGCTCGTTCCTGCCATTTATTTGCAACCCTATAAGTTGAAAACAATTTTAATAGCAGATTTGTTTTCTTGTTTTGATTTTGTCTTAATTTCCCGATCCTACATTTATAACTTTACAGACGTTCTGACATACTCCAAATATTGTTGTAGATTTTTTCAAATTTCTGTCCAGCGATAACCGAAAAACGGAAATGAATAAACTAGGGTCAGTTTACCTATATTCTGCTCCTACTCTATCTTTATGATTAAAACTGAAGATTTCAAGTAAAGCTAAGTATCCAGCTGAAACGGAATCGCTCAAGGAATTTGAGTTCAGTGCACGATTTTTTCTTGAGCGATTCCTTGCAGAAATTTTACATGGGATTTCTTTTCAGGTGCGTACTGCAAGCAACGGAAAAGCAACGCTTACTCATTTCTTGAGCGATTTCTTGGCCTATGCTTTTCTACAGTACTTTTGAATTGGATACCAGCCCTAAACAGGGAGTTTTTACCAGGTTTATTTTGAAAATTAAATACTGTGGAATTGGGGAATACGGTATCAGTGATAAAGTGACGAACACACAAATTTTGTGATTTCAGTGTCCAGGAATCGATTCTAATTTTAATATAATATTTTTTGATTACTGGATTTATAATGTGTAAACTCAGGATCAAGGGTCTGCAATTTCAACCCACTCGTATGAAGAACAATGCGTCGCACGAATAGACACAATGCATTCCGACTAGAGAAACTGTAGGTACCCAGAGAAGAGCGGAGGCGAAGTTAAGGTAGCCAAACGAACTGTCAGTTGGTGTAGCCAATCGAGCATGACGTCATCAGCTCCCTTTGATGCTATGAACATTTTACACGAATGCCAGTAAGTGTTTTGAATTTTCATGGCTGCCAGAAATTTTTTTGTTTGCATCCGCTCGTCTATGGAAACCTATAGTGTCCATAGTTCCAACTCGTGCTTTCGTCCTCTCTTTCATAGCCACATCAAAAGTGTGTCCCCATGAACACCCAAGATGACAGGAAACGCTGTTTATTTTGACTCGATAGTGTGTCATGAAACATTTTCAATTTGCGAAAAAAGCACGTAATTGAATAGTTGAGCAAAGTTACAGCGTGACGGAAATTCCCAAACTATGCTATGGCTTCGTATCATAGATGAGAGAACCTATGATAATCATTGAAAAACAATCAAGACAAAACAATTACCTGAACAACCGAAATGAGTTTTGCTTCTCCTTTACTACATCATCATCACTGTCAACATCGACTGAGGCTAGTTACGAATTTTCATCTGCATAACGTTTTTGCAACACATCTTGGTTCATTTCTTTTGCCAATACATGCTGCTCTTCCTTTAGTGCTTCACTATTTGAAACACTTGCCACATCATCTTCATCTCCCGTCACGCAATATTCTTTCACTGATTCCTTTCGCATATCGTTCACTGATTCTATTTCCGCATTTCTCGATTCTTTATCTTCAACTTCAACCAATTCCGCAACAACAGCAAAAAAGTTTGCATAATTGTGATCGTGGAGAGCCGAAGACGAGTACAGAGGCCGAAATTTGAAGAAATCTGTTGGAGGTTCGTCATCCAAATTCAAAGTAAACGCACAGATGGTTGGAAGAGCATTTTTACATTGCAACCTCCGTCTCTTTGCATTATTCTTGAAAAAGGCATCTTCAAAATGGGCCTGAAAAGATACAAACTGTGTTTTATTTACACTGCATATTCGTGAACTCGGCTTGATTTCCACATCCGGATCCAACTGGCAGAACGTTATCCACCGGGATCTTGTGATTCCATCGCTAGGGACGCGAAAAAATCCGGACACTTTTCACAGCTCCGGTCGCAATATTTCACGAGACACTTCATTTTTAAACTTCCCGCACGCGGAACGATGTTTAAGTTCGTCAGAGTCACGCACTGGCTTAGACAAAAACAACGAAAACATCGGTGACACGCAAAACAAAAATTGATCATTAGCGGGTAGCATGATTTGATAATTTTTCCGCGTCAATTATTTTCTTGCGTCGTTGCAGTCGCTGTAATATTGATTTCGCGTGTAGTATTTACCGCTCCCTCCCAGGTTTGACATATTGTACCAATATCATGTACGCATGATGCCAAGCACACTTTAAAAAATACACCTACCACAGGTATAATTATTCTCATCCGAAGATTATCTCTAAATGGCAAAATCGATTTGAAGCACATGAAGAACATTACTCTCGGTTGACCCGGTGAATGCTGCACATTTTTTGCACAATGAACAGGTCTAATAAATAACTTTTATCTATCGAGCGTCAATATGGTTGAACTATGTTTGATCATCAAGCATTTGCACCTATCAGAAGAAAAAACACCGACGTTTTTCGTTATCAGGAATCGATGTTGATAATCCTAGGGCATTAATGTATTTCAGACAAAAGTATTACTAAGCATATCAACTGCGTTTTTCGCGCACAGTATTAAAATAATAATATGTGTGCTTCGCCTTAAGATTGAACAAACAATGGACAATGTCCAAGAAATTATGCGTATCGTTAGATCAATGCGTACATCGTAAATTGATTCGATGTTACTGAAAATCATATGACAGCACTTTTCGTAATACCATCAAGTAATTAGCAACAGTTTTGAAACCCAGTGGATAGTCATCGACCATCCGCCACTACCCACAGCACAGGGAATAATCTTAATTTGTTTAACGATAACAAGAAAATCCCAAACTGACTCAACTCAATGGGCCCCATATAGTGAGTATTACGATGGGTAGCCAAATTTTGTTTTCCGATTGCTTTGGTAAATGCGCAACTCACCTTTTCGCGGAACGGTGTTGAGAAGTAAACCGAATAATGGGTAAAAGGTTAAACCAGGATTGATTGCACCTCACTATGCAGCACTGTGATATCCCAATAATGTTATGCTCTCCAAACAATTTACTGTACCTACTCAATCGACCCGTCTACAGCCGGTCAACCCCAACTCTTTCCTGCTCTGTTTTGCATACAATTAGACCTACAATTAACTCTAATTAACTGTGTGTGACGACGGCGATGGTTGCAGCTTAGTACAACGCGACGGCAACGATCATACCGTCGCAGGCGACGACGACGCTATTTTAGTTAGTTCAGAATATGCACTGGCTGATTGCTCCGACGACGATGGATTCAAAGTGGTAATTTCCAGCTCACCCTATTATCAACGAATTCCCAACTCCGGTACTGGGCTGTACGGTGCAACCAAGAAGGCATTCGGAATCAGTGATTTGATTGGTAAACATCGATCGAACAAGGTCCGCGGTGCCGTCAGTGTTTTCAAACTGTCGTGAAGAAAATATTAAGCTAGTTGAATGCTGAGTCAATGTGATACATATTTTTGTGAGTGTTATAAATTCGGAAAGTAAGGATCAGGGTGCCTTCAATAACGTTATAAATCCAGATCAACCGATTGGTCTAGTTGTGTGAGTGAAAATGGCCAACAGATGGTCGCTAACGGGTGGCGGTGGCCCTGCCAGTAAAGAGTGCGGGGATGAATTTGAAATTGCAGTTCTGTTGGATAGAGCGGCTTCCACATCGTCACCAGTGCGGATCATGAGTGACGATAGTGAAAGGGGGCCAATTGAATCAGTTCGGGATGTTGTTGTTGTTGGTGGTGGTGCTGGGGATGGTTGTGATGATGATGATGATGATGGTGGTGATTTGCACCAACACCGACAACATAATGATCGCACTTCCGGTGTCGATGACGATGGTGACAGTGATGACGAGGAGAGGATTATGATTTTTGATGAGCAGCGACCCCTTCGGAGCAAACGGAATAGAAATGCCAGAGGTAAGTTGTTACAGATTTAGCTCTATTTTGTCTACATGAATTTAGAACTTGGAAATGCGCTGTTTTCGCTTGAAGGTGAAGAGCGTATGGATACGTATTTGATTGGGCTTGGTTTTAGTAAATTCTCCACTTATTAATACATTCAATCGAGAGGTTTGTTCGTTTATTTTAAACTACTGCTGTCTTACTTTTTCCAATTGATGATATATATTTTCCTGAGAAGCTTGACTTACTGACTAGTAAAAGTTTTCCGTGCATTGCAAATCAATTTCATGTAGGCATTGTGAAAATATACAATGAAGTTTTTAAACTGGATTAACATGCATAAATTCAAAATTCGAAAAAAAGAAAGAAGCGGCATAAAGCTTGCTCCACTTAGAATTCAGACACATAAAATCAAGCGTTTTTTTAGATGGGGGAATTTAGTCAAACTAAAGCTCTTTTATTGTACTTCCATAAAAAAAAATCCAAATTTCAGATCGGCTTTGGATGATCTTCCGGAACTTAGAAGGTTTTCTGAAAACACTTTTAATGAAAAATTTGAGGCCAAAAACTTGTTTTTTTTTTCATATCCGTTAGTGTGGGTATTAATACAAAACAAATCACTATAGAACACCTTAGAGACACATTGATTTTTTCTGTTTTCAGCGGTTTCTTGAAATTTATTTACCCAAATTGTTTTGAAGAATGCGTTCGTCTATCTCATGAGATGTGAAGTTTTTTTTTTATAAATCTTCAAAAACGGGCTCTCAAAGACTATCACCTTAAGGATTTTGAGCTATCGATTTTCGTCGTGAAATATGACGTTTGCAACTATAATGCACAGATTCAAATTCCTTGACAGATCATCAGTTTTCGAACAAATTTGTCGGTAAAAATATACTTGAATTTTCTGGATACGACATCATCATTCGTCCGTGAACTTGTTTGGAATCCATCTTGATATAGGTTTTGTAATCCATGAGAAGGCATTTCTGTTTGCCGTCCGAACCCGGTCTTACAATTCCCGGGCGCGTGTTCTGGCCACAAATTTTTTGTCGTCCTATTCGGTAGCCTGGAGGCACGGAATGAACTGTAATCTGCTCGCAGATGGATCCTCCGGACGGTACAACGGTACAACGTATATTCTAATGACATCCTGATCTGAGAATTCTCAGTTTCCCTAGATGTAGCGATCCAGGGAAACTGAGATTTCAGGTCAGCTACCGATCTAAAGTTTCAGCATGACGTTTACTTTGAATCTATCACAGCATCTCTCATGTCTTCGACGAGCACCTGAACGGTAATATTACAGCGAACGAAAGTGGCATGGTAATAAATCTAGGAACACCCACAGAAGATGACAGGATCCCGACCTCAACCCTTCGGGAAGTTGAGAAGGAAATTGGTCGGTTGAAAAACAACAAAGCTGCTGGAGTTGACCAGCTCCCAAGCGAGCAATTAAAATACGGTGCTGAAGCACTGGCCAGGGCGCTGTACTGGGTAATTACCAAGATTTGGGAGGAGGAATGTTTACCGGAGGATTGGATGGAAGGAATATTGTGTTCCATCTATAAAAAGGGCGACAAGCTGGATTGCTGCAATTATCGCCGCCTACAAGTTGCTCTCCCAAATTCTATGTCACCGCCTATCACCAATTGCAAAGGAGTTCGTGGGGCAATACCAAGCGGGATTCCTGGGTGCTCGCGCTACTCCGGCCAGATTTTCGCGATTCGACAAGTGCTGCAGAAATGTCGCGAATATAACATGCCCACACATCATCTTTTCATCGATTTCAAATCAGCTTATGATACAATCGATCGAGACCAGCTATGGCAGATTATGCCTGAATATGGATTTTCGGAAAAACTGACGTGGTTGGTCAAAGCAACGATGGATCGAGTGATGTGTGTCGTCCGAGTATCAGGGACACTCTCGAGTCCCTTCGAATCTCGGAGAGGGTTACGGCAAGGTGATGGATTGTCGTGTTTGTTGTTCAACATTGCGTTGGAGGGTGTGATTCGAAGTGCTGGGATAGACACGAGTGGCACGATCTTCAGGAAGTCTGTCCAACGGTCTGGCTTCGTCGACAACGTTGATATCGTAGCACGTAACTTTGAGACGATGGCGGGAACGTACATGAGACTTAAGGCTGAAGCTGGTAGGATTGGGTTTGCGATTAATGCGTTGAAAACAAAATACATGAAAGGAAGAGGCTCACGAGAAGACAATGTTAGCCTCTTACCACGAGTTCAGATCGACGGTGATGAAATCGAAGTAGTAGACAAATTTGTGTATCTGGGCTCATTGGTGACCGCCGATAATGATACCAGCAGAGAGATACAAAGGCGCATTATGGCTGGCATTCGTGCCTATTTTGGACTCCGAAGGACGCTAAGATCAACCAAAGTTCGCCGAACTACAAAGTTGACCATCTACAAGACATTAATTAGACCGGTAGTTCTCTACGGCCACGAAACATGGACATTGCTAGTGGAGGACCAACGCCCCCTTGGTGTCTTTGAATGGAAGGTGCTGCGTACGATCGTGGAGGTGGCGAATGAACTACGAATTGCACCCGTTACTGGGAGAACCTCCCATCGTACGCATCGCTAAAATCGGTCGACTTCGATGGGCTGAGCATGTCGTAAGAATGTTGGACGACAGCCCTGTTAAAATGGTTCTCGAAAACGAACCGACGGGTACAAGAAGAAGAGGCGCGCAACGAGCAAGGTGGATCGATCAAGTAAAAGGCGACCTGCGGACTCTTCGCAGACAACGAGGCTGGCGAGGTACAGCCATGGACAGATAACAATGGAGACAACTTTTGTGTACCGCAGACGGTCCTTGGTCTGATTGGTAAGGTAAGTATCTCTCATGTCTGAACTTATTGAAACCAAACTTTTAACAACTAAAATACACCTAAAGGGTGTTAAAAACGTCATTTGGTCAAACAAGTATGAGTGTAAATTGGTTATACGTGTTGTAAAAATATCAAATTATGTTTCTTTTTGAAGTTTAATTTATACAAATACACACTACCAAAATGTCATGTAAATTTCTGTTCCCTGAGACCGACACATGCAAGCGTCCTTCAGCACATAAGAATGAGTTGAAAGAGATGAGAAAATAAATTCAATCAAACACATCTTTCGTCGAATTGCGTATGGGTCAGTTTCAAGACACATAATTTTACACGAATTCTTTGTTTACGTTCCCCGACTTTTAACAAACATGAATTACGTCTCGTGTAAAATTTATAATTTCTAAGTGTGTATGTATACAAATAAAAAAATGTGACCTCCTGCCATCAGATTTAGTACAGCTACCTCACCCACTTTATTGGCCACAGGACGACAGTATGCCCTAAACTGCTTCTTGCTTCAAATAGTTTTTTGGGTCTTCATAAGGTTCCACCTGACGAACCTTAAAGATCACCTGCAAGTTATTGGAGGCATATCACACCATGACCTTTTTTTCGTGATGGAAGGATGCCAAAATCCGCCTAAAACAGTAAGAAAGGCAGGCTCTTTTTCAGACACTCGTTCATATAAGTTTCCTGGTCGACGGTATCGGCTGCAATGAAAATGTTACTTTTCAAGTCACATGTACAGATAGCCTGCTGAACTAAATATTTATTAGTGAGCTATGAATGAGCTAAGTTTCATATGCTTGAAAATGTCTACAAACTATTCCCTTCCGGTTGCCTTACAAAACATCTTCTCAGGAAGCTGCAATGTCAAAAAAAAACATGTCAAAAATTTCGGTTTCGATTTTTTTTATTTTTTCAAAAGCGGGATGTTTCAGAGAGCATTTAACTATTTTAAAGTCGATTTGCATTAAGCGGCCAACTTAGAATTGGACGATTTTTTTTTAAAAAAAAAGGCATTATAAAGTCTAAAAGTTCGCCTACATTGCAAGATGTGCACTTTAAAGGATAAAAAAAAAATTTTCATGTCAACATAACTAAAAAGGAAAAGACTTACAAAAAATGATGTATGGGTGACTTTTGGAAAATTGTCTTAGCTTTTATGAAAAAAATTGTAAAAAATATAAAATCGTTTCTTACACACTAAAAAATATATATTAAAATTTAAAGTCAATTTTTAAAATATGGCTATTTTCGAATGGGACAAAAATTTTTTTTTTAAATTAGGCAATATAATTTTCTGAAAGTTTCGCCATATATCGCGAGATGGGCACTTTTGAGAAAAAAAAAATTGTAGCAAAAAATTTTTCATATCCAATTTTTACTGTGTATCGTGCCAACTCGTCTTATAATTTGGTCCTAAAACCTCACAGAAGCCAATTAAATTTAATTTTAATGACAATATGGATTTTTTAAGGGTCTTTGAGTGTTTGAAAAATCAAGGCTACTATTTGAAAAGGGCTCATTTTTAAATTATTAATAATTTTAAATTTTAGTGATAATACAATTAAGTTGATCCTGTTTATTACCAAAACTTTGAGGTATATTACAAGAAGGCCAATAAATTGGAAAACAAAAGCTTTATCATAATATCTGAAGTAGTGACTCATGGCTCAATAGCAGTTCAGTTGTTTATATCAAATCTGCTAGATTTCATTAAACAAGATTCAATATATTGCTCAAAAATTATTTTCATGTCAGATGGTGCAGCGGCTCATTATAAAAACAAAAAGAACATTTCCAGCATGTGCCATTTCAAGTCCATGTATGGATTGGAACGTCTCATGGGGAAGGTCCATGTAATGCTATTGGTGGTAATCTCAAGCGAATGGCAAAGAGAGCAAGCCTTGCTCAAGATCAACATAATCAAAATTCAAGATCAAAACAATCAAAATTCTTCGAGAACTATTTGACTGGTAAGTTGAACAATCAAATAAAAGTATTACAAAACTGAATTTCTGCTTCATATCAGCTGAACAGTATGCAAAAATGTCAGTAGAACTTGAGGAGTTCTATAGCCACGCAATGACAATACCTGGAACACAGGTTCATTGCTTTGTACCTATTTCAGAAAATCAAATTTCAGCTAAAAGGTTTTCTGATTAAAAGGATAATCCAAAGAAAATCACTTTGTATGTGAAAGATTTTTAAATTGCATATATGAAGCTATGTTTATTATAAATACGTGAAGATATACATTTAAAAAATAAATAAAATAAAACCCTTACCAATAAATCTATGAGTTTTCATTGACATAAACAGTATTTCATAAATTCATATAACGTCATATTTGAATCGTCTTTAAATGGATATGCATCAACCATATAAAGACGACTCAAATATGCTTTTTTTTAGATTTATCAGCCCCCCTCTATCACAATTTTTCCCATACCTTTTACACATTCTGTAACAAATCGTGACCTTCCTTTGGCCCCCGGACCCCCCCCCCCATCAAGATATACGAAGTCATATTTGAATCACCCCCAAAAATAGGAATATCCGAACAAGCAGTTATGAATGACTTGTACTTAAACGTACACTTTTGCTTCTGTTTTACTGATGTAAAGGGAAATTTAATGTTGTTGACCCTTTTCAAATGCTTGTCTAGATGATTATTGTTTTTTACCAAATGTTCAATACATTCAATTCTTTATGACTGCTAAATTTTATTGGATCCTATGGGGTGTTGATGACCATAACTATGCGAGTTTGCGTAATTCACGGTAAAAATAGGACATGAAAAAGTTGTTGTGAGAAAAAAAAAAATCATTGAAAGTGCCCATCTTGCAATGTATGGCAAACTTTTAGACATTTATATTGCCTTTATTAAAAAAAAATTCGCCCAATTCTGCGATAGTCATTTTTTGCAAATTAACTTTAAATTTAAAAATATTTTTTTTAGTGTGAAGGAATCGATTTTACAATTTTTACAATATTTTTCATAAAAGCTAAGACAATTTTCTAAAAGTCACCCATACATCACTTTTTTGTATTTTTTTTTTCCTTTTTGAGTCATGTTGACATAAAAAAAATGTTGTTAGACAAACTATTTTTCCTTAAATGTGCGCATCTTGCAATGTATCGCGAACTTTTAGACAATTATATTTCCTTTATTTAAAAAAAATCGCCCAATTCTAAGATAGCCATTTTTGCAAATTGACTTTCAATTTTAAAATATATGTTTTTAGTGTGTAGGAATCGATTTTACAATTTTTTAAATACTTTTCATAAAAGTTAAGACAATTTTCTAAAAGTCACCCATACATCACTTTTTTGTAAGTCTTTTCCTTTTTGAGTTATGTTAATTTAAAAAAAAAATCGATCAAAAAACTTAAGCCCTTTTCAAATGATAGTCTACATAAATTCTGAAAATACAAAGTACGCAAAGTTGCTTGAAAAGACATAGTCTACACACCCACAAAGTTTCATTGGATTCTGATAGGGTGCTGCCAAACACTGGAAGAGTTGGCGTGAAATTCGTCTATGGTCATATTTTCCTCTCACTATTAGACTATATCATCTGCGAAGCCAATAATCTCGAAGCCCTGTGCTTCTAGATTTTTTAGAAGTTCTTCAACTGTTAAAGACCATAATAGAGGGGAGAGAACACCTCCCTGAGGACACTCTTTTGCAGCTCTAACTTTTATAGACGAGCTTCCTAGGTTTGCTGAAATTTCTCTTTTATAAAGCATCTCATTAATCCAATTAGTAATGCTTTCGTCAAACCCGCGGTTTATCATAGCGTTTTTCATTGAGTTAAAGGATACATTATAAAATGCTCCTTCAATATCAATAAACGCCGCTAGTGAAATTTCTTTTCGATCAAAGTTTTTCTAGTTTTGCGTGAGGTGCTGTTAC
This sequence comes from Aedes koreicus, assembly GCA_024533555.2. Classification (NCBI taxonomy): domain Eukaryota; kingdom Metazoa; phylum Arthropoda; class Insecta; order Diptera; family Culicidae; genus Aedes; species Aedes koreicus. The sequence continues at coordinate 139,138 of JAHHFK020001235.1, read as the reverse complement.
CATTGATTTACCAGTTTGATTTGCGAACTGATGCTTATTGAAAGGAACTGTTGTCAAGTGCGATGGTTTTATGAGCTCATCTATTATTTTTTCCATTATGTTTAGAATAATAGATGATACACTAACCGGTCTGAAGGATTTTGCTGACATTTTATGCTTCTTATTTATTAGCTTTTGGAATAAATAAAACCTTCACTTAACGCCAGGTTTTCGGAATATAACTCAATGTTAAACTTGCACTCAACAAGTCTTTGAGAATAGGTGTCAAAGTTTCCTTACCTTTCTGAAGTAGTGCTGGAAAAATTCCATCCTTATCTGGTGACTTGAAAGTTTCAAAAGAACCTATCGCCCATTCGACTCGTTTTTCTGTAAAAATAGCATTGGCCAGATTTTGCGCATTTGTCCAGGCACTCCCTAATCCAGTTGACTGATTTGTTGTATTTTGAACTCTCACGCTGTTTTTACTAGAGTCAGTTTGCGCAGCACGTAAGTCTTGGTCATCATTTATGTCGGAAATTGAACATGGAAAGTGTGTTTTCATCATTATTTCTAATGTTTCGTTCACAGAAGTAGTAAAAGTGGCGTCCTCCTTCTTAAGAGTTCCTAGGCCATTTGAATGATCTTTTGAAAGGACTCTTTGCAATCTGGCAGCAATTGGAGTATTTTCAATGTTTTCACATGTATGCCTCCAATTCTTCCTTTTTGATCTTCGAATGTCTTTGTTATAAGCAGTGAGGGCTTCCCTATATTGATTCCATGTTTTGTTTTACCCTGGCTAAAGAGCTTCCGGGTTTTCTTTCGAAGATTTTGTAATGTTTTATTCCACCAAGGTAAAGCTTGCTTCAGATAGAATTGGAACAAAAACAATTGGCTGTATTTCAGTTATTTATTATTGAATTCAAGATCTTTTTTTATACAAATGTAGCGTTTTCTTCATACTTTTAAGAAAAAATACGGATAAAATTATTCGTCACGGTTTCGAAGGAATTCTCGAATTTTTCCTGAAACACGGCTCATTAGGCGGCGCACACCTTCTTCGTCCATCGTTTTAGCTATCTTATTCCACCAGGTCTTCATCTGATTGATGTCTTTGACAACCTTTCCCTTTGCCTTGAGTCTCCTCTTCATGATTGCCCAGTATTTCTCAATAGGGCGGAACTGGGGGCAGTTGGGTGGGTTAAGGTTTTTCGGAACAACCTGGACCCCTTTCTCTGCATACCATTCTTGAACGACTTTGCTGTAATGACAGCTTGCCAAATCTGGCCAAAACATTACGGGATGGTCGTGGGATCGAATGAACGGCAAAATTCGTTTTTGGACACACTCTTTTTGGTATAGTTCCGACGTCATTGTCTTATTTGTAACGAAAACTTTCGTTTTTTTGCCACAGCTGCAAATGCCCTGCCAAATCATGAATTTTCGTGCAAATTTGTCGGCAAAAACAAATTTAAATTTGGCTGGAACATCCCCCCGAGCCGTTGCCAAGTAAAATTTTTGACCTGGGATTTGCCCGAAGTCAGCCTTGACATAAGTTTCATCGTCCATCAGAAGACACCCGTCAAACTTGGTCAGCACCTGGTCGTATAGCTTCCGAGCACGGATTTTGGCCACACTATTCTGTTTTATGGTCCGATTTGGCTGTTTGCTAGCTCGATACGACTTGATTCCTTCCCGGAGTCGAGTTCTCCTCACGGTACTATGGGCGGCACCGAATTTTCTGGCCAAATCACGGTCCGACAGATTGGGATTCCTCTTAATCGTCTTCAAAATCTTACCACGCAGTTTCCGGTCGACAGTTCCACTCCGACGATTGGCTTGAGGCTTCCGAATCGTCGTCAATGTTTCCTTATACCGTTTGATAACGCGCCATACGGTATTTCTGGGCAATTTCAGCTGTTTAGCTAGCCTAGATGCAGACCACAATGGATTTTCCAAAAAACTGTGCACATGTTTTTCCCTTCTTTCGACTTCTATGTTGATTGTTTACAAAGTACAGTCGATTTGCGGAATGTCAAAAATACATACGTGAAGCTGACAAAATTCCCGACACGTGGGCGCCAAGAATTTCCAAATCCGTCCATCAGGAGCGCCACAATATGAGCAAAAGTTTGTTCCAATTCTAAATGAAGCAAGCCTTACATCTCTATTCGAAGAGCGTTCCTTTGCTATCGTAGTAAACTTGTTGGATTAGGCTTGAAAGCAGTCGAGAATTTATACACATTCTCTACACGTTTTTGAGAATTTGTTAGCTCCAATGATAAGCTTTGAGGTATCAAACTCCCAGTGGGTTTTCCTAGGATTTCGTATAATTTCAATAAATTGTAAAAATTAGTTGCTTGTGATCGGACAAAGACTTTTCATTCGATACGTGCCAGTTTTTTATTTTGTCTGAGATCATACGACTACATAAAGTTAGGTCAAGAACTTCTTGTCTAACTGCATTTACAAAGGTTAGATCGTTCCCTCTATTACATATATCTACATCATGTTTTGAGATAAAATCTAAAAGGCACTCACCTCTGCTATTGATGTCTGTACTGGACCATAATGTATGATGAGCATTTGCGTCACATCCAATTATAAACGCTTTGTTGTGTCTTTTGCAGTACGACAGGAAATTTTCAACCTCTGGTGGAGGTACATCTCCCACGTCGCCAGAAAAGTAAGCTGAGGCGATATAAACTTCCGTTTTGCCATGGGTATTTGGTATCTCCATCATTATTTTTTTCGTTCATAAGAATACCAGCTGTTAAGATTAACCTACATGATTTTGTAGGAATTCCTAGTAACCTCGGTCCACGGTTCCTGGATTAGTGCTACATCTAGTGTGCTTTCCGTGAATCGTTTGCAAAGTACAGATGTTACACCTTTCGCATGATGCAGATTCACTTGGATGAATTTGATATTTTTGTTTTTAGTTATGTTTACTTGGTTTTCCGCACAAACTGGGTTGATCTTCCTCTTCAAAATTGGTTCTGCGGTTACCAGTTGATGGACTTCTCTTAGCCTGGAGATTTATTACTCTGTATTCCGGCGCTGGTCCGTTATTTGTCATTCGATCATAATTTTTTCCTTCACTGACTGTTTTTGTAGTATGAACAGAATTTAGTTAACACCACTTGATCTTGGAGTATGATCTGAATGATCAACGATCATTCTATTATCACCAATTTCTGCATGGGTCTTATCAGAGTCATGGTCACTCCTATGTTCTTATTTCCTACTGTTTTCATTATTTGGAACATTTGATTTTGTTTGTTCTGCTAGATTTCTCTTTTGGAACTTCTTCCTAATTTGTGCATTTCCGAATTTAAAGTCTAGCATAAACTTACAATCTTTGATGGAGTTCATAGAAACTCCATCCACAGTAAAGACAAGTTCAACGTGCTGTTGGTGTATAACATTGCGCTGGAGTACTTGGAGTACTACTGCGTCGACTACCAACCCATGATTTTGGCTTTCTAAGAGTGCTAGAATCCCTTCGTTACTGTCTTCAGCACTCCATGGAAAGAAGCCAATGAGAACTTCAGGCCGAGGGATGTCTTTCTTCTCAAACACCGTAAGTTCCGCCCTAGCCCAAGGCTTTAAATTAGCTATGAGGCTACACAAACAATGCTCAGATATGGATTTTATTACCTCTGACACCCCGGTTAATCTGCATGATTCAGCTTATTTTAAACTTTGTTTTGAGTGACCCCGGAAATAGTTTCCCATCAAGCCAGAATGATTCAGTAGTTGGCGTGATCGTACATTCAATGCAAATTATAATTTATTTTGAAAACGATTACGGAATCGGTCTTCGAAGAAAATAACATAAGCAGTAAAGGCACCGAAACTGCTTGCAAAAGCAATCTTTCAATAGAACCGTTTCTTTTAAGGCCATTTATTCTATTATGGAGATAAAGATAAAGCATCCGACAGAACGCATCGAATGATCGCATTGTACTCTTCGGTTCCCGTCTCGAAAGTGTTTGTTAGGATTCATGTTTGCAAGCGAAGTGAAACGAATTTTTCATCACCTTTCAAATAGAATCATTAGTTATCGGGTGTTCTGGCTTATTTGTGAATAGATGAATAGATTGTGAACAAATTGAATCCCAGTGTCCCAAATACTTACAAGAATCTCAACAGCACCGCTATATCTTGAAACAGCTTTTGGGGGGAAACCACGACTTTGGCATTTAAAGAGTATCACTCAATTTTTTGCCGATCCCCATTTTATATCGTATTAAAATTTATTCCTTTGGCAAATGCGCGCTCGACTTACCTGCAAATTTTCCCATCGACACCTCTCGGTAGCTCGCTTAGATGCTCTGTAATACTAGTTGTTCAATGATTTCCATCAAACCGAAAAGATGATGATTATGTCGTCGATGAGAAAAAGGGGCACAACCTTTTCTCAAGATTGCACAAAAGACGTTGACAACCCGCACAACACCACAACATACGATGGAGCACCCTGAGGAATAGATGGGGAAAAGTTTTGCTCCATGCTACGGGCGGGTGATGATATGCGAATAATGCAAAGGGAATTAGCATAATCGCGGCGCAAATATGATTTAGCATGTACATATTTTTACGCTTGTTGTTGAAGCTGGATTTTATGGATGTTGCTGCTATCGTGGACATTTTGATTATGATAACAGTTCGATGTTGGGTTAGAAAGCTGCATGTTGTATGGGTTCGATCGATTCTTTCGTGACATATCGATAATGCCCTTTTGTGGAAAGGCTATCAACATGACAATTTTGCGGTCTTAACCAAATTTTAGCCTGCGTTTGGAACGCCTCACACCGATGGATTATTGTAATACGAATGGGAATTATCGAGTTTGATATTGATTGTGAAGTATTGTCAAAAACTACTTGACTATATTAGAAAGAACAAATGTTTGATACAAAGCATGGCCCACTTAGTATTGGAACAAACTCTTTTGCTTATTACAGCGCTTCTAGTGAATGTTTTAGGAAGCTTTAGCGTCTATTTGTTGATAATAACAATATCAATAACAACAACAATAACGGGGTATTTTTCAGTTTATAAAACGCTCTCTTTTTAGAGACGGTCTCCATGTAAGAGGAGCGTAGAAAAAAATCGTGCACAGTCACTTCGAAAATCCATCGTGACCCACGTCGAAGCTGACTAAAGTGTTGAATTTTTCTAGAAACCCCGTATGACAAGTGCTCAAAACGTACAGGGAAACCTTGACAACGATTCGGAAGTAAACGCCGGAGTTGAAAGGTCGTGAGGTCCGTGAGCAACCCAGGTATGTCCGATCGCGATTTGATTAAGAACTATGATGTCACCCGTAGTTCGACTACAAGCTTCGAGGCACGGTAATCAAACGGACGAATTACGTAAAAGATCTAGGAGTTATTCTGGATCCTCAGTTGACGTACAAGCTTCACATCTCGTTCATCGTGGACAAGGCGTCAAGAGCTTTAGGCTTTAGTTTCCGGATGGCTAAAGACTTCTCTGATATTTACTGCTTGAAGTCCCTTTATTGCTCCTTGGTGCGGTCGATTCTGGAGTATTGTTCTGCCGTCTGGAATCCGAGCTGTTAAGTGGTGCCAATCTGTTCCACCCAGGTTTTCACGCTTCGCTTTGCGAAGGTTGCCTTGAGGAGACTCGTTCCGTATGCCGAGTTACGAGAGTCGTTGTCGATTGATCGATACTGTATGCGATGCGATCTTCGGTTTCGTCGTAACCCAAGTAACATTGTCAAAACCATCCAGCTTTATTAGGTTTTATTACGGTTTTATCAAAGCCACTAGAAATCAATTTGGTTTTATTATGACACCAAGAGGTGCAATAGGTTTCATATTTTAGTCAGGTTTATGAAAACCTACACAGCTTGTTTAAAACGATCTTTAAACCTCGTTTTCTCAAATTCCTTTTACTCCTATCAAAGGTTTTATTTCGACTTTATGAACTCATAATATGCTGTTTTGAAATGCCGTTTTAGGACTAATTCATATTATCTTATTATGGTCAGTTGAAAAAGCATTTGAAAACCATTTTGCCTCCAGTAAATGCATGAGGCGGCAAATTGGCATTGAGGAAAGCCACCAAAGAACCAAATAGTTTTAAAGTAATCATTGCGAAGATAACTTGGCTTTATGGCAGAAATAATAGAAATGTGGAGAAATAAATGCACCAAATTTTAAATGTAATGCAAATGAACTGTTTATCGGAGACCAATTTTTTACATTCTTTTAGATAACTTTATTGAATATCATAAATTTTCAAGAAATTCATGTTTAATTTATCGAATATATTTGTTTTTATTTTGTGTTTGTTGTTGTAAACGCGCATAATTTCCGAGGCACATTAATTTTCGGATCTTATCGTGCCAATATTCACCATGAAATTCAATGCGCATCTGATTTGGAGCATTCTACGTTGTAAAAAACTAATTTGTTTTGGATATTTAGCAATGAAACAAAATTTCCCGTAGACTTTTTTTCTCAGATATTATTTACTGCTAAATGAATCAGAAGAGCAGAGAATCGAACAAAGCAGAATAACAAAAACCAACCACGATATCACAGTGAAGTTTGACAGCTATGGCCACTATGCTGGTTTTCAATGCAGCCAATAGGTTTTATGAAGGTTCTCAAGTGGTCATAGCATCTATCACTAGAATATTTTCAAAATCTGTATGGTCTTATAAAGGGTTTATTAAATTGTTTTCACAACCGTCTATAGAGTGGGCCACTTTGTACAAATTTAGGCTTTAAAGAAGCATAGAGGAGGTGTTGGTAGACGAAACAGTTTTGATGTAGTTTTATCAACACAGCCGGGAGGAATGCTATACGGCTAGAATAAAACTTAAATTGTTACTTGGGAACACATCCAGGGCTCCTCTGTTGCAGACATTTTACAAGGCCGAATCTATTGCAGCGCCATCCTGGAGCAGAATCATATAAACGTTCAACCACGGGCATTCGGCAACAGCGTAATGTTGAGGAAGCCAATTAGTTTATTGTATGCGTCATATTGTTAATATCACCATTGGGACTTTGCTAGGCCTGTTGGTGCTGACTAAATAAATAAATAAATAAATAAATAAATAAATAAGTACAGTGTAGCGAATTCTCAATTGCGAAGGCTTACTGGAATACCGCGCCAATCGATCACTCAAGCAGTATACCGTAGCTAGAACCCGTGCTGTATGGCAATCTATCAACCTTGTCGGGTGGATGCTTACTTATGGATAATGGTACCTATGTCGGACAACGTCCAGGACCAAAATTTTACAAGGCAAAGGCTCAGGTAGGTGTCCCTGTCACTGTCCGTGTCTGGGTCCTTAGCTCAGTCGGTAAAGGCGCTTCTACAAAAGCAACACCATGCTGGAGGTGGCTGAGTTCGATTCCCGGTCTGGTCTAGGGATTTTTCGTTAAGGAAAATTTCTCGACTCCCTGGGCATAGGGTATGATTGTACTTGCCACACAATCATACGAATGCAAAAATGGTACGCTGGCATCGAAAGCTCTCAATTAATAACTGTGGAAGTGCGTTTAGAACACTAAGTTGAGAACAAGCAATAAGCTTGAAATGCAAAGAAAGAAGAAGAAGGTGTCCCTGTCAGATTCAAATTTGTTTTTGCGGATGAATTCGCACGCAAATAAAAGCTGACTAAAAGTAAATTGGTACGCCCCTCGCGCGCCGCTAGCACGCCTCTAGTGTTGGGAATCGACAATCGTTGACAGTGGTTTGTTTCCACTTCTACAGAGAACAACTGGTGCAAGTTTGATCGTGTTAAGAAATAACGTCAAATGAAACTCGAAAGAAGATAAAATATTGTGCACAAACACCTGGAAAATACGTCCGGTACCAAACTGGCTAAAGTGCTGAAGATGCCGAAAATAACAGTCTGTCAAGTACTCAAAACCTACAAGGAAACCCTGAATGTGTGAAGGAATCAGCGGACCTATGAAAATACTGGAACCAGGGACCGTCAACTGTGCAGCAAGGTGTTGAGGTGCATTAAAGCCAACCCCTCGATTCGAGATGCGGCCAGAAGGTACAACGCCAACTTTTAAACGGCTCGGAACATCCTTGCTAGGGAAGGATACAAGTCGTGCAAAGCCAGTAAATATCCGAACTGGCACATGAAGCAGGAATCCGTGGCCAAAAAGTGTACAAAGCCCTTGTACGACCGTGATTTGACGAAACACAAGGGCTGCACTTTGATCGATGACGAAACATACGTAAAACTCGATTTTAAACAGCTTCCCGGTCAAAGGTTTTACATTGCGACTGGACGTGGGGATGTGCCGGGAAGATTCAAGTTCGGGTTTGCCGACAAGAAAAAGGCCATGATTTAGCAAGCGATTGGCAGTTGTGGCCTGAAAACGGAACCATTCGTCACATCCTCGGCGATGACATCCCAAGTTTACATCGAATAGGGGCAAAGTCATCTTTTGGCCCGATTTGGCCAGCTGCCACTACTCCAAGGTGGTTCTGGAGTGGTATGCTGCCAACAAGATCGATTTTGTCCCCAAGCTAATGAATCCTCCGAATTGCCTGAAGTTTCCACCAATCTAAAAATACTGGGCAATTTCAAAGCAGCGACTTCGACGAAGCAGCGTGGCAGTCAAGGACATCCAGCAAATGCGAGTAAAATCGAAAAACTGCGCTGATTCCCTGTCCATCAAGAGGAATGTTCGAGATTTCGTTCGAACTGGAGAAATGTAATCATCTAATGCAGTAACTTTGAAGTTTTAATAAAAGTAGTGAAGCAATCATTAATTGACTTTTAACTTATTGAATCAGGAATTACATGTCTTTTTGTGCGTACCAATTTAATTTTAGTCAGCCTTTATATGATCTGGCAGGGCATTTGCAGCTGCGGCTAGATGGCTAAACGTTTTTCGTCACTAAGAAAATTATGAACTCGGTGGTTCACACAAACCGAACGTCTCCATGCAAATTCTGATTTTAATCTTATCAACTTATGGTCCAGTGACATTTTTGCTTGATCTTGCGAGTTGCCACTACAGCCGGGAAGTAAAATAATCACAACGGAGTCCAGTTTGTTCCAAAAATCCTCAGTTCACCCAATTGTCCCCAGTACCGGTCCATTGAAAACTACTGGGCAATTATAAAGAGAAAACTGAAGTTTAAAGGTACAGTCATCATAACGGCAGCTCAGATGAAAAATTGGTGGCATAAAATTTGCAAAGCAATGAGCGAGAGCGTTGTGTGCCGCTTGATGGTTCATATTAAGGAAAAAGTTTGAAAATTCCTTCGAAACCGCGAAGAATAATTCGTTTCGTATTTTTTTTCTTAACATATAAGGAATAGTTTGCACTTCACTGAAAACCATTTTCAAATACATTAATTTAAATCTGAAATAGACCCAAATTATATTGTTGGTTAAGTTGATTGAAATTTTTTTTTTAATTTGTTTTTCAATAACAAGCATGTTTGATTTACAATATTGTGTCATTCACATCGTAAAGTAGAACATAGTTTCCACAATGCTTACACTCTGCAAAACCTTGCTAATGTTTCCATTCATTACCTGCCCCAATTCCTCCTTCCTCGTTACTTCATCGCATGTAGGTCTTATACTCGTACCTTATATTAATGATAAGAAACGCTTTTATCTTCATTTACAAAATATAATGTATTCCCTTTTCTGTTGAGAGTATCTTTCAAGAAAGGTTTGCAGATGACAACCCGAGCAGGAGCGAATAACTTGATAACTGGCCTTGGTATTTAAGAGCCAGATTAAGAGATACCTGAGGATAATACCATAAAATTTTTCCCACAATGTTGAGGTAAGACAATACTAAAATAGTACCTCTTAGGTATTCCCATGTATCTAAAATAACAAGTTTTGTTATTCGAGAGATAATGTGCTTGCAATTCTTAGGTATTTTGCTTAGATATTTTACCTCTTAATCTGAGCTCTTTAATACCAAGGCCAGCTATAATGAACAAAATTAGGTATTCATATGTTGTTGTCTGCTGCTCGGGAAGACACATTCGGATATCCACTATCTTTATAAAAAGTTATAACATTTGCAGATGAACGTTGTAGCCTAACAGATTTTCTTCGCTCAAATATTATATCCTTTGAAGATAACGAGAACAACTAGTAAGTTTCAATTTATCTTAACCGCTTCGCTTTTTCTAAGGGACACGCGTATTTCCTCTACAATTAACAGATTGTTATACAACCTATTGAACTCGGAGATACAATTCCAATTTCAATCACGAGCTATTGAATGTCGCACAACATTCATATAATACGCAACAAAACAGCTAACGACAACTGTCGCAAAACATCACACCAGTGAAGAACGATGTTTCACCACCCAACATCGAATCGTTGTTGCCTACTCGACTTTTCCACCCGCTGCTATAAATCCGAACAACCGAATGTTGTTTTGCTGCTATCTCCCTCTCTCTTTCCCATATAATTTACACACTCTGTATACATGATAAAGGATGAGTACAGCAAAGTCACGAGCTTGGTGCGTTACAATGTTGCTGCTGCAACCATTGCTCTCTCAGTCTTTCAGTTTCATTCTGTTACTCTCAGAGCTACTGACTATACAGGTTTGATTTTGCTCAACATCCTTGCTCAGCATCAACAAGAGTGGTTAGGGTTAGGCGGGAAAATTTGCTATAGGTTTTGCGCACGTGAGACGTTGCGTTTGAAAATTAACGGCACAGTATGAAACGTGTGTATCAAGTGTTGCCATCAATTTTTAAATTTATTACTCGATACAGAATACTGTTCAATCTGTTAAAAAAGCTCTCATTATCTCACAAGATTGAATTCAAGAGCAGTTTTTTTTATATAAAAGTAGGGGGATTTACTTATTCTGGGCAAGCTATGCTAATTCCACCGTTTTATGAGCATTTTCACAGCGACGTGCTCACATCTGATGTTTTTGTTTGTTTGCATTGATTTTATCCGAGATCCTTTATATATTACAATCTACAGAATTATCCATAACTGCTGGAAAGTGTTTTTGTAAAGTGCCAAATTTCTCAAGTGAGTTCAATCATTTTCCAATTGAACTGCGTATAAAAAAAAGTTCTATTATAAGCAACAAAACAGCAGCATTTTTTAAAACATGCAGTTTATTTGAAAAAAATTGTAGGGTATATTCGAAGGGTGATTTGGCCCGCTCAGGATCCCCGAGTCGTTGCACATCTCCAGTGCAGAGTCCAAACATAATGCCAGCAGCAAAATTGTACCCAAGCTCCCATTAAACTTCTCAAAACTATGTTTTTATTTGAAGACCGGTCATCTTTCATGGCTTATGGCGGCAGTTTCCAATATGATTGGCATGGTATTAATCGGGAATTATGTGTACTAGAACTGATCCAATTAAGTCGCTTACTATTCAGTACTTTTTACTGGGAACATGACATAATGTGTTCCTTGTAACCTATAAGTCTGCCGCATTTTAATATACTATTGACAAAAATGGATTGTTCAGGTATCGGCATTTATAACTCGACAAGTTTAACTTATGTTTATAGTTGATATTTGATACTTTTGTGACTGACGCTAACAGTAATTTTTTATTAAATCAATCGACTTGCTTATTTTGCCAAATGGACTCCGGGAAATTTGATATCTCCGAAATATGTAATAGGTAGAGTATGTGGTGTAAGGTTAAATGTTGACTGTTCACTTCCAACTCATCTTTGTATAAATATCAGCTAATTCTGTGCTCCTCTGTGCTATCCTTTTCATAGTATATGTATTGTCTGATGATCAAGTGATGAAGGCAGCAAATGATCATATAGACCAATCGATGGTTTAAATAGAATTGCTTAGCTAAAACTTACCAGGACATCATTGTAGAATGTTGTTCGGCAGGGGAGCTATGCCATTTGTGCGAAGCATTTTTAAACCACTGATACTGGCACCAACAAGTAGTTTTTGCTATTTCATCGCCACTTGATCAACATTGAGTCAAATTGGAAAAAAGTGGCATTATTTAATTTCGATCAAAATCGTTTGAAGGTTTGAATTTGTGTTGAGAGTACTTCAAATCCATACTCGCTAATAATACAATATTAATTAACTCTCACGTTGAAAAAACGTAGCTGTAATGCTGAATCTCATGCTATTGCTTGTTGTACTACATTGCTACCTGAGTAACACATAGTCATGCTTTTATGTTGAGAAAGCTTATTTATAACCAAATCTAGTCATATAAAAGTATTTTCAACCGTTATAAAATACGCATCACACCAAGAAGAAGAATGTTGCAATGCACAATTTTTGTTTCAGCACTGAATTTAAGAGAACAGATCTCTATAATTTTCTAAAAATCGTTAATTCCTTAAAAGTTGCATAACATTTAGGCAAATCGCAAAGGGTGGACGATTAAAAGAGTTATTTTAAATCGTTCGACACAATTAAATAAATGTCATTGCGTAAAAAATGCACTGGACACCGTAGAGTAAAAATGTTATAGCGCTTCAGTATTTTTTTTTCACATTATTTTGCCATTAGACCATTGACATTCAGATCTATAATTTCCCACTAATAGTATGAAGATCATGAAAACAGGTAGAGTGGACTATCACTTCGACAGACAACCGATTCAAGTCTTTCATTGTATTTACTTAGCAGTATTGAAACTAAATGAATTGAGTTTTTGGACGTGATTAGTATCTGTGTGGGACTATTAATGTCTTTAAACCCAAATACGCCTGAGTAATTGCTATGAGTGACAGAAATTGGTGGTCTATTCTACTACATAATTTTTACAACGTTATCAAATTATTTTTTTTAGCTCATTTCTGTAAGGTTAAATTGAATATTAATTTGAATTCAGCTTACCATGTGACATGAGACGCAATTATGTACTCTAATAACATCAGCCGGACATTCCTGGTCGTAATTGAACTCCAAGATGACAACCGGGCTTGCCGGCGTTGGATCATTGCTTGATTAATTTGTACACTAAAAAGGAAAAAAGGCACGTGAAAATAACCTGTGATGCTTGGCTGGTTCAATTTTTCGTGACAACACACTAAGAAAATTGTACAGTATTCGGTAATTTTTTACTGAACTTTCAAAAGCTGAACGTTCGGTAATCGATTTACTGGATTTCGGTTAAATTTTACAGTATTCCGGTAAAAAAAATTACCGGAACTTGTCAAATTTTACCGAAATCCGTTAAATCGGATTACCGAACGTTCAGCTGTTGAAAGTTCGGTAAAAAATTACCGAATACTGTAAAATTTTCTAAGTGTGAACGTTTATCATCGGGCTCACAAGTAGATTTGCCTTATTCTCTTCCTCGATCAATGGAACACTTTACGGTGGGGATTGGTTTCCAACTTTATTTCCTTCTTAGTTTTGCCGAATCTTAGAAATTTGACCACCAGATGCAAACACAAGTCCGACTAAACTTTTATTTATTAAACGAGCGCTAGCCGTCATAATAGAACATTCAAACCTAGAAGATATTCGTGTTACTAATTTCTATTCTATAAAGTCAATTTAATAAACATCAAGCATATCAATATAAATTGTTAGAGGAAGGAATTTCTGAATATGTCTGATAGCCTTAGAACTTTTGATAACCCGATTCATATTTTTTTTCTCCAAACACTCTCCCTGTCCTCCAAATACGAGGTGGTTTCTTTACTGGTTTTTAACATCATACTTCGGTTGCTATGATAAGAATAATGCAGCGTAACAACAACTCGATCGACAACGGCCTGGTATTTTACTTGCTAAGTGTCTATATATATTTATATAGACAATAGGTCGAACTCGTTCATCTGGATTATTGATCCAAAGAACATTGTTTAAGATGGTCATCTTTAATTTATTTGAAATCGCAAAGAAATACAATTTACTCAAAATAAGCATGTTGCCTTAAGTTAAAAGTATGGTTTACATCAAACAATAAATGTCATCCCTGAGCAGATTTGGTCATTATTTATAAATAGTTGATATATAATGAACAAAATTCTACTTCAGTTTTAGTAAGGTTTATCATTGATAATCAGATTTTTATTACTCTTAACGTGAATGACCACACAATTAGATGGACAGAAGCAACATTCAAAACCAATCCAATCGAAATACGTTTACGTCTCTATCTGACTTAGGACTTATAACATATGTAACATAAGTCCTGGGAAAAATTCAAAAGCATGGAACTTGAAATCAAACAATCGGATTTTAAAATGCTCTTCAGGGTATTTAATTCTATTAATAAATTGTTAAAAAATATATTTACAGTACGCTCAATGGACCATTATCTTAGATTTTACGCAGTGTACGGCGAACATGTTGAATCAGGTTCTGGACGGTGTCTATGTCTATTTCTTTCATCTTCCGCTTGATTCGATTAACCAATTGTTGCTCATTGTTAGCTTCCCAGCCATTGTCGTACACCATACGTTTGAGAATACTCCAAAAAATTTCAATTCGACGAGCCTGAGGCACGTTAGGTGGTTTGTCCTTTTTCGGTACAAATGGTATGTTTTGCTCAGTTAGCCAATCTAATGTTTTTTTCGCGTAATGACAGCTTGCAAGATCCGGCCAAAACATGATATCGTCGTCAGCGTGATATTTGTTGATGAATTGCTTCAATTTCGGCAAGCATTGGCTGATATACACGTCAGATTTGACAGCTTTGGCCTTGTTTGGGCGTATCAAAGGCGCCGAGATACCCTTCGATGACATGGCTGCCCACACTAACACCTTTGGCTCATATTTCGATTTGCTGGCATATTTAACATCGTCTGGTGTTGTTTTAATGTTAACAGTATGGAAACCATCGTTGCCACTCAATTCATGGTGCGAAAACGTGAAGTAAGATTCATCATCCAAAATTATGCACTTTCCATTTGCAAAATGCTCGCGACGAAGTGCACGGCAGCATTTTGGTATTTTTTCGAGTTGTTGCTTTGTAAATTTTGGTGCACGCTGACGTTTCCGATAGATTACGTTATGTTTTCTCAAAATCCGATGGACTGTCATGTTTGAAACCTGAAATTTTCATGCTAATTTGCGTGTTGATTGGCCAACCTTGTTTTCAGCGCCTGACAGCAGTTTTTTTGTTGTTCTGGCACTCAATTTTGTTGGGCGACCACTTTTCTTTTTATTTTCCGGTTCTTTACCATCACGACAATCTTTCAAAACACAGTATATTGTTGATTTTGATATTGGATCGTCTTTGAACACGCTCAAAATTTCACTTGTACTAAGCCGTCCAAAAAGGTTGGCGACTTGTGCTCGTAAATCCAGCTTGTACGACATTTTTAATGGAAACTACTGCGCAATTTGAGTTTGACAGTTCAGTAGGAACACAGATGAACGTGACAAGTACATTGGTTGACATCTGTGTGTTTGTTAATGCTGTCAAATAAACGCCTGAAAGTATTCCCAGGACTTATGTTAAACATGTTACTTTTATAGCTCAGTTTGTAGATAAGCAGCAGTTAACAATTCGAGCTACCATTTGCCTGTACTAGTAAAGATACGCACCACGTGTATTCTAGTAATCTTGAATACTCCTGGGAGTAAAGTAAAGAAAATGGTCGCTCGAGTGTACTGTCAATATAAAGTAACCTGCTCCTCCTTGCCTATCCCACACTGGGGTAGCTAGGCAAGAGACTGTGCACTCGATCGGATACCGCCTTTCAAACATGCCCTACGCTCAATTTCAACTACTTCAATTCAATTTCACAACCTGCCGTGCTCTTACGGACCTCTCAATTCTTTCTCTTCACATCTTTGGTTCTAGCAGAAATTGCATCCACTTCTAGGGTTACATGTTGATGTAGGATATCTCCTTTTCAAACAATATAATTGATTACGTGCTTCATGCAACAACAAAAAACATGATTAGTTAAATGTACATATGTATGAGCTTTAACTAGCATTTGAGCTTACTGAAAAAAGAAATCCATTGAACATCCGTTCAACATGACTAACAAAAAGGCAGAATAAGACTAGTTATTCAAGTTGTATCAAAAATAAACTCAAAATAACTTTCCAAAAACCAGGCCTACTCTTTTATTTCTAAATTAAAGTCAAGTCAGTGTTAGGAGGGTTCTTAAATTTAAATTTTTTTTTAAATTTTGGGAAAAATTTAAAACTTTTCAAAAATGTATCTCTCTTGAACTAACTAACGGAATTCTTTATTTAAGTGTGCAAATGAAACAAAATTGATTGTCGTTTATCGGTTGAAATTGGCGCTTACAAATAAGCTTCAATTAGAAAATATCAAATACAGTGGTTTTATCCAAAACCCAGCGACGTTGACTACGCAATTTTTAAGTTATGGTTTTTAAATTTACCAAGTCATGTATTTTCGTTCAATACTCTAATGCGTTTGCAAGCAACTAGGCCGTCATGCGTCTTCATGAGTATTAAGTAACATTAATTAATTAAATTTGGTTGTGCCTATTTGACTCAAGGATAGATAATTTTCGGATGCTATTTAACTGTTTAAAACAGAGTGAAAGATTGATTCAGATCAAATTCGTTTATTCGTTCTTGTTGATTTTATTTTTTGTAGATATACAAATGTTTCAATTTAATTTTACAGCTTAATGCAATTTTCGTCACCTGACAATGAAAACCGTTAAACAATAATATAATTTTCATCCGCTAGCCTAGGACTATGATATGACTGTTTTCCTGAAATTTGTTTGACACGAGTGTAGCGGGTTTTAAATTTTCTTTTCATTGCGTTGTAATGTGTTTTAGAAAAAAAAAAAAAACGTAATGCATACTTGTACCGTAATCGGTCTTGGAAATTGCTCATGAATAGAGCTCTTTTTCCGTTGTTATAAGATGTCCTTGCAAAATTGCTTTAATTGCGTTTCTTTTCAAAACTCCTACCAATGCATCACAAGGTCTTTTACCGTGGAATATGGTGAAAAAATTCCAATCTGCAACAAGACTGAAATCTTTCTGCATGTGGCAAATGTTGAAGGCTGTCATCTTATTTTTGTACTGACTTCCTGACCCGTCAGAGAAAAAGGGAATCTTTTTTATGCTGGGTAGCTTATTTTGTATGAATTTTCTACAATTGATCAAAAATAAACGAACTGCAACATGGTTATGGCTCGTAAGCTTCACAATTGCTGTGAAACTAGTGAACTTCAAATCTGAGCAATGATCATCCCTATAATATATAGCATTTGAGATGCTTTGATTTGAGGTCAATCAATCAGGACAATCAAATGGCAATCTCCATTAAGAACGTTTCAATAATATTCGTTAATGTAGGTATGAACTGAATCTCGTCCATTACGTATATGAAGAAAAAAAAGCATGTTTTTTGTTTGAACCAAGATTAAGGCTGTGTTTTATTTTCGTTTCATTTGAGTATGCTGGTATCACCAAGATTTATTGTATTTGAGTCACACATTCAGTATAATATGAACGTACCTACCTGATCTATAACCTCACTAATTTAAATGGCTTCGTAGGAGGGGAGTTAGTTAGCCATTTTCTACGATGGTCTACGGATGAGGAGTTATGGACAGCCTTAAAAAAACAAAATTTAATCAATTAATGTTATTTAAAACGCATGGAGATGCAAGGTGGCCTTGTTGCTTGAAAACGCATGAGAGCCTAAAAGAAACATATAAGACTCGATGAAATTAAAATATCTTAGCTCAGAACCGGTCCGGTCAACATCTCTAATGTTAAATGCTTGGAATCTGTTTATTTATTTCGTTAAACTATCGTAGACTATTACATTTTTATATAATTTTCTTCTTTTTTAAATTTCCTTATGCTATAGTACATTTAGAATAGATAAAACAAGAAAAAAAATATCTGTATAAAAAAACTTAGGTTAAGTAGACAGTGCTTTCATAAAATTTTATTAGTCTGTGCTGTTTTGTATGGAGTTGAAATATTTCTTCAAGTTATGCCTCGACATAGTTAAGTCAATAGTTTCGCAGTGTTGATTATATGTCGTCATAATTTGATTTAATGGCCCATATTTGGCATAGTTCGTCCGATAATGATTCGTTATGAATAAGTTCCTACTTCTAAGGTGCCGAGAAAGAATATAGAAGCAGAGTTTTGATAAAATTTTAGTTGAATCAATTCGCTGCGAAACGATTTCGTAAACAAATGAAACCATTGCAAATACACGACGCTGCGTCAGTGTTGGTATATTGTGAAGCATACAGCGCGCTTCATAAGATGGGAGAGGAAATATTGTCCACCCTAATTTCCTAAGAGCATATAATAAAAATTGTTTTTGTACGGATTCTATTCGGCCATTATGCGTTTTATGAAATGGGGACCAGACCATACTGCAGTATTCCAGAATTGACCTAACATAAGCAACATATAATGTTTGTATTGTGTAGGGATCAACCAAATTGAGGCTAAAGCATTTTATAAAGCCCAGCATATTATTTGCCTTATGTATAATTGTGATATAATGGTCATTAAAATTTAGTTTAGAGTCTAAGATAACTCCTAAGTCCCTAACTCTTTCACATTTTCCAACAACATGATTTCCTAATGAGATTAATATATTTGGTATGTCTTGTTTTCTGCTGAATGATATTAAATTACACTTTTTTATGTTTAGTTGTAGTAGGCTTTTTGAGCACCATGTGTGGAATATGTGTATTTCTTAGGTTGATGTCCTCCTGATTTCTTATTTTCAAGAAGTTGGCATAAATAAGCACTTTTATTATTTTCAGAATGAAGGAAATATCGTTAACGTATTGAATCAAAGGCAATGGTCCCGAATGAGAGCCTTGGGGGACACTTGAAGCGACCGCGATCATTTTCTGAAAATGTAGTATAAATTTCTTGAAAAAAAATTGCAAACAGATCACAAATTTTATCTTAGCTATCCCCGAAATTTTCGTCAAGTTGCATTATTGAAGGAAAGTTGCCTGATTTTAATTTAGTTTTTACGTAATTAGAGAAGTTCTTTGGACAAGACTTTAAGGTTTTAAGAATTTTTATATGTCTGTTGTACCAGACTGGATTCTTTGTGTTTCTGAGCCGTCGTTTTTTCTTTACAGGTATTTCTTGGGAAATAATTTCCAATAAAATTTTGTAGAAAATATCTGCAGCAGTTTCGATATTTCCTTCATTCCTAAGAATTGTTTGCCAGTTGACACTGTTTAACCTAAGTTTAATAGTTTCGTAGTTGGCGGATCTGTATTGAAAGACTTCCTTCGATTGCTGTGTGAAACGCTTCATTTTTCCACAAGGGAGTCAATGATTCGGTCACACAGAAATTTTCATAAATATTCGTTAACAAAAAGTCCAAACAGCGGTTTTGTTGATTTTTTGTGTTATTGATTTGGTTAAGACCCAAAGTGGCAATTTTGTCAAAAATTAACTGTAATGTTTCATTATCCCCAACGACTGGGAGTAGGATGGATTCATATTCACAGGCTGGAATCTAGTCGACATGGCGTTGATTGAAGTCGCCATAGATGTGAACTTTAACCTTAGGAGGAAGTTCAGACAAAATTTGTTCAGCAATTTGGAAGAAGGCTTCATAAGCATTTTTATGAGCATGGTCTGGTGGAACATACACTGAGGCAAATACGTGTGTTTAATCTGCTAGTGTGATTCCCCCAAACATGCTCAAATTCATAAAATTTGGATGTGTTAATAATTTCTGAGTTATAATTGGCCGAAATGGCAATGAGAACTCCGCCGTCTGACTTTTGCTGAGACGTGTGAAAATTCCTTTCGTCTCTGAATACATTGAATGCACTTCCAAAAATTTCTTCACTACGTACGCTTTCATCCCAGCTGAGTGCGGGTTGGTAGATATTGTTGAAAAATTGAGTTCAAATAACAAAAATAAAAATATACAAGGGCGCTGCAATGGCACGTCCGAGCACAAAGACAGTTCGTAGTAGAATAAAACTATTCTTAGCTATAAGCTTCTTTGCCTACAAACCATAAAAAAAAAACTAATGAATTTGATATTTTTTAACTGAAACTGATTTGTAAGCGCCAATTTCAACAATTTTTCATAAATTTCATTCTCAAGGTCCTGGTGGTTCAAGAGATATAAATTGTTGAAAAAAGTAATTCCTTCCAAAATTTTGAAAAATTTCGAATTTTAAAAACCCCTTAAACATGGACAGTATGACCTATATTTAGAAATAAAAAAAAATCTGGGTATAATAATTTTCGATTAAGAACAAAACTACCAAGTACTATGAAATTCTTAGACTTCGAATATCTTTTTCGCATGGAATTGCTGTTTATTTATATAATTTTCCCGTTTGAATTAAATAAAAGACCAGTTAGTTGATTTGAATTTCAAAAGCCCACAAAACATGACAGAGCGCAACATAAGACTCTACCAAACTATTATTCTAACCCTCAAATTCAATTTAATGAAAGCTTACAATGATTGCATATCCTGGCTGGCGGATTATGGGATAGATAATAATATTTTCATGATCGTCCGTTAAATCCTCATTACCTGTTAATCTTACTCCATTAACAATCTATTATACTCGCAGTTAATTAAGAAAAAGTATACTATCATATTTTGGTCCGTTTTCATTTATTTTATAAAACATTGAAAAACGTTCTTTTTCCAAACTATTATTCAAATAGAATATTGAAATGCAACAAACTGCCTATAACTTTTATAAAGCAAGAAATTCTCATCAACTAATTGATGCTCCTCTCAAGCTGTTCGTCTTACCCCCAGTTCCCCCAACCCGCTGTTATAACGAAACAAAGAATGTACGAAAATGAGAGGGAAAATATCCTGTATTCCGTTGTATAGCGTATAATACACATCGACTGAGTTTTGAGGCCACAATAGGACGTCTGTGTTAGGAAAACACAGTGGCTTCTAAGCAAACGTGTGAACAGTAAGAATATCTCCGAATTTAGTCTAATTCTACTTATTTTCTATTTTCAAATTTTATATATGGTTTTTGATGCGTATAGGGCAAAATAATTACAATTGATTGATGCAGCATTCTCAAAAATCTATCAAGAAATGAATGAGTTACGAGGGTTAGTTAACAAAATCTTACGTTTTTCATTATACCCTCAAAGTTTATTTTTATTTTATGCCGTTATTATCACCCCCCACAGTCTACATCAAATTCGGCTCAGTTCTCGGCTTCATTTAAGTTACAATACAACAAGCGGCTCCTACATCTTTCGTTATAACTTTATTCACAAATTCTTCACTATTCTCTTTGTACTGCCACATAACGTCATCTGCTCATTGTCTATTCTAAGTCGACCTATGATCTCTGTCTACCAGGCTGTTAAAATACCCGGTTTTAATTGCAAAGTTAACTAGCATTCCTCGATGCACAATTTGCATCGATTTGAATATAATAACTCAATCGCCATATGAATATGTATATTTACGAACTAGCAGCACTGCTCTCTAGGCCTCTCTTTCTCTTTCTCGGCTAGATCATTTTCTCTTAGAAGAAACCACGTGCAATCTTGTCACTGTAACACATTGGTACCCTTCAACGAGCTGCAAAGCGTTCTTATACATCTGCTCAGTGCTCTCCCGCTCCGTTCAGAATCCGTTCCGAGATAGAATCGACTCAAGTCCTATGCGGGGATGCTGTGTCGGGTCTTGTAGTAACGACGAAGTGTGCGCCTATCTTGAAATTGCTAAAATGTTGCAAAATATTACCAACAGGGCTCAGTTCACGCTGTGAATTCGTTCGGTTACGACGTGTTTCCTCGAGGTTCGAGTGGCGTGTTTTCCGCGGATTTTCACACCTAGTGTAACGGTGACCCCTTTCTCGCTGTGTCTGTGGCTGTATCACTCTGTCGCCCGAAAAGGGATCAGTCTTCCATCGAGCTCACGGAGGCGCCAAGCGATCAAGTGGTGCATTTCGCGCCAGTGACATATAACGACCGACGTTATCAACTGTGTGCGGTGTTTAGTTTCAAATTTGACAGTATCGGACCGTACCTAATTGACAGGCAATTCAAGGTTTAAATTTGGGATTTATTCTTGGCAGCACGCGAAAGTCAGTTGATAAGGAAAAGAACAGACAGCAAAATGCGGTTATTTTGAAAGGTTTAATCAATCTGAATTTTTCGTTGAATTGAAATTGATGATTTGCAGCACTGAGTTTATCTCGTACGTGTAGCCAAAACGTGAAGTGGATGTTGTAGTTGTTCTGTTATCCCGAGTGGAAGAGAAGTTCGCAACGGGATATTTGGTTCAAATAAAAACAGGAGTCGGTAGATCATTCCTCGATAGAGCTCTAGAATAGCGCGCGAAGGTTGGGCGGATTGTGTTGCTCCGGTGTTTGTTTGTCGTGTTGCTTGCCGTGAAGTGAAGCAAATTGGATGCTGGTGTCATTAGTGGGAGGCGGAAAAGTTCAGATAGTGCTGTGCGAAGGCGACGGGTGGTGAGACAGATTTCCTTCAAACAGTTGGTTCTTGTTCGGTGCGGAGAAACAGAAACAGGAAACCTCTGAGTTTGGGTGGTGTTTTCGGTGACGGGCAGTGATTCGGAAAGGCGGCGAATTACTTACGATTCAGGTAATGTTAAACGATGTTTGGGTGTTTTTATTTTATTTTGTTCCAACCTTTTGGTCGAAGTGGTGTCGGAGTACGAGGCACTGAGAGTCTGCAAGTAGTAGGCGAAATATGCGTGTCTGTCAAAGAAGAAGCAGTTATATTGGAATGAATAGGAAATAACTCAACCCATTTGATAGCTTTTCGATGAAATTTCTAAATTGCTTGGTCGTTAACGTTATATAGTGAAAAGTTAACACATAGAAATTCTGTTAAGAGGTTTAGTCTAGGGTTGTAGTACTTGAATCATCAATACTTATGCCGACAAGACAAAGTTTGATCTCAAAATATATTTTTTTAATAGCAATAGTGACAGCTGTTACATATATATTTTTATTTTTATGAAATATTGCTTTTACGTCTGAAGAATGTCTATGTTTTTTTATGATGGACCTATTCACTGTGCTTTTACGGAATATGTAATGTGTTGGTACGACTCTGTTAATAGAAGAAGAGCAGAAGGCACCAACGAGAGAACAAAGATTTCATTAATTTTAGATAGATCTAGGAGGACTTCCCTTTATAAAAAAGGAGAAAAAACACAATCCAATAAAACAAACTAATTTATTTTATAATATTTATCTTGTTTAATTCGTCTGACCGTAGTCTACATGAATGTATATTTAAACTATTGTAGCCTAGATTGTAGCAGTCTTGACGCAGTTAATCTATTATTAAAAGACCTGGAAGATTCTCCAAAGTTTAAGATGTCTTCAGTCAACGAAAAGGTACGAACACGTTATGTCAGTGGCTTATTAAACCGTAAGAAGTCCAATGGCATCTGGTCAGCAGTAGAGAAGACGATCAGAGTTGTCCTCCCACTAGGAAGTCAATGCGAGAAAGAAGTGCAGGTGCGTCGATTTCACCAGGGTAGCTTGCTGAATATTTCGGCGATGGTACAGCGTGTCGAATCCTAGAAGCCGGCATCGTTCGGGATAAGGAGAGAGACCTTGAGGATTACGCCAGGGTAGGCTTCTGAGTTCAATGCGTATAAATCTACGTTGAACACGTTCAATTCTGAGGTCAAACGACAGTTGATACGGAGTCTAAATTACCGCAGCATTTTCAAGAATCAGTCGCACCAGTGCACAATAGAGTGCTTTGAGGCAGTGAGGATCGGTGAAATCACGGGAGATTTTAGTGATGATCCCAGTTGTCGTGAAGCTTCCTTGATGATGGTGCTGATGTGCTGATTAAATGTGAATTTTTTCGTCCTGCATCACACCAAAATCACTGACTTGATCAACGCGGTCGAGGACATTCCCATCCATTTGGTAGTTGAAAGTGATAGGAGGCATTAGTCGGTGAAACGTGATAGCAACACATTTAGTAATGCTTATCACGAGTTTATTCATCTTACACCAGGTGGCAAACATGTCCTGATACCAGCTCTTGATGCCGGTAACAGTCCTCAATAGACCTCAACACCAGGAAGATTTTCAAACCGTCTTCGTATATGAGTACGTAGTTTGATCCTAACAACAAAGCAACATCGTTGAAAAACCCATGCTACTGCCTTGTGGTACGCCTGAATTATTATTGAACGTACTGGAAACAACTTTACGCTCAGAATACGACCCGTCAAATAGCTTTCCATCCATACCAGAAGTATTCGGTGATCAATAACGTCAAAAGCGGCCTTCAAGTCCGTATATACGGCATACACCTATTTTAGCTTCAATCTGCGTAAGGGCCAGTTCATAAACCGCGTAGACTTTTTTTTTTGAAAATCTCAGACCCCCCTCTCCCCCCTCGCAGACTTTTCTCCATACATTTTTTTGAAATTTTGTATGGAGCGTAGAGTTTGGACAGACATCCTGCCCTTAACCCAGAAAAGTCTACGTGGTTTATGAATGGCATACATGAACTAGTGAAGTCCAGACTTTTGCGATGAGTTTCAATCCCGCAGATACGCTGGTAATTCCTCTGTAGTTCTTCACTTTTCTTTTATCACCTTTCTTGACCACGGGGAACATAAAGGGCGATACGGTCAAAATTTGGTCAATATCAACTTGACGTATTTCTTTCAATTTTGCATTTAAAAAACCTGAACACCCCTCATTTTGAAGGTGTGTGTAGAATGTTGCTCCTATTTTGATTTTGGCGTTTCGTCAAAATGCCGTCCAAGCAAGAAGAGCAGTGTATCAAAATTTTGCTCGCGCATCGCGAAATCCAGCTACTCGCACGCAAAGTTGGCAAGATCGCTAAAAGTTGCAACCATTACAAATGTAATTAAAGTGTTTGGGGGAACGTTTGTCGACAGCCAGGAAGTCTGGATCGGGGGAAACCGGAAGCCGCTGGACGACAAAGAGGTTGCCGGTAGTTTCAAGCGAAAACCAACTTTCTCCCCGGGGCCCCGCAAATAAGCTGGGTGTATGTCTACACCCGTGCATCGAGCCAAAAAACGAGCCGGACTGTCGGCTTACAGGAGGGGGGGGACTCCAAATCGCGATGATAAACAAAATACGACGGCCAAAGCGCCATCCCGGAGGCTGTACACGACGATGCTGACGAAGTTTGACTGCGTGGTAATGGACGACGAAACCTACGTCAAAGCCGACTACAAGCAGCTTCCGGGACAGGAGTTTTATATGGCAAAAGGAAGGGGAAAGGTAGCAGATATTTTCAAGCACACGAAACTGTCAAAGTTCGCAAAGAAATATATGGCTTGGCAAGCCATCTGTACCTGTGGTTTTCCTCCGGGGCTGTCAACCAAGAAATTTACGTGAAAGAGTGTTTGAATAAACGTCTGCTGCCTTTCCTGAAGAAACACGGTTGTTCCGTACTGTTTTGGCCGGATTTGGCATCTTGCCATTACGGTAAAAAGGCCATGGAGTGGTACGCCGCCAACAACGTGCAGGTGGTTCCCAAGGACAAGAACCCTCCCAACACGCCAGAGCTCCGCCCACTTGAGATACTGGGCTATTGTCAAGCGGAACCTAAAGAAGACCGAAAAAACTGCTAAGGACGAGCAGCAGTTCAAGGCAAATTGGCTTTCTGCGTGCGAAGAAGGTGGACAGACATCCTCCCCTTAACCCAGAAAAGTCTACGTGGTTTATGAATAGCCATACATGAACTAGTGAAGTCCAGACTATTTGCGATGAGTTTCAATCCCGCAGATACGCGGGTAATTCCTCTGTAGTTCTTCACATTTCTCTTATCACCTTTCTTGACCACGGGGAACATAAATGATTGTTTCCACACAGCGGAGAACTTCTGAGCAGCATCGATTTGTTGAAGATGTGGCCAAGAGAAGTCGCTAAGAAAGCAGTATCAGGCCCGGGTGAATGCGAGCTTTTCAGTTTCCTAGAAGCAGCAAGGATTATGTCCGAAGTGATGAAAAAGTGTCCAGGTCAAATACATCATCAGGTAAATTAGAAGCAGCTGCTTCGGCTTCTTGTTGAGATGTGAGGCCAGCGGAGAACACAGACGCGAAATGCTTGGCAAACAGCTCGCATGATTCTTCAGCTGAAGATGATTCTGATTCGTCTAGAAATAAATTTGACGGGATGGAACCGCATTTCCTCTTAAAATTCACAGAATTTCAGAAAATATTTGGATCTCTATGCAAGCCAAATTTCACACGCCTAACATGTGGTTTATACACACAGAAACAAAAGTGTTCCCGAAAATGAAAACGGACCGTAAACTAGTTCACGTTTTCAGGATTTTTACCTTTAAACGTGATTTAGTTCATGATTACGTGATTTAGTTCACGGTGTATTATTGCTTGTTCTCGAATTCATGACTGCAGTCCACGGATTTTTTTCCGTGCAGACTTGCATTCACTAGACGGTATGTGTCAACTTGAGCAGTTCGGTCCAGTCCATATTGAACAGGTGTTCTGTTAGTGAATCAAAATGAAGTCGGTGGTAGATCAAAGGTCTTGCTTCACCTCGTGTAGGAACAGTAGCTTGCATGCGAGGCATAGGCACAGAAGTATCAAATTGAGGAAGGTTAAGACCAACGGTCAGCAAAGGAACAACAGCTGTTGATACATTGATAACATTCTCAGAAGGAAAATACGCAAGGTCATGCACTCTATCAAGATAGTTGCAATTTTGATTAGCATGAGACATGCTTCCCAAATAACATTTAAAGTTTTATGAATTCCTACAGAGTGTTATAAAACGACATCCATAAAACCATGGTCAAGGCATCTTTGTCTTGATTACTTCCCCCAAAACCTCATGAAGACTAAAATGTGCCTAGTTGGCCCACCTTAAAGTTCTGAAGGGTATATTTTAAAGGCAGTTCTAGATTGGATAAAAATAAAAAGACTTTATTATGACGGAATTAAAAACAGTTTGAAAACCATAGGTAAACTACAATAAAAGCAATTTGACATCTATAAAAGCATCTTTCGTGCCGTTTCAACTAGACGCTTGCCAAAACCTCTCAAAACAGTTTTATTCATATTATAATCGTATTCATACATTCCATTGACTCTCAACAAATTCATTTCAACAAAAATAACTCTTATTGAAGAAAAAATTTAGCCATGTCAAATAAAACGTCAGTATTCTCAAAGTGATATATTCATCTCAGCTTGATTTATCATAATTTATGACTAGTTTTAACCTATAGTGCTCAAATTTTAAGTGCCAAATTAAATTCATTGTATAAAGTGCTTGAAAAGAGCTGAAAAACCGAATACGTTGCACCTTCTAAAAAAAAAATTCAGAAAAAGTGTTGAAGATAATTTTTTTACTCAATCACTCTTATTTGATACTTTTTTTGATCCCACATAAACTGTCGTACAACAATAAGCCGTGTCAAAGAAAATATATCATGCTATATGAAAATCATAAGCCTGCATGAAGATTGAAAAGAAAATGGCAGCAGCATTAACATTGATTTTCATGAGCCATTATTGAAAATGCTGTTTTGTTTTCATGAAAGCATATAAATAAATGATGTTTTGAAATGGCATTTATGAAAATAGTTTTGAGGCTAAACTGTGTCTTTGCAACGCTAAGACCGTTTGGTTGTCAAACAGCTTATATGGTAACCAAGCTGCTGCCAGGAAAGAGTTTTTACAGTTCAAGCTACATCAAAAGTTAGTCCGTAGGAAGAAAGTTCATACGAAAGAATACGGAAAAGCAATGCCATATATGAGGCGAAACATGCCTCAAGATAATTCCATCTGGATGGGAGACTGACTGATGCTGTAGTTTTTTAAACGATCTTAATTGATGGGTAGTTGGCAAATTACTATTCAGAATGCTCAATAAGTTTTGCTAAATATTTCGCTTAAATGTGCATTTTTTTTCACTTTTCTTAGTTTGTTGCAATGCGAATCCATCTTTGTTTAATTGTATTATGACAACATTGGTAGAGCATCTTATCATACACTTTATGTAGTACAAAATGCTACAATATATGCTTTATGCTCTCGTCAGAATCCACAGTCTTAATGATGGCTTTTGTAATGACAAAGCGTGCTTATGAAATTTTAACATGGCTCTATTAAACAAATATGAAGGAGCTTTATTATTAATTCACTGTATGGTTTTTTTTGACACTTCACGGTTCGAAACAATCGACCAAGATGGCTGCTACGGCAGGCAGTGGGGAAGAGTTGTCATAGCCAAGCCCATCATCTCCTCTCGCCCAAGATAGGCGTGGCTGGTTGTAATCTCCACAAACCAGAACCAAATCATTGGAGGATCCTTTGTTATAAAGCTTTTGAGCAGAAACAATATGTGCATCAATGATTGATACACCCTGGCTACGGTCTGATGGAATGTAGACTGCCAGTAACAACAGTTTTTGTCCCTTGATTGTACACAAAACGCAAATCCAAATTTTGTCCATTCGTCAATTTAATCATCGAGCTAGGGTCCTTTTGGGCAACAGCAACGAGGTCACCCCCTAACAAAGTCATTTTGCTGTTATTTTCACTACGGTCACAGCGGTATACATTGCTGGAGATGCCAAAAAACTGGGGAGAGTCGATGAAATCAGCTAGGCCCGTCTAGGTGAAGAGGATGACACCATAATTGCAGTCGACCTCTTCCTCCCCTCCAATCCATCCCCACCTCCTTCCCCCAAACCCTCCCCCTTTCGTCCTCCTAGGCACCCCCCCCCCCACACCCCCCCCCCCCCCCCCCCAATTCCCGCGTCCAAACCAAAAAATACCAAACCATTTACCGTCCATTGCCCCGTCGGCCCAAACTTATTTCACTGGTTTTGCCACCTTCCACCCCAGTCTCTAATCTTAAGCCACCCCCCTGGACTCAACACTTCTCTCTCTTTTATTATTTTTCACTATGTTACATCACCCCCCTACACTTACCCACAAAACAACCCACCCCCCCCTTTTCCCCTTCTTACACCAAAAGAAGGGTATTAAGATCGCTTGAAAATTCGACTTTTTATCCGAGGCCCAGAGGGCCGAGTGTCATATACCATTCGACTCAGCTCGACGAACTGAGCACATGTCTGTGTGTATGTATGTGTGTGTGTGTGTGTGTGTGTGTGTGTGTGTGTGTGTGTGTGTGTGTGTGTGTGTGTGTTGTGTGTGTGTGTGTGTGTGTATATGTGTGTGTGCGTTACAAATAATGTCACATCGGTTTCTCAGCCATTTGTGAACCGATTTCAGTTCTGTTGACGGCAAATGAAAGCTACAACATTCTCATAGAACGCTATTGATTTTTTTTTATTCGGACATTTCGTTACGAAGATATCAACGAAACAGTACTTGACGGCCTATTATAATAGTAATCAAACAGTTTAGTCTCCGATTACATACTGAGCTATTTGTGTACCGATTTTAGTTTTGTTAGCGCCAAATTAAACTTATAAAATTTTTAAATAATTGATCAAAATTTCATTAGGATTGGATAATCCTTCATGGAGATATGACCAAAACAATACCTGAGAGCACATAATTGCGAGATGAAAATATACTCGTTGCAGTTCAAAACCGAACAAGACCACTCACCCCAATCGATGCCGCTTGCATTCTATTGTTCCGCATCTGGTGCGTTGTATAGCACATACAGCGCACTAGTCACACTATGCGACTCTAAAGAATTAGAGCAGGATCGATTGGCTCGAGTGGTCCGGTTTTGAACAGCAACGAGTATATTCGAAAATTACACAAAGTCTCAATTTACTATAACTACACAATTTTCAACGAACATGTACTTATTGAGCATCTTGAATCCATATCGCTAATCAAAATTGACGCTTAGGATTGTCTAATAATTCATTCTATGGACTGAATGTATGAAATTTCTTATGTAATTTATTTAATTTCCGCTTTAATATAACTAACATAAACAGCTTGTTAAATACTTCTAATGGCAATATTTTAACCATATTGATAAACAATACGGTCAGGATTGACAAATAGTTCATTTTATAAACTCAATGTATGACATATCGAATATTCCTGAATCTTTATGGAATTTCTGATGAAAATATGTATCTAGAACCATATTGGCCACATTTGAGTTCGTAATTATGGTTAAGTGTAAGAAGGGTTCAGTCTCACCATCGGTGGATTAATTCAGGTTTTTTTATATAAATTTCGGTTTTCTTCTTTTCCTTTTTTATTTTTTTTTTTTTCGATATATTCTCCTCCTTTTTTTTGCCTCCCTATTATTTTTTTACTCTTTTTTTTTTTTTTGTTCTTTTTATTTTTTCCCTTTTTTTAAAGCCGTTATTTCAATGGATTGCATTGTGTTGCGTCGGTAACGCAGTATTCCATTGGATGCTGGAAGCTGTCATGTGACTTATTCCGACTCTTCTTCCGATTGCTGATAGAAAGCTATCGGAAATGACCTGCTATCTAATCGAAGGCCAGAGTAGGCGAATATGAAAACATCCATTGCCGACCACGCACATCTTCTCCGTAACGAGGAAAGCGAAGGATAATGTTCATATGACATCTACTCAACGAGAGGCCACCGAGTCACCGACGCCCTCATAGATGATAAGAAGTCGAGTGGTTTGATCCATAGGAAAGGGAAAGGGTCTAGGATTCACGATGAGTAAGTTATTGACCTAGATAGATTATCAAACTCACCAATTTGGTGGATGTATACGTGTTATTTGTGTTTTTACTCATGTTTTAATTTAAATTTCATTAATTAATCTTCCCATTCCCAAAACTGCATTGGTGTAACGATAGCTTGTGTTTCGCAATTTTAACGAATTTCTGAATTTTTGTGGATTTATCTCAATATTTTGATCTGGAGTGTATTTTGCGTGCTTTCGAATTATTGGAGCCTTCATAAAGCTCAAATCATCTTGATTTGTAACCAATATTCCCAAGGAACGTTTTCTAACATCGAAGCCATTAAAACCTCTTTTTTGGTGGAACAGATCATTCTAAAATTTGATAACATCTTTGAGATTGGGAATTGAGCTTAATGGCTGCATGTGGTATTTACAAGGGGCTATGACATTGGACATCAGGACGATAGTCCGAAATTGTTTCGGAAGCTAACGAGTGTTCCAAGAGAGAGGAAATATGTACAAATGATTACGTAAATTGAATCTAATACATCTAAATTGTAAACTAAACAACCGTATTATTCATGCATCCTTTGAGAAACTCCATCAAAAACAATTGCAGTCCATAAATACTTCCTTTTTTTTAACTTTTAATGCATATTTATGTATTAAAAGTTAGAAAAATTGCATTCACATATCTATTAGATGTTAAAAAGAAGAATAAAACAATACTTAAGGAACAACTGAAGTATTACTTTATAGAAAATGTTAAAGTTAATGATTAATGTTGGTGGTAGGACATGTTGCAAGAATGCCGGACAACAACCCTGCAAAGATGGTGTTCGTATCCAATCCAGTCGGTACAAGAGGACGTGGAGCGCAGCGAGTAAGGTGGGCGGATCAGATGCAGCAAGAGCTAGTGAGTGTGGTTCGGAAACCGATTTGGTAATCTCAACATTCACTTGGTAGAAACGTCTGGAAGGTTCTTAAGCAAGTATGGGACTACTCGTTCAATATGAGTAGGTTTATTAGTCTTGATTATTACTGGAAGGTAGCATCTTCCAGAAACTGAATTTCAAAATTAGACAAAATTGTAGAAAAAAACAGGTGCTTTTGAAATTTAGCTTGTAGAATCGGTTATCGGCAAACGATCCGTACAAACACAGAATGAGTCGGCCCATTCCTCTCCTTAAGCAAGTTGAACTAAGTATATCTAAACTAAACTATCCGCTCACGGAAGAACAGTATTTTCTCACAATAGGTGTAGCTAAAACAAAATGAGATTACAGCAAAACAAAAAAAAACCAAATCATAGCATTTATTTTTCATTTGAAAGATACATGTTATAGAAATAAACCATATTAATCAATTCGAATCTCCCGCCCTTTTCCTAAATAACTATGCGCAAACGCGTTGTTAACCCATCGCAGCTGGCACGCACGATTTCCTGAGGAATTTGGACCCAAATATCAACCAAATGTTTCTTGAATCGATCTAAAGTACGCCCTTTCGCAGGGCCTATGTGTTGAAGCATATGACCCCAAACAAAGTAATCCGGTGAAGATGCAGGCCATTCTTCGCTTGTGATGAAATCGGGTCTTCTTTACCTTGTTAGCTGGAGCTGAGTCCTATTGGATACAATATGGTGTATTTCCTAACAGCGTTGAAGCATGAGGATGCAGATAGTCCTTCAAAATCTGCTCGATGAAATATTCAGTGTTGATTTTTACGTTAGGTTCTTTGAAAAGAAGAAAGTTTTCCTTTACGTGAAACGGCACCGCATGCCATGATTATCGATACATTCTGATGGCGTTCTACAGCTAGTTTATCTTTTGGAATGCTGGCCATACACACGATCATTTTGTTGATTATGACTGTCCTGAAGGAGGAAGAGCTTTTCATCCGAAAATAAAATCTCGCATTCGCCGTGCCGAACCAAAAGATTTCTGTTTCTTTGGACCCTGGCTTGTTTTTGACGCTCCCCCAACCCGTGAACCCGTTGTTTCTTGTACGGCTTGCATAGCAGATCATGTCTGAGGAGCCTGTTCGTTAAATCAGGGGACATTTAAAATTGTTTGCTTAATTTACGGCCAGATACGGCTGGATTACGTCTTATTCGCTCCCTCATACATTTGATCTTTTTCTTCGTTCTGGCAGTTCGTCTGGACTTGAGTTGAATATGGACATTTCAAGTTTCCTTGAACCGTTTCAAAAGTACGAAAAAAATTACGCTTACTAACTCCGAACTGCTTAAGGCTAATGAATATCTGACACGGTCTTAGCTTTTGCAAAAGTAATTTTAGAACTTGCTCCCGTATGGCTTCCATGGTAGCTGATAAATATAAACAAACGGAATCGCTTATTTATCTTCACCGATAAGCTGTCAAAAAAATACACTCAAAACGGGTCCTCTCTTAGCTCAGTCGATAAAAGCGCAGTTACAAAGCAACACCATGCTGGAGGTGGCTGGGTTCGATTCCCGGCCTGGTCAAGGCATTTTTCGTAAAGGAAAATGTCTCGATTCCCTGGGCATAGCGTATGATTCTACTTGCCACACAATCATACTAATGCAAAAATGGCACATGGCATCGAAAGCTCTTAATTAAAAGTGCATTTAGAACACTAAGTTGAGAACAAGCAAAAGCTGATTGTGAAAGCAATAAGCTTGAAATGCTAAAAGAAGAAGAAAAAGAAGAAGGGTATAACCAATTCCGCTGTTAAAATGCGGAAAATCCGCCTTAAAAAAAGGTGACACCTATTGTTTTTTTTTTTTTAGCTCTTTATTTGTTCCAAATTTATTCATATTTACATTTCATGTTAATCTAGGTGCTCCAGCTACTACCGTAACGTATCAACCTTAATTGTTAAAATATGTACCTAATTTAGTTTACATTGTTCATGCTTTAGCAGTTCAGTATTTTAAACAGGTTTTTATTCCTGCGTGTCAGTATAACAATAATAATCTTAAAACTAAAAACAAACTAAAATTAATCTTAACTAATCATAAAGGGAATTAATCATTGCAATATAAGATTGCAACGATTTTTGTCTGAAATTATTAATTATTTTGTTTGACAGTTGTTCTAAAGTCTCAACATTCGAAATTCTATGTACTTCGTTAGTACTGTACCAAAAAGGCAGCTTCAAAATCATCTTCAGAACTTTGTTCTGAATCCTTTGAAGTATTTTTTTTCCTGGTAGCACAACAACTGGACCATATTGGAACAGCATAAAGCATGGCCGGTCTAAAAATTTGTTTAAATATTAGTAGTTTGTTCTTCAGACAAAGTTTGGATTTTCTGTTTATAAGAGGATAAAAACATTTTATATATTTATTACATTTGGCTTGAATGCCTTCAATGTGATTTTTAAAATTTAATTTTTGATCAAGTAATAGACCAAGGTATTTCACTTCGCTTGACCAGGAAATTGGAACACCGCTCATAGTAACGATGTGACTACTACTAGGTTTCAAAAAAGAAGCTCTAGGTTTATGTGGGAATATTATTAGTTGAATTTTGGAAGCGTTGGGAGAAATCTTCCATTTCTGTAAATAAGAAGAGAAAATGTCCAAACTTTTCTGCAGTCTCCTGCAAATGACACGAAGATTTCTTCCTTTAGCGGAGATGCCTGTGTCATCAGCAAACAAGGATTTCTGACAACCGTGAGGCAAATCAGGTAGGTCGGAAGTAAAAATGTTATATAGTATCGGCCCAAGAATGCTACCCTGAGGAACTCCAGCTCTAACAGGTAGTCGATCAGATTTGGAATTCTGATAATTTACCAGCAGAGTTCTGTCAGTTAAATAATTTTGAATTAGTTTTATAATATAGAGCGGAAAATTAAAGTTTTTCAATTTAGCAATCAAACCTTCATGCCAAACACTGTCGAATGCTTTTTCTATGTCTAGAAGAGCAACTCCAGTGGAGCAGCCTTCAGATTTGTTTGAACGAATTAAATAAGTAACTCTCAAAAGTTGATGAGTAGTTGAATGGCCATGGCGAAATCCAAATTGCTCATCTACAAAAATTGAGTTTGTATTGATGTGAAGCATCATTCTATTCAAAAGTAGCTTTTCAAAAAGTTTACTGATTGAAGGAAGTAAACTTATTGGTCTGTAGCTAGAAGCTTCAGCTGGATCTTTCTCGGGCTTCAAAATTGGAACAACTTTGGCATTTTTCCATTTGCCAGGAAAGTATGACAAATGAAAACATTTATTAAATAATTTTACCATGAAAGACAAGGTACTCACTGGGAGTTTTTTTATGAGTATATAGAAAATTCCATCATCACCTGGAGCCTTCATATTTTTTAACTTTTTAGTTATAGTTTTTACTTCATCCAAATCAGTACCCCAGGATTCATCAAAAATATTTTCCCATGAGGAAATATTCAGATAATCAAGAGCAACCTGATTCTCAATAGGACTAGTAAGACCCAAACTGAAATTATGCGAACTCTCAAACTGTTCAGCAAGTTTTTGAGCTTTTTCCACATTTGTTAGCAATATTTTATCACCTTCTTTGAGCGCTGGAATAAGCTTTTGAGGTTTCTTTAAAATTTTGGAGAGTTTCCAAAAAGGTTTGGAACTTGGCTCTAATTTTGACACATTATTTTCAAATTGTTTGTTCCTCAGGGCAGAGAAACGTTTTTTAATTTGTTTTTGCAAATCTCGCCAGATAACTTTTATGGCGGGATCGCGTGTTCTTTGATATTGTCTTCTACGGATATTTTTCAGACGGATCAAAAGCTGAAGATCGTCGTCTATTATAATTGTATTGAACTTTACCTCGCATTTTGGAACTGAGACCTATTGTGAGACACACTGCAGTAGATTATTGGATGCCACTGTCTGATACAAGACTTTAAACCATTCTCACAAAGAAACAAATGAGAACTTGTTGTGCATGAAGAACCCGCATATTTTGAGGAGTAAATTAAGTAGCGAACAAATCTTTGAGAAAAAAAAATACTCCAAACGTTTGGATGAAATTTTTATCTCATCCATTTCCCGCACTCTTCAAAGCGGTCTCACACCCAGCATCCAGCATAAAGAATGATATTTCCATCCGAAGTAAAAACCAATAGCTTGGAGCTATCCGTACTTGTTGCGGAAAACATTAACAAGTTAAAAAGACTTGTTTTATGTGTCATTTCAAAGGATCTGTTCGGAATAACATCGCAAAGAGCTGTGGGCCGGAATGGGGGTTTTGAAATGATACTAGTTCTGGAGCTTTCTTTTGAGCCAGTCGGTAAGGTGCAGATGGCCATTGAACATCAAAACTTGTCTGGTATATTTCACGTATAAAAAAATTACCGAAAACACCGAACGCCATGTATTCAAAGCATAAGCTCAAGGACAGTACTGCTGAATCTCTTTCCTAGCCCACTGAGCACTGATGTATTCATGTAGCTTTTCTCGCTTTCTTTTGTACGACTGGTAATACCGAATTGATCAAAAAGCGGGCGCGATTCATCTTTAAAGCATCATTTCCACCTTATCTCTTGGCTGTTTAATTCTTTTTTCACACATGACATAATCTTCCCCCCGCTGAATGAAGCAACAGGATGGGGGAGGCACTTTTTTGTTTTGTTTCAAAGACATGAGCCAAATTACACACCATTATGCTTGCAGGAAGCCACAAAACACACCTGACGAATGTGTCTGCTGTGTCGCGTACCTTAGAACCAGCAGGGAAAATGGCAAGACACTGCGGTAGATTTCAATACAAAACGTTTTCATGAAAGAAAAAAAAAGAAGGAGGACGATTGTCATTATAAACATATCACTTGCTGAGCACAATTTACTTAATGGGATTTACCAGCAGACAAGCGGGTTCTCGGTGCTTGCCTCAAGTTCCAGTGTTTGAGGTGCTGACGGCTGCGCGCGGTTGCAGAGGCAGGAATAATACGGGAAAACCAAGATGTAAATCTGAAGAGGAAAACGGAACAAAAAGTTTCTTGTTCGTCCCCATATCCACAGGTCTGCTTCGTGTTGTGTTTGTGACCCGAGTCGGAAGACATAGTCATTGCACCTCACGATTGTGATTTAAATTTTAGAAACAGTGTTTGCAAATTATTAGTTTACAAACTAATGCCTGTTCAAACATATTTACATTTCAAAAAGTTTGGCAACCAAGCGTTTTCAAATCGGGTTTGCAAGCCTCAGGAACTTAGATTACCAAGTCCGTCAATTCAACCCAAAGGTGGCACATTCGATTTCCGGTCGCATCTAGGAAATCCTTGAATGAATGAAGATTTTCTCAAATTGTTCGAAACTGTTTGCCTATAGATAAAGAAATTTTCTTTAGCTGATGTTGAGAACATGCACTAGCTGGTGAGAAGAGCGTTAAATCAAGGAAGAAGAAAAATGCGGAAAATTGATGAAAGTATGGGAGGATAAACTTGACAACGTTTATACTGATGATGGTGCTACTGCTGTTCGTTGGTATGGTTGGTAAAGTTTTTTTTTTCTGCGGTGGTGATATTACTGTACCTTACAATATACGTGCACGACTTTGGGAAGCTTCACTCTCCGGGGCTATCCTTTCCATAAACTGAGCTGATAGGATAACGGTTCTGTATGCGGTGGTGTTGTGACTACTATGAAAGGGAAAGGATAAGCATCTTTGCGTGCATCGCAATAATGGGTATAACACGATAACCATTTGGAAATGAGAAGAATAACGTCTTGCGGTCCGTTTACTTCTGCTCGTTGGAGTGAAAATATATATTCAAAGATGCGGGACTGTAGGGTGGGCGGTATGGTTTGCAAAACAGATTGACAGAAACATCGATAAGCCTTGCAATATCTATTTAGGAGGAAACGATGGATCAACCGACAATAGAAAGTCTATGCAAGAATATCAAAATATGCCTTTTGAACATGCTCAACTAGGATACTTGTACTGGGTATTGAAATCAAAACACCTCGCCAGGTACTCCATCTTTCTACAGCCAATTGTCTGAATACTGAATCTTTTTTTAAAGAGCACCTAATCGTCCAGAAACGAAGAGAGATAATCATGATAACGTTGTTCCCCTTACTACTCAAGTGGAAATCGACCACTATATATCCTTCGACACAATCTCGAAATGGGGTTACGACTAATCACCAACCACATCGCAACGGCCAAGGTCATTCAACATCAGATCGGCGCATCATCCCTTCGGCTGCTGGTGAACCGATGGTAATATCTTTTTACGAGGATACAAGTAGGTACGTCGTTCATCACAGTCGCACCAGCAGCAAAGAAGTTGTTCATGTGTAAAAGCAATTATACTGCCATGGCATATGTGTGTGAGTCAAGTGCACCAACAGCATTCATTGAATTGGCATATTCCATTTGTAATGTACATACGTACCTACCTACTGCCTTTTAACAGTTTCAGTCCAACTTGTTACATATTTTAGCACATCTGGAAATGAACAGATAACGTAAAGCTAACGAATATCCTGACCACACAGGTTTATGCTCTCATACTCTGGACTGTTTTTTTTTCGTATTCAGGCATCCAAGTGAATACCATCCGAACCTTGACACTTTTCCATACTTATTCAAATGACATACTGCAGCTGACATGAGTAGGCTGCCAGCTATCCCCTGTTTCTGCTTGACTGACTCGAGTCTTGATGAGTTGGAATTCATGGCAAGGATGCTCAATTTTTATTGCGCCTTGCTTTCGGTAATCGTTTTTCAAATTTCATGACCATCCCATCGAAAATGATCGATAACCTAGAATCTGAAAACTCGTTTGAATCCAGTTGATTGAACAGCCCACCATGAAAATGCGTTTTGAACGTGACGCTTGGCACGTGCAAATAAGAGTAGTAGATGCCATTAGTTACGTATGACGAGGTGAGATTATCAAGTTTATGGTGATTAGATTTTACGCTTGTTTGCTAACCACGAGCGAAGGAAAAGGTGCGTGGGCGCATCGTATGGAGATAATCGATTCATGGTTCCTATTGCAAGCTTGAGATAGTGCAATAACACTGATCTCAAATGCAAAAGAAGTAAAAGAAGTCCTTTTCCGGTTTGATTGAACTGCATAGAGCAAACGTAGACATGTTTGCTCCGCTGTGCAATTATTTCGAATTAGATCCTAACAAGCCCTGTAGAATTTTCATTTAGTTTTGAAACGGTCAGGGAATCGGTCGGATTGGGAATTTCTACTTGTTTTTGCATCACAAATCATCACCTGAACTAACATAACATAACATATTTTTTGTTAGTGGCTTTGCTGTTGATCATTTTTCGGATTTCGAAAAAACAAGTTGTGAATCAATTTAGCATAGCATTTTTTTTAAATTTAGAGTTACCCTCCGTTCACCCTCACACCCTCACCCTAGACTGAGCTCCCTGGTAGTGGACACTCTAAAATCAACCATAAACTACAAAAAAAAAACAACAACAAAAATTTAATTATGGTTGACAATATTTAAATTTGAATGAACAAAGGGACTAAACAACAAAACAAAACAAAATGTGTGCTTCTAGTGGGTTTAAAACCCTTTGAAAGAAGCGCAACTCAATAAAATTCAACAATAACAAAATATGTACAAAATGGAAAAAAAAATTCATTATATTTAATGACGGTTGAAAACAATAAAAAAAAACCTAATGAGAATAAGAGTTAAAAAGACAATAAAAATATAAATACATCAAATTAACAATTGAACAATTCGCTCCAGCAAGAAGTGGTTTGTCTTTGTTTTGAAAGAGGAAGTATTTGTTATTTGTTGTAGATCTCTTGGTAGGTTATTATATTTTGTGGGACATATAAATGAAATCCGTTTCTGACCAAAGACCGAATGCGCGCGGGATCTCGAAAGATAATTAATTTGCCTTGTATTGTGAATCCGAGGTGACGCATCCTCGGCTAGGTTATGTAACCGTTGCGGGTTATGTAGAATATTATGAACCATTAACAAGGTTTGCTCTTCACATAACCCAAAAATTGGTAAAATTTTGTTAGCGAAATCAGTGTACAATTGATAATATAAGAATGGTAATTTATAAATAATCTTAAGGCATCGATTCTGCAAGATTTGGAGTTTTCTTAATTTTGACTTACTAGTTCTACCCCATGAAACAATTAAATAGTTCAAATGAGAATGGATATGAGCAAAGTAAAAACAGAGCATAGCTTTTCGAGAGAGAACATTACTAACTCGTCTTAAAATTCCATGCATAGAGGAAACTTTACTTGCAACCTTATTTATGTGATAGTTCCACGATAAAGTAGAATCTAGATATATGCCAAGACATTTAAAGCAGTCAACTTTCTCAATTATGTCAGCATTCATAGCTAAAATGGGGAATTGTGGAAGAACTTTCCTTGGTGATCGAAAAATCATATACTTGGTCTTTTGCAAGTTCAATGAGAGGAGATTAACTGAGAAATATTTTTGTAGCAATCGTAATTTGATATTATTACATGCAAGTTAACATGCGGGTAAAATAAAGCCGTATCGTCAGCAAATAACCTTGGTGTTCCAGCAAGCCGTATATTACTTATATCATTGATATAGATAAGAAAAAGTAAAGGACCAATGTTACTTCCCTGTGGAACTCCAATATTAGTCCTTTTGAGTTGGTTTCTCCGTCGTATGAGACAAATGGATTTCTGTTGCTTAAATAGCAACGGCTAATGCTATTAGCAATGCCCCTGATACCATATTGACCTAACTTTATGAGTATGATTTCATGGTTCAGAGTGTCAAATGCCTTTTTCAGATCAAGAAACAAGGCACCCACTACTTTTTTTGAATCTGTTTCTTCTTATATTTGATCCACAAGCTCAGCTAGAGCTACAGTGGTACAACTTCCATTACGAAAACTATACTGCAAACTATATAGTGTGTTATTTATCAGGCGTTTGATTAGAAGCTTCTCGAGTATTTTGTTGAAAACTGACAAGGTTGATATGGGTCTATAGTTATCAGTTTGGCTTCGATCTCCTGACTTAAAAATAGGTACCACTTTAGCAGTTTTGAGACAATCCGGATACGAACCTGTTTGAATCATC
The DNA here is from genome assembly GCA_024533555.2 of Aedes koreicus. Classification (NCBI taxonomy): domain Eukaryota; kingdom Metazoa; phylum Arthropoda; class Insecta; order Diptera; family Culicidae; genus Aedes; species Aedes koreicus. The sequence continues at coordinate 98,604 of JAHHFK020001235.1, read as the reverse complement.
AAATTAAAAGGCTCAGATAGAATTCGTGAAAGACAATCAGCATTATTTTTGATTATTTTAGTTGGAATATTATCGAGAACTGGACTTTTGTTAAGTGTCAGATCATTTATCACTAGTATAACTTCATTTACAGATACTGGTTGTAGAAAAATTGAGTCAGCAATAGCATTTATGTTACGTAATGGATTATCCCCTGTGACATTTATTTTGGCAGCTTATTTTAAACAAAAATGCTCATTGAACGCTTCACAAATAGATTTAGAGTCAGTAGTAGCAATGCCATCAATGGTCAATGAGAATTTAGATTTATAAGTAGATTTACCCAGTATTGCATTTATATTCTTCCACAGGTTGGAATGTTGTCAAATTATTTGAAAGGTTGTCAAAATAACTTTTTTTGGCATGTTTTTTAGCTGCATCTAATTTTTTTTAGACATGTTTGAATAGTTCTGCTAATTGTATGTTATCTGGATCTCTGCGATGCCTTTTCAAATAATGTTTCTTAATTTTCATCAATGTCCACTGGTTAAAGTTTATCCAAGGGCAGTGTGTATTTTTGATTAGAGCTGTTTTAGTAACGGTTTTTGTACATTCTTTGAGAATAGTGTTGTAATTCAAAATTATGTTTTCCAAACATTCATTTTCATTGCGAACTGATCCAATGCCTTCCAAGTACCTTTTGAACCCAGTTTCAAGTTTCTTATGGTTGATTATATTTTTCAATAAAACCATTTCATTAGATTCAACATTCGGTTTAAATTCTGTTAAAATTAGGGAATGATCACTTAAATCACTAAAAATAGTATTATTGCAAAGACGATGAACATCAGCCATTCTACAAAGGACATGATCAAGGATATTTGAACTAACAGACCGGGTAACAAATGTATTAGAACATATAAAACCATAAGATTGCAATAGATGCTTATATTTTAGGACTACATTATTGCTGGCCAAGTTCACCGGAACATTAATATTACCTAATATCAAACATGGTCGATTAATATTGTGGACATCCGTGGACCGTGGACATCGTATAAACCTTTGTCGGTGATTCTTCCGACAGGCACATTGTACTGTATATCTCCCCGTTTGCCACAATCACGGAAGGAAAGAACAGTGGCTAGGATATTTCCTTTCTCGTTGATTGTCAGCCACAAGGTCCTTCTGTCCTTTTTGGAGAGCTTGGTATAGGAGACATATTTGACGTCAACGCTAACATCCTTGGTGATGCACGTAAAGTACCCGATCCCCTGCCAGTCGTTGCCATCCAGCATCAAATAGGTCTAGTCATCCATTATGACCACGACTTTGCGCTTTGCCGGAAAGATGGTTTTCACCAGCACCTTCAGTCGCTCCTACTGGGTGATTGCCTGATGCTCAAACACGGGTCACCTCGACTAACGCTTAGCAATATCCATCTTGCGCAGGCACTTTTTCACCGTTCCATCAACCGGTCGGCCCAAGGTGCGAAATTCAACCTTCCGTTCGACGCTCTCGCCTTTATACACAAGAAAGAAGATGTTTTAAATTCCGAGTCGGCTATATCCGGTGGACATGAAGTGCCACACGATATCAAACTTCTTCGTTGAGGAGCTGGCAGTATAAACAAACCTTGGAACGTAGTTGCTTATCTGTTTTCGCCATGGCTTCTGCAAATCAACTAATAACGCTGGTAATTTTTCTGTACACTATAGGGTTGCTACGATTAGCGATGCAAAGGTGGATTCAACAACCAGGTGGCAAGGTAATTGCATGAACAATCGCTTAAATTAGTATTTTTTTTAAAATGCATACGTTAGTGTAAGTAAACGAAAATTCGTTTATTATAAAAAAAAAATAGAAATGCGTTTTGATGACGACGAAATAAAACTAATTTTGGAAATTTAGAATTTAGACAGGCATCAACCAATTCGAAAAACAAATTCATATGTTCCTAACATTGTGTTTGAAAAGCTCACTGAAACTAAATATTAAAAATAGAATTTGATATTAAGCAGGAAATGAAATATACCAACTTATTCATAGGACAATCAACATGCTTGGCTTTGTAGAACGCTTCAGCATCAATTTTGATGACCCTTACGTGATAAAAACTTTAGATGTATGTTGTTAAGTAAGGTCCATCTTGAAATATTGCAGTATTGTTTGACCCCCAGTTCATAACATGCATATTAATCGAATACAATAAATACAAAAGCAGTTTGAAGCTGTTCGAAGATTATGATGAACAACATTTCTTCTGCCAACTTATGATGCGCGTGAAGTCGTGAATCTGAAATGTTTTCATTTGTCTACGACAGTGTCTCGCAGCGCCTTCACTCAACTTATTAATCTTCTATATACCTTCACGGCAATTACGAAATCGGAATTTGTTCACAAATAATTCTTATCGGACTAGACCAAATCCACAAAGACCAAATATAGCTTTAACTTAAATTGTGTCCACTGTGAAACTTTTACTAAACTATATTGCGGCATAACCTGAAAAAATATAATAATACCATACGAAACAATATCAACTCATCAAAAATACACTCTACTCACTCTCTCTGTCTCTCTCTCTACTTAACTTAAACTTTTTTTTATACTTAGTTTTATTAAAGCATAAAGAAATAAATAGAACAGAAAAATATTAAAAACCACCAACACTTCCGTAATTTTCTTTCTACACCCCCCTACTACCCCCCCTCCACAAAAAAAAAAAAAAACAACACCCTTCATTTATCCCCCCCCACAATAGTACCTCCCCCCCCCTTCACCCACTCCCCCACACCACACTTCATATAAACAATTAATTCTCCCCTTCCCCACTTTCCAATCCTATTATACCTTTCAGCTAGAAGTAGGCAACTCATGAAAAATCATGAAGTTTAAGCCGTTGAAAAGCATGTTTCGATGAAAATTTGAATCTGTCGTCGTCTCACGGATCGTTGCAAAACATACCCTCTACCTGCATAGATTGTGGCCAATCGCGTTAAAAATGGCAGTACATACTGGAAACTGCAAAATTGAGACTCCAAAAAGCATTTTGACTGCAAGACTTTAAATTTGGTGAGATAAATCCTCCAAAATGTGAATTTGAAATCCGGGTCAGTATGACCCAAAAAACCTTATTCGTAGCTTTTTTTTTAACAGCTCAGAATTTTTTTTATTGGGTATGATGAAGAAACGTAACTTTATATGATTTAGGAAAAATCAAGAAAATTTAAACTTCTTGATGCTTATTTTAGAAAGTTATAGCATTTTAAAAATCCTTTCCGGGTCATGTTAACCCCGACACATGAAGAAGGTTAATATCATGTCCAGTTCTGAACAAAAATCCTTGAGGTACGGTAAATGATTTCCGCATCACGGATCGTGGTTTCTAAAAATTAGCTCACAATGGCAGAATCTAATAACGTTGAAACCATGTCCGTAGATTTGTCAATTACATACTGAGATCAGATTAATTACAAAACCACCAAAAAGCCAGCAGGTATCAATTATTGCAACGAGGCGATTGGTTCTCCAGAACTTCATTAAATGATAAGTTTAAATACGATACTCAGGCACAGATTCCAACAAGCACTGTTTGGCTACAACAACCTGATTTTCTTTTTTAAATTATTTATCCAATTCGATATCAAGGAGTTTCTTATACCTTACGACGGTTGAATGCTTCCTTCATCTATGTTTGTTTAACAAATCACATCAAGCTGCCATGTTTAGCAAATAAACACATACACATACATAAAAGCACCCAGCCGGTTTGCCAGACTTGTACATGGTATCATTATGCAAAATTCGCAATGTAAACAGTTGCAGATAAATCTCTTGTAGATTAATTTAGGATTTCATTAATTTCACTTCACATCGACCGTCCGCAGAGCTACAAAGCCATCCTCCGGATCAAAAGAGGAATATATGGAAACAGCTTGCATGTTACCGGCGAATGTTAGACCAAGCTCATCAAACAGACACGTACAAATTTATTCGGAATCTTTTTCCATTTACAACGCAGTACCTTCATCATCATATTCTCGTAACCCAGCGCCGTGGCTGACTTTCTTTACCTTCGGTTGGTGACTCGTGGCAACATACGTGCATGGCTGTAAGCTTATTTACATAGCAAAATTGTGGAAAACCACATCAATTCTAAAAATTTGTCATCTACCACAATGTGGCACGCCATCAAGCAGTATGTGTAGTTGAGATTTCCTCCACAAGGACCCTCGCGTCAAGGAAGATGGTTTGTCTTGATCGTTTTCACATAAACCTCGCCACATTCTGCCAACCGACGTGCCTGACTGGCGAGAGTGCAACCTTCTCATGCTAAGTAATCATCGTCATATTTTCCATCACATGAAAATCTCAATCCAAAAGATATGAACAGTAACTCTCTCATGTTCACATTTTGGAGAAGGAAGCAAACCGGGCAATGTCTTGGTCGGATAATCTTCTATACTATAGTAACCGTGGGAGATTTCCTTCCTTGCTTGGTGTGGTACCTAATGCATTTGGGGGTAACGACTACGATGGCAATGTCGTCGGGTATGTTTGCTGCTCGAGCGAGCATAATGTTTTATTTAAGCATTTTAAATTTCATTAAAATTACATTTACGACAAATCGTCTGTCGTCGTCGGTCGTAATCATGGCCGGGTACGTTACTGCCTGCCAAGCTTACACGACCAGGCGAAAGCGATGTTCTTCCTGAAGACAAGCAAAGTTTTGCCGCAAAACGACCAGCACGTGGGGACACGACGAGCCTTCGTTTAAACATATTAAACCATCGGGTTGCCAGTTTGTTTGCTGGTATTTTTTTACTAGTAAATAATTCAACGATTTTTTTTTTGATAAGATTGAATCCAAATAATAAGATGTATATGGTCGTTCAATTTCCTTCATTCCTTCTAAGGATTTATTCAAATCAGTTTTTCTTAAATACTAAGGTGGTAATCAGGTATACAAATGAATCTACTACGTAAATAATCGATACCTACCCAAAATTAAAAAAAAAATAAGATTGTATTGCGATTTTGCATGATTTTGATTCACTTTTCGCTATGGATCGTGATTTAGAGAAAAAAAATGCAACATTGGTTACTGGCAAATATACAACACATCAGTTTGCTTCGAAAAACCCGATGCGTGCGTGAGGAAGTGTATTAATTGATAAGTGAGAGATTGGAATCCGATGATGGCTCAGCCATATTAACAAGTCATAGTTACTTCATTAAAGACCATACAGTTGCTGTCCAGACACTAAGTGGTACAGCGATGAAGCCAAATGAATATGTATTCGACCATTGTGAGTGCAACCTGTTGCTTGCACACAATTGCATGACTTTGTTTATTTTATTAAACGTATATAAGAGAGAGAAAAAAACAACCGATTTACGGCGTCGAGACTCAAACAAAGGCCGAAAGTGTTGCGCCTTCCTGTAATTGCCACACAGCCATAATAACACGTTGGGTATAATCAACAATCAATGTGAAATTAGCTTTGGGTTAACTGTTATAGAACCCCTTGGTCTGACGTACTCCTTGCACCTTGCAATACATTCTTGCGGTATTCGGTACTAGCATCTTTGTTTTTGTTTTAGTTCCCTGGTTTATTTTGACAGAATATTTGAGAATATTTCGTGTAAGTTACGTTATTAGGAACGAATCATTATAAGTTTGAGACCGATGTGCTGGTACTTCCTGAGCTTAAAACTATTTCCACTTTCTCCCTGACTCAGCCGCTGGTATAACTGCGCTTCGATTGTCGAGGAACAAAGCCGTACAGCCTGTTGCTCGTGCATTCTTGCATGGCTTAATTTTTTTCATAAAACGCTTTGTGGATCGAGATGAGCAAAAGTGCCTTTTCCGAATCATGCGGCTATCTCAAGATATGATTGTACCAATTGCACATTTGCGTGGAACTTTTTTCGCCTTCTTTTCAACTTTTTGATGTATCTTACTACTAATCCAAGATTCAAGAAATGTTGAAAAATCTAATCAATAACTGGTTCGAAGAATTATTCTTAGGCACTTATGCCACCTTTCTCCAAATTCGAGCAAACGATAACCAAATATTAGAAAGCCTCATAGCGTAAAGGGTGTCCACAGTTAAATTGCATCACTTTAAACTCGTTCTCAAAAACACGTCTCTCAACCGATTGTCATGAAATATTCAGGAAATAAAATAAAATGTATAATCTTGGTTAAGGTATTTTTATTTCTTTACCAAATCCAAAAGTCAATGTATAATCTTGGTTAAGATATTTTCATTTCTTTAAGAAATCCAAAAGCCCGAACTTTCTTCTTAATACCACGCATAAGATTTTGTACAACGCTTGAACCGACATTTTTTTCCGCTTTCAACCATGACTTCAACATTTCCTGTTCTGTAGTGACAACTTTAGGATGCTTACGAGATTCGTGCTTCATTATAGCCCAATATTTTTCAATTGGCCGCAACTCTGTAGAGTTTGGGGGATTAAGATCCTTCGGCACGAAATTGACACCAATGACACCACGTGTTTTGAGAAACGGAAGCAGTCGTTTTTTTTAGGCATTCATTCTTGTATACTTGACCATTTACAGTTGCAGTTGTCACGAAAGGCTTGCTCCGTTTACCACACGAACAAATCCCCTGCCAAATCATGAATTTCTTGGGGAACTTTGACACTTGCTGTTTCCTGAGAGACTCTGGAACATCGAACTTGTCCTTCGCAGTCACATACTGGTTGCCGGGAATTCGTTTACACTGATGTTCACACTGATGCAGCAGTGTGATTTCGTCAACATTTGTGTGTACAGCTTACGCGCACGTGTTTTAGCTGTCCTATTCTGTTTTTCATTGTGGTTTGGAGCTTTCCGAACTTTGAATGAACGGAGCCCGGCTCGTTTCTTGGCTTTCTGCACGAAACTTTTGGTCGATTGTAGCATTTATACGACATCCCGAACGGAACAGTTGGGTTTGCGTTTAAAGGCAGCAACCACTCGCTTGTGATCCTTCACACAGTACGGAACACTTTTTCTACCACTCACCTTCTTCCGATCGACAGTTAAACGTTCCCCGAAACGTTTTATGACACGAGACACTGTAGAATTTTGCTTAGGTGAATTTTCAACATCTTTCCGATGGCTCGGTGCGAAAGAAGTAAGTTGTCGAGGTGCGTGTGCAAAATGTTCTCGCACACTTGCTCTTCCTTCGACTCCATTTTCAAAACTACGACACATTTCACAATGAAACTCACGCAGTGTAAACAATACACGCTGAGGTCATTTCACCCAAAATTTCGTTGAAATCAACTCAAAGGGCGAAATGTTACAGCTTATTGAAAGTGATGCAATTGAACTGTGGACACCCTTTAGTTCAGTTAACTTTGTTTGATCTTAGCGTCCTTTGGTGTCCAAAGTAGACACGATTGAAAGCCATAATGTTCCTTCGTATCTTTCTGGTGTCTTCATCGGTCTTTCATAATTTCACTTTTCTTTATATAGGTATTGAAATAATTACATTGTTGTTGTTGTTTTGTATGTACGTGACTTTTAGCCTGAGGCTGGTTCCTCACGTCAAAAAGACGACCTGGACCGTACTATCCAACTCATCAACATATGAACCGGTACCAACGTTTTGTTTTTCGTTTTCGTCTCTGCAAATCTCTGCAGCGTCGACTGGAATTGAAACCACTGGAATTGGCAACCACGCTTACCACAAGACTACAATAATCGGAATAAATCTTATTCCGATTAAAGTTAATGGAGAGTTATTTGGGAAGTAACCTTTTCCCTCGAGACAGAAGGGGGGGAAGTAATTGATTAATAAATAATTATAAATAAATAATTAATAATTAAATAAAAAAAAAAAAAAAAAATATATTATTTTTTTTTATGCTATTCCACAAAATAATATTAGATTGCACCACCACTAATAAAAAAAGAGAAAAACTTCTGAACTATACAACTTCTAATAATATTGATGTTTGTAACAGGGGAGGCGATCCGACATTTATCACAGCTGCAAGGCAAGAAGTGTTGGATCTTACGTTTTGCAGTGAATTACTTTCGGAAAAAATCAGTAGTTGGACAGTATCCGAGGAGGAATCGCTGTCAGACCATAAACATATCAAGTTTGAATATACAGCTGGAGAACTTATTTCAGACAGTTATAGAGACCCAAAAAGAACAAATTGGGATTTGTATCGATTTCACCTTAATAACAACTGCCTACATTCAGAGGTCGAAATTCGAACTGTCGAACAATTGGAAAACGCTTCAAACCAAATGGTGAATGACATTAAAAATTCATTGAGTGCTAGCTGTCCAATCCGGCAAAGATCCTCTACCAGAGAGGTTGCATGGTGGAATGGGAAACTAGCAGCATTAAGGAAAAAAGCAAGGAGGTTGTTCAATAGAGCGAAAGCTTCCAATGCATGGGATTTATATAAAAAGAGTTTAACAGAGTATAACAAAGAAATAAAGCGGGCTAAGCGCAGAGATTGGAAACGATCATGTGAAAACATCGAAAGTACTCCAGTTGTTGCGAGATTACAGAAAGCTCTCTCTAAAGACCATTCTAATGGTTTGGGTAATCTCAAAAAAGAGAATGGATGTTTTACTAAAGACTCATCTGAAACTATGGAATTGATGATGAAAGCCCATTTCCCAGATTCGATTACGATTTCGGGGGGAAATCTTCAAGGTTCAGTTGGTACAAGACCAGCACAAGACTGGTCTATAAATGCCTACACTAAAGCCTGTAAAATTTTCACCCTATCCAAAGTCGAATGGGGATTCGGTTCATTTAAGCCATTCAAATCTGCTGGAATGGACGGTATTTTTCCTGCTCTTCTTCAGCAAGGAAAAGAAAATTTAGGCGTGCGACTTAATGAATTATTCAGAGCCAGTTTCACCTTAGGTTATATTCCAAAATCCTGGAGGGAGATACGGGTCATTTTTATTCCAAAGGCTGGGAAAAGAGATAAAACATCCCCAAAAGCTTTTCGACCGATAAGTTTATCATCAATTATTCTGAAAACAATGGAAAAGATAATGGATACCTATATTAAATCAACATTTTTGAAGAATTTTCCTCTGAGCAAATCCCAATTTGCATACCAAAGCGGAAAGTCTACTATTACGGCACTGAGTTGCTTAATAACAAAAATTGAACATTCATTTAAAGCCAAGGAGATATCCTTATGTGCATTTTTAGACATAGAAGGGGCTTTTGACAATGCATCTCATATCTCCATGCGCACAGCCATGGAGACTAGGCGCTTTGACAAAGAAATAATAAGTTGGATAGAGGCGATGCTTAAAAATCGAGTAATGTTTGCTGACTTCGGTGGATCGAGATTGGTAGTCAGACCACAGAAGGGATGCCCACAAGGTGGAGTTCTGTCACCCTTGCTTTGGTCGCTAGTAGTTGATGATCTTTTGAAAAAGTTAACCGATCTTGGATTTGAAGTAGTCGGATATGCCGACGATGTTTGTATCATTGTGCGCGGAAAGCAAGAAAGTATAATTTGCTGCCGAATGCAATCTGCATTGAATCTTACTTCGAAGTGGTGCAAAAAAGAAGGTCTGGGTATTCATCCCTCAAAAACGGTAATTATACCATTCACAAAGCGAAGAACGGTATCGTTGGCTAGACTGACTGTAAGTGGGGTTTCAGTTGACTTTTCGAATGAAGTGAAATACCTCGGTGTTACTTTAGACAGAAAACTAAACTGGAACTCACACTTAGAGAGTGTTATTAATAAACAAAAGAACATTTGGCAAAAAATGGGGCCTACGCCCAAAAATGATTAAATGGATTTACACCAGCATAGTTAGGCCAAGAATTACCTATGCCTGTTTAGTGTGGTGGCCAAAAACAAAAAAAGTAACTGCTCAGAAAAAAACTGGGCAAGCTGCAAAGACTAGCATGTCTTTCAATAACCGGGGCAATGCATAGCACATCATCAATGGCGCTAAATGCCCTCTTGAATTTACTACCACTTCATCAATTTATAGAGTTGCAAGCTGGGAAAAGTTTTCAACTAATGATACGAGCTGACGGGATTCAAAAAGGAAAATTTGTGGGCCATTTAGAGATCCTTAAAAACTTTAATTTGAATCCAGCGACAAACGCAATAGTAGACTGGATGCCGATGAAAGCAAACTATGAAATTCCCTTTAAAGTGGTCTCAACAAGTCGCTACTTATGGGAACAAGGTGGGCCAAGTCTTCGTCCGGGCTCGATTGTGTTTTTCACAGATGGTTCAAAAATAAACAAGAAAACAGGATGTGGGGTGTTTGGTCCGGGGGTAAAACAATTTACTCCTATGGGACTATATCTAACGGTATTTCAAGCGGAAATTAATGCAATTATTGAATGTGTTCACATCTGCCTTAAGAGAAAGTATAGATTCGAAAATATTTATATTTGTTCAGATAGCTTAGCAGCTTTCAATGCAGTTAAAGCATATACATGTCAGTCAATGCTAGTGTGGGAATGCATTCTATTATTGAAGCAATTGGCCAGTGGGAACGAAGTCAATTTGTACTGGGTTCCCGGACATTGTGGAATAGAGGGAAATGAAATAGCGGATAGTCTGGCCAGGAAGGGGTCTGAAGCTGCGTTCACAGGTCCGGAGCCATTCTGTGGAGTTGCAGATTGTTCTCTAAAGATGGAGTTTAAGCAATGGGAAATGTCTATGGTACAAGCAAACTGGAATACCACAGATACATCACGACAAGCAAAAAGATTCATAGTACCGAGTGAGAAAAACACTCTAAACCTACTTAAATTAAATAAAAATAATCTGAGGGTGCTAACCGGTCTATTCACTGGCCACTGCCCTAGCAGATACCACTTGGCAAAAATGGGTAAACTTGAAAACGCGCGATGCCGATTTTGCCAACTAGAAAGCGAAACCTCGGAACATTTACTCTGCGATTGCAGTGTTTTATTTAGAACTCGGCTTCGTATTTTAGGAAAAAGGCTTCTACAACCTTTTGAAGTCTGGCAGTTAAGTCCCAGTAAGGTAATAGACTTTATTAGCCAAGTCGAACCTAACTGGGACAATATGCAGGCTCAGACACTGCCCATGACATCGCAATTGTAATGGGTAAACTGGTCTGCTAAATCAAATGGGTCATACCACAATATTCCTCTAAGTGGTCGCAGTGGTTTTACGGCTCTACAAAAAAAAATGATTATTCTGCCACAAATTTATTTTTTTTAAAAAAAATATATTTTTTTTTTTTTTAAAAATAATAAAAAAAAAGAGGGTTATTTCGAGAATCGAAGTGAAGTTTTTCACCTGATGAAGTGAGAACTGTCACCTGCATTGACATGACTCTCCACTTGATTTACCCAGAAGAGTCACGTCACAGGTGATTTTTCTCCACAAACGTCACTTGGACTCTCGGAATAACCCTCTAAATGTAAATAAATACAGTGTTGGACATGTCATATGCAACTTTTATCTTACATTACCTTAAAGCATGTCTAAACTTTAAAATTCCATTAACGAAATGAAATTACTTGCTACAATTGATGGTTCAGGGGTCTAGCATAATTCTACATGATTGCTGGAATAATCTAATATCCACTGACTGCAAGCCGCTAGAGTTTTGTTGACAGTTGTAATTTTGCATTGGCCATTTTATAGTAAAACTCTTGTTTACTATATTTCAGTGACAACAAGGTAAGAGTTGTGCTAGATACTTTTAGAACTGAAAACATGTATATGATCTTAATATTTGTGACGTCAAGTGCTAAAATAGCTTGAGACAGTCTTGGAAATTGAACTTCGACAGAACATAATGGAAGATTACGTGAGCGGAATTTTAGTATTTGTCCAGCCGAAGGGCTACCACTCTTAGTCGAGTATTAGTACACGACACTGAAGAAGTCTGCACCCTTGCACTGAACTGGCCGGCTAGACGTGCCGCAAGGGATCAGTAGGGATTCTTTGTGAAGACCCAAAGTTCCATTGTGGTTATATCACATAAATAAGTTTTTCCACAGTATTCACCTACACATTTTAGCATGAAGCAACATGACAAACAATACAGGCTAATTTGGTTTTTCAGCATTTCAGCATGGAGACGCTGGTTGGCGTAGCCTGGGCAATGTTGTCCATTTGACGATTGCGAAGTGAGTGAAAGCGACTGAAGATCGTGTCGATGTATATTTCAATGTTCAACACTTGATTTTAGCAATTTTAAACGGATTTTTTCAAAATCGGGTCGTATATGTGAGTGTGATTGGTATCCAAAACTCAACAGTTTATTAGTGATATATAGAATTTATTTATTCGTCAGTTAACATTTTTTCTAAATAACATTATGTGTATTTTTATGCATATTTGCCTTCAATAAAGTTAGTTTTGAAATTTTATGTCAACTACAGTGTTGATATTTACAATTTTGATCAGTAGAAGTGGACTCAAAACAGTGTCTATTGACAATATATAAGAGAATAATTGGAATTTTTGGGCATACGCAAAAACAACTTTCCCCCTCGATTCCCCTCTCCAAACCATCACCAAAACTTGCCAAAAAGTATTGACTTAGACTTGTAGTAAGATCCAGCTGCGCATTTCTGTGCTCGGGTTTGCACAGTGGCTCATATCAAGTAATTGCTTTTCCTTTTAGAACGTATATACATAAATCATTGGCATACACATCTTTTCCCCTCGATTCCTCTCACCGAATTTTCAACAAAACTTCATTGAGAGTATTGACTTCGACGTGTACTGTGTTCTAGCTGCGCATTTCTGCGCCATGGTTGGCTGAGAATCGTTTAAGTGTTTTATATCTAATACATTGTTTAAAACTACAATTACCTTTTTTTTAGATTCGTCCTCATGTAAGATAGATGCGGTAGTTCTAATACCAGCAGATTTTTTTTGAATTTTTTGTGATTTTTGAAACTTGCTGCATTACGTTTGGTTGAAAATTGAGATCACATGATCAACAATAGACACCTAAGGGGCTATGCATAAACCACGTAGACTTTTTTGGGGTGAGGGGGGTTTTGACCAAAGTCTATGCTCCATACAAAATTTCAAAAAAAATTATGGAGAAAAGTCTACGAGGGGGGAGGGTGGGTCTGAGATTTTCAAAAATGAGTCTACGTGGTTTATGAACAGGCCCTAAACAAATTGAGTATATGTACATCATTAAGGCTCAACTCGGATTGATGTATTTTCTAAAAATTCAGAGGTAGTTTTTTTCAAAGCATCATTTCAGAATGCAGCAAGCTATCGTCCATTCATTCCTTTAACTATTTCACAAAAATTTAAAAATTATCGGTTAACTAAAGTAGTTAAAGCTGTAATTAATGTACCTAATTTATACCTATGTGGAAGGTCAGGGCTATTGCGTGCACCTCATCTAAAACTCGAAGCATGTCGGTAGTGGTGGCCAATATGTATTTGGATACTAAATAAGACAAGCAAAGATTTTAATTCTCATGTGATTTGAGGTGTCGCCAGACAGGTTTTGGTCCAAGTCAGAAACTGGGCACTTCCCCGGGAGTACCCGGAACATATCAGAATGTGGACAATGTGGTACTGGTTACTGAGTTTGACTGACATTGATCTTGTTATCAAATTTTCATGTGATGTGAGGTGCTGAATGATGGGTTTAAAACAATTCAGGCTGATTATAGACACAAGTTCCATATTCACCAGAACATTTCCTGGAAATATTTTCAGAATAAGTTGACCGATTCCAAAAATACTCAAGAGATATTTCTTTCGGGCCACAAAAACATTTGATGGTTGTTTCATCTGGTTCGATCTACACCGTGTCCAATATAATCTCATACACTGTTTCCTTGCATTGGTGTCGTCCAACTACTCAACATGCTTCACGTATGTGTTGGTGTAGTTTTGCACTATGTTTATACAAATGCTTTTAGGTTATGTCCGATTGTTTTCATTCGGTGTTTATCTTTTACTAGCGATGAAGGAGTTTCGTGCTGTGGTGATAAACAAGTTTTTGAAAGGTGAGCGCCCAGGCGCTATTTTCAGAAATTTGAAAAACCTCGGAGTAAAGCGGGATTTTGTGTACCGAACCATCCGAAGGTACCGTGACACCTGCTCGTTGGATGACCGGAAGAGATCCGGTCGTACTCGTACGGTGTGGACTGCACGACTTGTTAAAGTGGTCAGGGAACTAGTTAGACGAAAATCACAGCGCTCTGTACGTAAAATGGCCGCAGATCTGAATGTTTCGAGATCGTCAATGCACAATATACTGCAAAATGACCTCGGATTTCAAGCTTTCAAGAAACGTAAGGTTCACGCAGTTTCGGAACCTTCCAAGCAGAAACGACTCGAAAGAGTAAGTCTGCTTTTGTCGCGGCACGGTGGGGAAGAATTTATATTTTCCGACGAAAAGTTATTCGTCTTGCAACAGTCCCACAATGTACAGAACGACAGATTGTGGGCTCTCTCTTCGAGAACTGTTCCAGAGAGTGATAGGAATATTCCACGGTTCCAAAGTGCTGCGTCAGTGATGGTTTGGGGAGGAATTTGCAAGCGAGGCAAATTACCACTGGTTTTCATCGAAAAAGGCGTCAAAGTGAATGCCGTATATTATATAACGAAGGTTTTGGAGAAAGTTGTCAAGCCATATGTACAAGAGGTGTTTGGAGATGATCACTATGTGTTTCAGCAGGACGGAGCGCCAACGCATACTGCAAATCTTGTTCAGGGCTGGTGCCGAGAAAATATGACCGAATTTTTGGACAAGAATGAATGGCCTCCCAGTTCACCAGATCTGAATCCCTTGGATTATTTCGTATGGTCATACATGCTGTCGAAAGTAAATAACCCCAGAGCGTCTAATATGAACCAATTCAAAACCGTAATCAAACGAATTTGGGACGAAATGCCGATGGAAGTCATGCCGGTTTCGAAAAACGTCTGGAGCTGGTCAAGAAGGTTAAAGGCGGTGTTATTCCTAAACATATGCTGTAGTTGATCAGTATTATATTGCAATATAATGTTTAAAGTTATCAATAAAATCTGGATTATCGATTTGAAATAAATAGAGTTTTATTTTGTATGAGAATATATTGGACACGGTGTAGTGGTTACTGAAAAACTCCTGCGATATGAACACTTTTCTTTCTAAGAAGGATAAAAAGTTCTGTTATCACTGCAAGGTGGATCAATCCCGTCTTTTTGACATCAAATTTGAACTCAGTGCCCCAAAATTTGTAAAAGATACATGATTTTATGAAGAAATTCTCAAAATGACTATTTTTGACCGCGTCTCTTCTAAGTTGAAACCGTTGTGCATAGCCATTGAAAATAGTTATTTAAATGCGAACCGAAATTCATGTTTTGCAATTTTATCTAGAGCGATTCCATAACACATTCAACATACGCTATCTGATCGCAAAATATACCGAATCAACTGGCAACACCATTCTATTAGGGGGCTCGTCTGTCGCGGAGAACATCGCCTTATTACACAGCCAAAACGGCAGACATCTCTCATTGCTTGAACGAACGAGCAACGCCATCACCCCAAGAGACTGCCAAAAAAACCAGAGTCGCTAGCAAAGTGGTTTCTTCAGTGATTTCGAGATAAACTGCTTCCTTCGAAGAGCCACATGTCCCTTGCGAGTCGACACATTTCATGGAGCTCGGAGGGGGTTGACTTAGTCATTTTCTTCCGTAGAGACAAAGGAAGGAAGAGAAAGCAGGTCAAGGATCGGGAAACGTCGGCGTGCAGCAGTGGCAGCTGGAGACAACAACAACATCGACAACGAAGACGACGTGAAATGTGATTTGATATGCCAAAATGATATACAACCGCTGACAAGTAAACACGTCGTTGTATTCCAAGACATTTTTCCCATATCCAACCGCTAAGGAGGGAACGAGATCTAAGATAATATCATCTACAACATAGATTCTCTGAAGGGAGATGTTTACTCCTTCAGTTTTCCGTCTTGTAGCGCTTTGTCTAATGATTCTAGGTGAACTTTTTAGCTAGGGATGTTCAAACTTGCCAGAACGAAGATAATATAATGATTACAAGCCTGATCAAATTACTCAACTGCCACGATATATTTGCCAATTCCAGTATTCATACTTGATTTCCATAAAATGAACAATCCTAGCACGGTAGACTTTTTTCCCCGAAGATCCGAGCAACACTTTTAAAATATGATAATCGTGAAACTTGTTATGCATGGTAATATATTTTCTCAGGCCGCAGTTTCGCGAATCGATCAATTCGATCTGCTTTATCTTGGCTTGGAAAATTCATTTACATTTTCCGGGAGCGTCATAAATCAAACGAAACGAAAAATCTCCGCGAAAATGGAATCAGACGCAGATTTACATTTTACCAGACCGCACAGCAGTTGGTTTTTCCCAAAGGTGTTCTTTTTTATGTTTTCATTTCTCACAATGATGCCCGGTTGGATTCGACGGATGAACGACAGAAATGTTGGTTGTCGTCAGCAGACGGAACACACCTGTCCCGTGGAAAAGAGCCGACGATAGTTACCCTGCGGCTACGTAATTTGGTTAATATTTTTAATGAACCCCTTCTTGAAGTTGTCGTCAACGGCGCCGGTTTGGCGAGGCATGGTCAAGAAGATGGCAATAGATTCTGGGAAAACATTCTTGATGGAAAAACATGTGCAATTTATCAGATTGATTGTCAATAATTGTCAGCTTTCATCTTATTTCAAGGCTGGATTTAGGTTCAAATATTTCATGAAGTTTGGTTCAGTTTCGAGTATCGTATCTATATAATTATATTTTAACATTGGATAAGAATAGGTATCAATACGCACATATTAAAAAAAAAAAACTTCATCTAGACACATCCAATCAAGACGGCTTTTCTATTATTAAAGGTCAGCTATTGCCGTTGGTCCTAATGCATACCAGACCTCGTCCCATAAAATCGTGTAAACTAACGCCATTTCCTCAGCACAGCAAAATGCAACTAAGTGCACGAACCATCACGTCCAGTCGCTTCTATGATATCCTGTCGTCGTTGTTTTTTTATTTCTTCAGCCAGGATCGTCAATTGCCTCAGCATCATATCTCCAACCACTCCGTACGACAAGCTGTACCAAGCCTTTCTGACTATAGGCGGTCGGTCGTACGTTCGTCCGTTCGTGATTCAATAATCTACACTTCTCGACATTCCTTCACCATGTGAACTGCTGTCAGCTGATATACAGGCTGGCAGGGATTGTTTGTTTGAAAAGTTTCACCCCGTGTCGCTGCAGTCGCCGTCGTCCGTCGTTCACATGATGCTGATGCGCAACAGGAGGGTGTCATATCCGGTCAAGCCAGATCCATCAGGGGTTGAAAAAACAAACATCAACCTCCTCCTCCCCGCTGAGTGTCGTTCTCGACCGGATTGTGGAACGTGGGTTTAGGGTACTAAGACATGACCTTGCTTTTCCAATGATGTAAAAAAAGTCTTGGGAAATGGAATAAACGACATTCCAGTCAGATGGCAAACGTGTGCTCTGTGAAGGTGAAAGGTATTTGTATGGCAATGAAAATATACATTGATTTGACCATTTCTCGCTGGGAACGGCATGTCGGAGACAGAAAGTGACCTGCAAGGATTTGTAGATTTTCCTACTAAATTGAATCAGAGTGTTGACTGTTGGCATTCTGTTCAAAATTTACACACAAGCCAATAGTGGCCGGTGTAGGTGAGCGTGTGGTCGATAAAAATAGATACACTGCTTTGGTTGAATTCGTTTTTTTTTTTACCTTGAGAAGTCGTACCTATGATTACACCCCATTAGCCATTCATTTATTTGTGAGTATGGATGTTAGCCCTTTCAAACTTTTACCATACTTTTCATGTTTATTGAGATACGTTTTATTTTCGAATACGAGGAAGAAGAGAATATCGGAATTCATGTGGTTATGTCAAGGGACTCGTCGACCCCATACCCAGTCTGAAGGAGGCTAGACACCCTCAAACAGCCGTGATAAGGCGTTGCTACGACCCAAAACCCTTGTTTCATTGGATCAGAATCTGAGTGAGGATTGAACTCTACGCTACCCAGTCCATTACACCTGAGCTTCGCTATTTTTTTGGTTGGTAAATGATAGTGTTCCATCCCAACAGGTATATATAAACCCCCACTGTCTGGTCCTTAGGAACTTGGCCAGTAACTCATATCCCTTCCTCCCCGTAGTGCTGACTGAGGTACTAATAACTATAGAAATGATCGGGCAACCAACCCCGGTGGGACCTTGGTCGTATGAACCGGGAAGGGTTTAGCTTTTCCAAGCGTCAGTTCCTCATATAGGGAGCGGTTCAAAACAATATCTGTTCTCCATGCTAGGGGCAGCTGACCATCGTCCTCGTGCCAGCGTGGGACTCTAATCAGTGCTTGCACGATAGTCCTCCGACGAGACAGGGGTTGGTGCAGGCCCTAGAAGCCAACTGTTAGAATCATAAATACAAGAAACACGCAATTTAAATACGGACCGGAACAATCGACAATGATCTGGGTGAAAAAAAAAGAACTAAGATTGGAAACTCGGAACATGGAACTATAGGTCTATGAAGTCTGGGGAAGTATCCGCATTCTTTCCGACTTATGAGGGTTCGCAAGTTCGATATTCGCTGGAAAGGATCGACATACATATAGGGATGGTGATACCATCTACCCGATCTAAACGATATGAGTATCGTTATGAGCGAAATGCGCGTGATTTGGTGGAGGCTAATCAAAAATAGAATGTGCAAATCGAGAATCAAAGGCCGTTTCTTCAATGTCAGCATAATCAACGTACACAGCCTTCACCTAAGAAGTGACAATGACCATGAGTACGCTTTTTACGCGCAGCTGGAACGAGAATACGACAGCTGCCCAAGTCATGACGTCGAAACCGTTATCGGAGATGTCAATGGCCAGGTCGAAAATGACCTCAGACACATCGATTTCGCCGCCTTCAAGAATATGGCCATACATAGTACCTACTTCAAGCAAAGCCTTCCCTATCGGTACACCTGATTGATTCATTCGAACCACAAGCTGGTTATGGTCAAAATGCGCCAAAGACTTTCCGTTGAAAACAACATTCGATACCGACGCCCGTCTGGAACTACTGAAGCTTCCCGAAGTCTAAACTAATTACGCCCAAAGCCTAAAAGCACCGTTTCCGGATGAGGGATAGCTGATCGAAGCTTTTCTTGAGGACCATAGCAGCACACTTGTTGCAATTTAGTTGAGATAACATTAATATGACTTGCTAAGTCACAATCAAGTTACTACAACTAATTATGACCGTAGTGTGCTACTTGGGGACTGATGAAATAGTCTCAAAGCAGTCATAAATAACGTAGCAGAAGGTGCCATTGGGTTTGTGGAAATAAATCGACGGAACGAATTGTTCGACGAGGAGCGCTGCCTGGAGGAGTTGGAGTGTAAAGAAATGAAACAGCTGTAACCAGAAACGCATCTCGCAAAGGCTTTGCGCCGCGAGTCGAAATGTGTCGGGATAAGGTTGGAGGTATCTTGACGGATGAACGTTAGGCGATCGAAAGGTGGAAGCAGAACTAGGATGAACACCTGAATGGTGCAGAGGCGAAACATTAAAACGGCAGAAGAAACGACTTCATCGGGACGGAGGATGAGTGAGATGTGCCTACTCTAATGATAAGCGAAGTTAAGGATGCTACCAAACAGTTGAGAAGAACAAGGCAGCTGGGAAGAATAGTTTCGGAGAGTAACATTTAAAAATGGGCCCTGATAACTTGGGAAATTGTCTGCACCGACTAATAGTCAGCTACCGGAGGAGTGGAAAGAGAAAGTTACATACCAATGTGCAAAAACGGTGAAAAGTTGGAATGTGAGAACTACCGAGCAACCACTATTCTCAAAACGGCCTACAAAGTGTTTTCTCAGATCATCTTCCGCCGTCTACTGCCGCTAACAAGATTTATGGGAGGTTATCAAGGCGGACCAAATCTTTACGCAGCAGAGAAATTTGGAGACACATCATAACCGGATGTCGTGCTTACTATGGATTCCACAAGACCCTATGTTCTTGTAAACTTCACCCCCATACTAAATGTACCATGTACAAGCCCCCTTCCCCTTTTTTCTCCCCTATCCTCCTCCTAATTATTGTTATAACTCCTATATTTGGTATATCCCTTGTGGTCTGCTTCTTACCATCAATTTATCATATGTTTTCGTCCTCTGGTTTCGGTTTTCTTTGTCTTTTGATCGTGCCCCACTGTACTAATTCTGCATCATATCGGGACGGGGCCCGGCCCCGCTTGATGGACTGGCCCTCTCTTCTTTCGGGCGGTCTCCCTCTTTGTTTCTCCCGTCCTGTGGGTCTCTTCCTTTCCTCGTGGGTGTCCGTGCCTCTCTGGGCCCTCCCAAATAGTTTTGGCCCTTCATACAGGAGCTTGATGATCACAAACAACAATAGAATCCTGATCAAATCGTTTTTCAGATTATTCCACTGTTATGGAAAGGTACCGTGCTAAAATAGATGGTAGTATTACATCATCATCGTCATCATCATCATCATCATCATCATCATTATCATCATCATCATCATATGACCAATATGGTCCTGGGCACTTGATTTGACCACCAATGCACTCGTGATTGAATTTTTGTATGACTTAAGACGGCAAATGACAAATTTTGATCAAAACCCGAAACAGGCCAGTTCCCCTGGGGCACCCGGAATATGTCCGGATGTATCGAATGTGATAACTTGATACA
Source organism: Aedes koreicus (assembly GCA_024533555.2). Lineage (NCBI taxonomy): Eukaryota > Metazoa > Arthropoda > Insecta > Diptera > Culicidae > Aedes > Aedes koreicus. The sequence goes on along the minus strand of JAHHFK020001235.1, from coordinate 77,878 downwards.
ATAACCATTGTACGTCTTCCCGAATTCTCAATTGATTTGAGGCACTGGATGCTGTATTTGGGAACGTCCATTAATTAAGTCACGCAAAAAGTGACTTTTTATAAGCGGGCCCCCCCGCTTGTCACGTTTTTGTATGGACCTTCGAATTTTTTTGTGTGGATTGTCACGTTTTCCCAAACCTCCCCCTTCCCCCCTTACTGCGTGACATAATTAATGGACCTTCCCATTTCGTCCAGTTCCGGAACTGATAACTTTCTCTAGGGTATTCGAAACACGTCTTGGTTTGGGCCGGTTCATAAACCACGTAGACTCATTTTTGAAAATCTCAAACCCCCCCTCCCCCCTCGTAGACTTTTCTCCATACAATTTTTTGTAATTGAAATTGAATAGCCCCTTTGGACAATTTGATCCAGGACATACAATATTCCTATTATTTATTTTTTTATTGGGTGCTAATATAATTTAAGGTATCGCATGATAGGGTGAACGTTTGTTAGACCAAACATACATTAACAGTCCATATTCACAGGAACACGTTTCTTACATATTTCTGGAACCGGTGAACCTGATTCCTGAAACATTCAATTATGTTCAATGGGACTATTAAATACACAATCCTTTTAGCGTGTGTTGAATGTAAATCGGTTCAATAGTTTCTGAGAAACATGCGCTATTTGTGGTGTCATACACACACGCAGACATTTGAGTACACATCGAACTAAGTCGAATGGTATTTGACACTTCCCGGGGTAGAAAGTGAAATCTCTTATATATTTTCATAATATATTTTATGTTAACGAGCTCTTTTTCACCCAAGTTTCATCATCAGTTAAAAAAATAATAAAGTAAGACCACCGGCTGCTTGAAAAACATTTTACTCTATTTGTTTATGGTATGTCTACATTAAAAATAGACAGTAGAAATCTTATAAAACAGTTATTTGCCGAAGCATTTTATTCCATACCCTGATGAGTTGCCTCTACCAGTGGCTGAAAGCTTCTACACTGCAACAAAAAAACAGCTTAAGTTATTTGGGCCATCCCGGCTACTATGATTGGCGATAAAGAGTGTATCGAAAAGTAGTTGAAAACATTCGAAAAATGAAATGAAACTATAAACAATTCCCAAATTTTCAATGCAATGTATTTTATTACAGCTTAACATGTTGAAATATCAATCAAACTGTCAACTTAATCAAATTGTTGATGTCGGTAATATTATCGTACTTGAGCATTTATCAAGCTCTGCACAGAGGTTTTTGTGGACGCTGCTGACTAGTTTTTCTTGAAGTCTACTGCAATAACGGTCTAATGATATAGCCGGGATCTATTTCTCTCCAGGTACGGGTCAATGTTTGTCTGATGCTTGCTGTACTCGGGTGGCTTTCAGAACAAGCCATGGCCTTTATGACGCGCCATACTGAGTAACATTTTCCTCATTGAACTGGAGTCACCCGAATCTTCCTTTTGATGGCAGCGATAAGCCTCGGAAACCGAGCTGACCTCTGTCGACCTGTGGCCACCTTTGCGGATAGTTGTCCTTTTCTTGGTCTAAGACCCTTTTCACGGTCCACCGGGACACTCACACGGCGATTGAAATGTATTTTTTCGACATGTGTCATGGTGTGTATAGCTTTCGGGCCCTCATTTTGGCACAATACTTCTGCTCCGGAGATTGATTTAGCACTTTCTGCTTCCTGTTTGTCTTCAAATCATTTCTTTTCATAATCCGCTGGATCATCCCGATGTTGGTCCTTTATTTCTTGACGAAATCCTGAGAAGAGGCTAAATTGTTCTCCTGAATATAATCGACGACTTTTTGGTCCAATTCGAGATTGCTGGATCCGGGAATTCGTCCAGTTCCAGGCAGACTATGCAGGATGTACTGCTCACCATACTTTTTAATCACTCGTTTTGCAATTACTGGATAAATTTTGATCTTTTTGGCAATCTGCTTGTACATTACATCCTATTCAGTACACCAAGTGAGCAGAATTTTCTTACGTGCTTCAAGTTCAATCCGCGATATTTTGCAAAAAAAAACTGAATGATAATGAAAAGAAACGATCAGAAATAGGCTTTTTGACATGTAAACAAAACGTGATACGAATACACACTAAAATAATATGCACAAGTTTAAGCTCAATTACGTATCAAATGTTTATAACTACTTTACGATACACTTCTTAAGTAGATTCATAAACAGGTGTCATGAATATTGCATAAAATAGCAATTAAAACTGTCCATTATTTTAAATGCAGACGTAAGCCTAGTTATAGGGTGTCGCAGAAAGTATAAGCACGATTTATACACGAAACTGCATGAAACTGGATGAAGGCAGCTGGTTTTCACTGTGTGTCGTTGTAATGTAATTCTGAAAAACATATGTGTCGAAATAGAATTAATGCAACGAAGTCATCAAAATGCGAGGCATTTCTCCCGAAAAACGTAAACAGATTGTGCACAAATGGTGTTCTATTCCCAATGTTTCACTTAGTCAACTGGCGATACTGGAATGTATGAGTATCGGAGCGGTTCGAAATGCCATCTGGTAGTTTGATGAGGATTGAAGCTTTGCGAATACAGCGAAATTTGGTCGAAAACCAGGACCAAAGAACCGAAAGATGGACCGGAAGATCATGATGGCTTTTTCGAATAAAAAAAAAACAGTTCTGTTCGAGATTTTGTCAAAAAGCTGAGTATTTCTAAGAAAAACGTCCAGCGTGTCAAGGCAATCCGTTTAAAAACTGTAGGCTCATAAGCTGTATGACGATCTTCTTCTTCTTAATCATTTCAAGCTTATTGCTTTCACAATGAGCTTATTGCTTGCTCTCAATTTAGTGTTCTAAATGCACTTCCTCAGTTATTAATTAAGAGCCTTCGATGCCAAGTACCATTTTTGCATTAGTATGATTGTGTGGCAAGTACAATCATACACTATTCCCAGGGAGTCGAGAAATTTTCCTTTTACGAAAAATTCCTAGACTAGACCGGGAATCGAACCCAGCCACCTCCAGCACGGTGTTGCTTTGTAGCTGCGCCTTTACCGACTGAGCTAAGGGAGGACCCCGTGTATGACGATCTACTTAAAAAGGCAATGGTTTGACTAGCTGTTTGTGAATGCGGAATGCGGTCAGAAACGTTGGTGGCATCAGAGAAGATCTGGCCTAACTACCAGATGGTGCCACTAATAAAATATCCATATGATTTTTCAAAATTACCAACCTTTAAAAGATTGATGTCAAAATTTCATGACGTCTGGTTTATTATTTATCGAGTTACAGTGGTATAACTGACGCTACTTTTGTGATTCTTAAAAACGATGGATTCAAAGCAATTTCGTGTGTTGATATATCATTGCTTTTTGATGGGAAAAACACCGTTCAAGCCCAAGCTTGGCTTGAAAAATGTTATCCGGACTCTGTCCCATCGAAAACGACCATCAAACGATGGTTTTCCAATTTCAAACGTGGTCGTACGGACACGGATGATGCCGAACGCCCTGGTCAGCCAAATGAGGCAGTTATTCCGGAAAATATTGAAAAAAAAAAACCCTGAAAATCATCATGGGCAATCGCAAAGTGAAGTTGCAAGAGGTATCTGACACTTTGAAGGTATCAAAAGGAAGTGTTTACACCATCATACATGAACATTTGGCTATGAAAAAGCTGTTTTCCAAATGGGTGCCGCCTTTGATCACACCAGGGCAAAAACAACAACGAGTCGATGATTCAAAGAGCTGTTTGGAGATGTTCACGCGAAATAAGAAGGAGTTTTTGCGTCGATACATCACAATGGATGAAACATGGATTCACCACTTCACTCCGGAATCAAATTGGCAGTCTGCTGAGTGGCGTGGAGACGGAGAAAGCCGTCCAAAGCGTCCAAAGACTCAAACATCGGCTGGGAAGGTAATGGCCTCTGTATTTTGTAAGACAATAAAAACAATCGCAAAAATGGTCGAATTGGGTTTCGAATTGCTACTGCACCCACCGTATTCTCCAGATCTGGCCCCAGCAACTACTGGCTCTTCGCAGAACTCAGCACTTGGCTCAGATGAGGAAGTGATTGCTGAAACTGAAGCATATTTTGAAGGTCTCGATAAATCGTTCTACACCGGTGGTATCGAAAAGCTAGAGAAACGATGGAATGATTGTATCACTCTAAAAGGAGATTATATTGATTAATAAAAATGAATTTTTGCAACAAAAAAAAAACGTTGTTTTCCTACTTAGGCCTGGGACGTATTGACCGATGTGTTACATTCGGAAATCCTTGAATCGGCGTTTGCTGCCTATGATTAGGAAACATGATTGTCCAGTATTGATTTTGCATCTGTGCATTATGCGAAAGACACCATAGCATGGCGCCAATAAAGTTCAAAAGGTGCCGAAACTTATGAATTCCTTCCGAAGTGTCCTCAAGCTCGATCAATCGAGACATTAGAGGCTCTGAACAAAGCATATCTAAGAAAAAATGTTAAAGCAGCAGATACCATCTAAAATTTTGCAAATGCTGGAAAAAAGTGTCTAAGACAATTGCGAATGAGTCTATGCAGAGACTGATGAGCAGCGTTAGGGTAAAAGTGTGTTCCTTGGCTTATGATTAACGACAATAAGTTTTTTTTATATGCTACTGAGAGAGAACATTATAGTAAAATGTATCTTGAAACCAAAATAAAATTTCCTCGAAAAAAAATATTTTTATCTTTATTTTTAATTGTGCTTATTTTTTCTAGGACACCCTTTGGATTGAAAACTTGGCATAGTATTTTTTTTCTTTTTTGTTAATTTTCCCATCAATCCTTCAAATTAATTATTCGTTTTTCCTTCAGTTGATAAATTAGACACCCCATAGTTTTTATAGTATTTGCGCATAGGCGTTTGCGTAGCACCTCTGATTACCCAAGCAAGCCGACTCATTTTGTCGGGAGTTTTTAGGCCCGATAATGGTGATATCTACCTTAAGGTAAGGTATTAAGTTGCCCAAAAGGACCTCATAAGACGTTAATTGTGATTGGGGAATTGTAATAAAATAGTTCAAAATACTTTTGCAATTACATCGTACCAACCAAGCTGATTTACAAAACGTCCTTATGACGAAACGCTGTTGTAAACAAGATGATAATTATCCTTTTAATGATAAGCCCTTAATAGCACTTCTTAAAGTACGCTACAATCCTATCTCTCCAAGAACGAAGATGTGTGTGGCAACCAGGGTCATACAATTTCAATTTCAATTGAACTTAAAATTCATCCCTTTCAATTGAAACACATTATCTACTTTTGACAGCCACTTCTTAGTCAGCTTCTGCAAAAAAATCTTCAAACAAACATTTTCGACTAAGCTTTTCATTCGTCGATGTTTATTTTAGCCTTCGGTGTCAAACTAGTATGAAGCAGGACAATTTAAATTCATGCATTTATGTCGCTTTCATGCGATTCCTGTTGTGTTTACAGCTCCAGCGCAAATGCAAAAAATGTAATTTCAATATGTCTCCGCAGTATCGGACAGAAACGCGCTTGCCAGCTCGGGGAGCTTTTTGTCGAGAAAAGTTACAGCAATGCGTGCATCGTCAAATGACAATACTTCTAAGGCTTGCTTCATTTAGAATTGGAACAAACTTTTGCTCATATTGTGGTGCTCCTCGTGGACGGATTTGGAAGTTCTTGGAGCCCACGTGTCGGGAATTTTGTCAGCTTCACGTATGTATTTTTGACATTCCGCAAATCGACTGTACTTTGTAAACAATCAACATGGAAGCCGAAAGAAGGGAAAAAATTGTGCACAGTTATTTGGAAAATCCATTGTGGTCTGCATCTAGGCTAGCTAAACAGCTGAAATTGCCCAGAAATACCGTATGGCGCGTTATCAAACGGTATAAGGAAACATTGACGACGATTCGGAAGCCTCAAGCCAATCGTCGGAGTGGAACTGTCGACCGGAAACTGTGTGGTAAGATTTTGAAGACGATTAAGAGGAATCCCAATCTGTCGGATCGTGATTTGGCCAGAAAATTCGGTGCTGCCCATAGTACCGTGAGGAGAACTCGACTCCGGGAAGGAATCAAGTCGTATCGAGCTAGCAAACAGCCAAATCGGACCATAAAACAGAATAGTGTGGCCAAAATCCGTGCTCGGAAGCTATACGACCAGGTGCTGACCAAGTTCGACGGGTGTCTTCTGATGGACGATGAAACCTATGTCAAGGCTGACTTCGGGCAAATCCCAGGTCAAAAATTTTACTTGGCAACGGCTCGGGGGGATGTTCCAGCCAAATTTAAATTTGTTTTTGCCGACAAATTTGCACGAAAATTCATGATTTGGCAGGGCATTTGCAGCTGTGGCAAAAAAACGAAAGTTTTCGTTACAAATAAGACAATGACGTCGGAACTATACCAAAAAGAGTGTCTCCAAAAACGAATTTTGCCGTTCATTCGATCCCATGACCATCCCGTAATGTTTTGGCCAGATTTGGCAAGCTGTCATTACAGCAAAGTCGTTCAAGAATGGTATGCAGAGAAAGGGGTCCAGGTTGTTCCGAAAAACCTTAACCCACCCAACTGCCCCCAGTTCCGCCCTATTGAGAAATACTGGGCAATCATGAAGAGGAGACTCAAGGCAAAGGGAAAGGTTGTCAAAGACATCAATCAGATGAAGACCTGGTGGAATAAGATAGCTAAAACGATGGACGAAGAAGGTGTGCGCCGCCTAATGAGCCGTGTTATAGGAAAAAATCGACAATTCCTTCGAAACCCTGACGAATAATTTTATCCGTATTTTTTCTTAAAAGTATGAAGAAAACGCTACATTTGTATAAAAAAAGAGCTTGAATTCAATAATAAATAACTGAAACACAGGCAATTGTTTTTGTTCCAATTCTATCTGAAGCAAGCTTTAGCAACAATGGCACGCATGTTTTGTTCGCCAACCACTGCTCCGGTGGGGGGATGAAATCAAATAAATTTCAACGAAGTTGATTCACGGTCGTTCACCACGTCGTTTGAAGCAAGCTTGATTTTCAATTGAAACGCTTTTGACGGTGGCTAGATCGCAAATGAATTTACTCACGTTTGACAGGAAGTGAATTGGGAGTGAATCGGTGAAAGTAAGATTCATTCACTGCACGAAAGCTTATAGAAGTGAAGTGAAATGAATACAAAAGCGATTCATTTTCATTTTAATGCGTCGACGATGTAGGACCCTGGTAGCAACTAATTACAGCTGAATCTTTTCATGCGATTTTAAGTTAAAGTTTTCAGAAATCAAATAACTCATATGGGTTTATGTTATCGCGAAAATATGATTTAACTTTGCATTTTCTAAAGCGTGCTAGGCGCATTGACGAGACGTGAACTAGCTTCATGGGGTAGAGATTAATTTCATGGATATTCGATTCACTCCGTGACGTTTACGACAAAAAATTTGTGACTGATCTGGACTATGGCTACATATGGCACAGTTCTATCTACAAAACATCTACACAACAACGATGGCTGAAGGGTTTTAATAGATGATTGTACATTTTCTCTAGCAAGATGGTGTAGCAAATTACTGCTAAACATATTCAGTCACGTTAGCTGTAGAAGATAGGGAACATGAAGGTTGTGAATCCTACAGTACATTTGTTTTGACAACGCTACTAAGAAGACTCTATTAAAGTTTTATTTGTCATTCAATATATGTTTTCTAACGCAATTCTTCGGTTCATGTAATCATCATTTCAATAGAAATCTTTAAATTTATTTATAAAAAAAGACCTATCCTACACCAGTGCCAATTGGGATTCTCCGTAGATCAAATATCGCCACCACGTAGTTAGCTATTCACGAGGGATTTAACGGTGTAGCCGACGGGTTGATTCGGCTGTTAATCACGTACTGGCAGCAAAATCTCACACTCGTGCTAGTGCTTGTTTGTATCACTCAGGTGGCATGCAGTGTGAGTGTGTACCTCTTTATGACCTCCAGCAATTCATCAACCCCTATTGCACCCTTTTGGCAAAGATCACGAGCTCGTCGATGGGGTTGTAGACTAATAACATTAAAATCACCCGCCTGTTGAATTTCAGTACTGATACTTGTAAACAAGTAAACTACAACGCCGTAAACTGGATTTTCCAGTGTGTATTATGAAAGGCGAAGGGTGTTTTATTAGGATGTAAATGTCTTCAATATGCATGTCAAAACTGATTAAATTATGCTAATCTGTAATGCCGCGCTGACATGCTTTGAAAACCAATTGGCGTCTTTAGGCGTGGATCGACATTGTATACGTTAGAAAATTGAAATTTATATGGCTTTCCTGATTTGCGTAATTTAAATTGAATGAGTAGAGATAGATTCAAGCACCACTTGCTCAAGTTCATTGTCCAACAGATTCGCCTGGTTAAATTTCGTTACCAAATTAATCCTGATTATCTCTCAATAGGTCAACAAAAACGAACTAAGTAAGCGTTGCAAAAGGCTAATCAGTGACAGAAGGCTAGCGCGAATACAACCTGATGGTGCGAACAGAGACGACGTGAGAACTTTATCACTTCTCAGGAGCGATTACAGTAAAATTGAAATTTATTTCTTCTGTTAATGAGATTGGTTACGTTGTCGTCCCAACGATGAAGATGTGACGCTGAACATCAACCGCGAACGATAAGCCAGCCAGATTGGGAGACGCGTGGTGATTCGAGTGAACTGGACCATTGTTGTTATCAATTGGTTATTGCCAGTTGTTGAGCTGGCTCGCGCGTTTGTGATTGAGTTGACTAACGTCATCTCATGGTGGTATGAAATGAAAATTGAGAAGGTAAAAACCCTGCTCCTTAGAATGATTATGTATTCTTGACAGTTTCCTTTCCACGAGTATTTTTTAAGTATTGTGAACACATGGCACATGATGTTTTACATTGTATGTATTTATTTCCACTTTGCAATTGACAGAATTGTCAATATTACAGACTACAGACTTCGCAAGTCCAAACTTCTTTGTTTTATTGTAGGAAAGTCGAAATCGAAATTTTAGAGGGCTAAAGCCTTGTGAGAAGTGGTTCATAATTGAATCGCCAGCACTAGAACTTTGTCTTATATGCTCTGGGCTCTTTTTTATGTTCGGCCGGTTATGGTAACCATTGGGCGGCGATGAAACTCCTCGAAATGTCGGAACGAAACAAACACAAACTAATGAATAAAGAAAAATCACAAATTGATTAAACTCTTGTACTCGATATTTGGAGAAACACATAAATTTAAAGCAAACAAAGATCGAGGGATCCCAATAAATCTCTTATTGAAACATTAGGTTGTCTTTCTTGGGCCTTTAGGGTATGCAAAAGTCGTGTTCTGGTGGTGTAATTATCCGAGCATTGCCAGACTGTATGATCGATGTCATTATAACCGTTTCATCACCGGCAAAGATTGCAGTCTTCATCACTCTCAGTTAAAGATGAGATTGGTAAATGACTGGTCATTGCGTACCATCGACAATTCCCGCGCTTGTAGGTATAAAATAGATCCCACATTGTGTTCCTTTGTGGTACGGGTAACCATAGGAAAGATCGGGTAACCAACAGCGGTGGGATCTTGGTCGTATGCTCACAGAGAAAGGGGGCTTGCAGGGGGGGTTGCAGCCTATCTGAGCGTCTGTTCTTCATGTAAGGGGCGGCTGATCATCGTCCTCATGCAAGCGTGAGACTCTTATCGGTGCTGTGCACGATGGTCCTCCGGCGAGACAGGACCTACAGACCAGCTGTAAAAATCTCATTTACTGAAAACACACAATGTTTATACGGACCGGAATAGTCGGTTGAACCCAGGTGATGAAAACCGACTGACGACTGTAAACTCGAAACATGGTACTGTTGGTCTCTCATTTTTTTGGGAAGTACCCGAATCATTTCCGACTTATTGAGGTCCGCTGGTTCGACATTGTAGCGCTACAGGAGGTTTGCTGGAAATAATTGACAGTACATACGTATAGGGATGGGTTAACTATCTACTAGAGTTGCGGCAATACACACGAGCTGGGTACAGCGTTTATCGTAATGGGCAAAATGAAAAAGAACGTGATTGGGTGGTGACCGATCGACAACAGAATGTACAAATTTAGAATCCCTGGCCATTTCTTCAATGTCAGCATAATCAACGTTCGTAGCCCTCACCAAGGAAGTTGATGACGATAAGGACGCTTTATACGCGCAGCTGGAACGAGCATACGACAGCTGCCCAGGGTATGACCAAAATCGTTATCGGAGATGTCAATGCTCAGGTCGGCCAGGAAGCGGAATTCAGATAGGTTATAGGAAAGTTCAGCACTCACCAGCATACAAACGAAAACGGCCTCAGACTCACCAATTTCTATAGGTATACCAATCTCTACGTAGTACCTACTTTCAACACAGCCTCCTATATCGGTACACCTGGAGATCGCCACAACAGACCGAATCACAAATCCACCACGTTTCAATTGACCGAAGGCACTTCTCGGATATTATCGACGTCAGAACCTATCGCGGAGCAAACATTACCTGATTATGGTCAGAATGTACCGCTTTCCCCCAAACCACCTCACCGACGCCGCGGGAGGTTATGTCAACTCTCACGATAAGTGAAATTAAGGATGCCATCAAACAGCTTAAGAATAACGAGGCAGATGGGATGGATAATATCGAAGCAGAACTTATAAAAAAGGGGTCGGAGAAGTTGTCAAATTGTGTGCACCGACTGATAGTCAGGATCTGGGATAAAGAACGGCTACTGGAGGAGTCCAGTGGGTCCTCCCTTAGCTCAGTCAGTAAAGGCGCGACTACAAAGCAACACCATTCTGGAGGTGGCTGGGTTCGATTCCCGGTCTGGTCTAGGAATTTTCCGTTAAGGAAAATTTCTCGACTCCCTGGACATAGGGTATGATTATAATTACCAAACAATCATACTAATGCAAAAATGGAACCTGGCATCGAAAGCTCTTAATTAATAACTGTGGAAGTGAATTTAGAACACTAAGTTGTGAGCAAGCAATGAGCTAATTGTGAAAGCAATAAGCTTGAAACGCTAAGAAAGAAGAAACAGAAATGGCAACAAATTGCAATGTAAGAACTATCGAGCAAACATTTTTGTTAACGTGACCTATAAAGTGTTTCGCAGATCATCTTGTGCCGTCTATTTCCACTAGCAAGCAGATTTGTGGGAAATTATAAAGCCGGTTCTGTGGATCATCCAAAAGTGTGGCAAGTGTCAACATCATACGCACCATTTATTCTTCGATTTCAAGGCCACATACGATACTATTGATCGTGAAGAGCTATGGAAGATTTTGGACGAGAACGGTTATCGGACTCGTTTTAAACACGCAAAGGACTTCGGCAAGGCGATGGTCTTACCTGCCTCCTGTTCGATATTGCGCTGGAAGGTGCTATGAAACGAGCGGGGCACGATTTTTAATAAATCCAGTCCATTCATTTGCTTCGATGACGACGTGGACATTGTCTATAGAACACTCCAGTTGGTTACTGAGCACCACACCACACAATTTGAAAAAAAAAAGAAGATTACAAGGGACAGCCCAATGAGGTTGTACGCAAAGGTGACGTAGGACTACGTAGCAATGTCCAATGAATGTTATAATCATTTGTTTCAATATTTCGTGACGGTCGTCATATGTAAAATTTCTATTTGGCACGCTGCTCTTGGCATAAGCTTACTTTATATTTGCGCTTCGGAATAATATAGAGACCGTTTAAATTTACGAGCCGTGTTTGAAATTGTACAAAAAAATAAGGTATGCGTCGAAGGGAAAGCTGGAACTTTTTTAGCCACTGCTGGCTTCCAATTGACATAAATGAGGACCGGTATGTTAGATATATTCCAATCCAAACAAACTCTTCGGCTGGGAAAATCAAATTGGTCGTCCTAAAAGGACGGATCTTAAATGGTCCATGTTTGATCGATCTTCTTTGGACCCTTCGTATGCCCCATTCACATATTTACTAATATTGTGCAACAATTTATTAGCCAGCAATACTAGCGTCATATTTGCAACAGTTGTTAGAAGAAATTGAAAACAGTTATCTGCTAATAACGAGTAACTGGTCATGCTAATGTTGCTAGTTAATGCATTTTCTACACACATTAGCGATGATGATGATGATGATGGCGGGCTTATACCGGGCATACCACTAAACCGCGTTACCAAAAGATGGCTGCCAACTTCACACTTATTTTGCCCCTCGTGCAACAACTGTTGCAAATATGACGCTTGTATTGCTGGCTAATAAATTGTTGCACAATATTAGCAAAAAATACAAATTCACCACTGGCTTGATTAACTGACTGCATAACCAATGGCTGCCTAGCAACGGTTGCCAAGCCAAAAGCGATAGAACCATCAGCTACTACCCTCGAGGGTATTTTTCCCCACCAGCTGCCAATTCAACACTGGCTTATTGCCGCTCTGAACAGCTTTAAGGCTGAAGATCGAATGAAGCATTTTGCGAAGGTGTAACCCTTTTATATCGTTCACTGCTGCATATGAGATCTTACTTACATTTGAAGTCTGTGGTAGGAAAATACTTGGCATTAAGTAAATTTAGCCTGCAAAACGAAATTATGGGACATTACCTAATATTTGCGTTATTTTCAATAGTTTAATGTTTAAAATGAACAGTTTTTAATTTGGATCGACGCGTAGAAATATTTTCGATCGATTGGGTCAACCATTTTGAAAATGTTTGGAAAAACGACAGGGATATTAACGCTAAAAACCTGACCGTTTTTCGTGACGGTCGCAATAGTTTTTTTTTTTAATTGTACCCCAGTATAGAATACAAAAAAGTAGTCCTACGTCAAAAAAACATATAATTTTCTGCGTTATCTAATGCACATAAAGGAATGCTAGATTTGATATAAATTCATGGGACATTTCATGTAACGCATTGTTGGAGGTGTGTTGGAGGCAATTTTTTTTTTGGGGGTGGGTTTTTGCTTTTAGGGGGATCCCTTTTTTTCCTATCTATTAATAGAGATATGTATTTACGTTTTTTTGTGGGTGGGTGTTTTTTTTTTGAGTTTTTTGCATTTTTTTTTTTTTGGGTTTTGTTTGCCCGTGGGGGTTTTTTTTCGGCTCTTTATGTTTTTTTCTGTCTCTTTATTTTTTTTCCTATCTATTAATAGAGATATGTCTATTATCTCTCTCTCTCGCAAACTTACCTCGCTATTTCAAATTTATATATCTCGATTGTTAGTGAATGAACATCGAATCGAACTCCATCAGATTGCTCACAGCAAGTAAGCAAACAAACTGATGTGATGCAATATTCAATATCTAGTACAGATTCTGAGTTATATCAATTCTAAATTTTGAGGTAATGGCTGCCGTCGAGAATGCCTCAGCGTAAGCCCTTAAGATTTTTTTTTTTCTGAGCAGGCTAAATCGTGAAGCAGAAAAAGTTTGTTTACGGGTAAATACATCGAAGACTAAAGTGTGGCCCAGTTAGAATTGGAACATAGACTATTGCGCATATTTCGGATATACATTAACAAAATAGTATTCTGTTTTAACTAAAATGTTCGACTTTATGTGAACTTTAGAGGGAAAATACAAAACAAAAATTAATCATCTCGATTTCGAAGAAATTTGCGGACTTTTCCCGGAATACGTTTCATCAACCGGCGCACATTATTCTCATCCATCGTTTTGGCAATCTTATTCCACTTGGTTCTCAATTCATTGATGCTTTTGACGACACTGCCATTCATCTTCAGCTTCCTCTTCATAATAGCCCAAAATCTCTCTATCGGTCTGAGCTGGGGACAGTTTGGTGGGTTGAGTTCTTTCGGTATAAACTGAATCCCGTTGGTTTCATACCACTGTAGCACTGTTTTACTGTAATGACAGCTTGCAAGATCTGGCCAAAACATGACAGGTTCATTGTGGGATCTAATGAATGGGAATATTCGCTTTTGGAGACATTCCGTTCTGTACAGCTCTGAATTGAATATCTTATCAGTGATGAAAACCTTGGTCTTCCTACCGCAGCTACAGATGCCTTGCCAAATTTCGTATTTACGTGCAAATTTATCTGCAAACACCAACTTGAAGGGAAGTTGGCAGTTGGACATCTTCTTCTTATATTTGATCCCCTCCTGGCGTCGGTGTTGTCCCATGTGGGATAGGCCGAAAAAAATTAAAAAAAAAAACCAACTTGAGTTTGGCAGGAACATCTCCCCGAGCCGTAGACTAGTAAAATTTGTGTACCGGTAGCTGTTTGAAATAAGCCTTTACATAGGTTTCATCATCCATGAGGAGACAGCCATTGAATTTTGTCAACACCTGATCATACAGTTTTCTGGCCCGGAATCTGGCCACATTGTTTTGCTTTTTATCATTGGTTGTCTACAGGCACGATATGACTTGAAGTCTTCCCGGAGACGAATCCGTTGCACGGTTCTGCGTGCGGCGCGAAACTTTTTGGCCAAATCGCGGTCTGAGATGTTGGGGTTTGCCTTAATGTTCTTGATGACTTTGTTCCGCAGTTGACGGTTGACAGTACCCGCCCGACGCTTGCTTTGAGGCTTGCGATCCATTGACAAAGTTTCTCTGTACTTTTTTAAAACACGCCACACGGTATTTTGGGGAAAACCCAACACTTTAGCAAGTTTTGGCCCAGACCACGAAGGGTTTTCCAAATGATTGCGCACAATTATTTTTCTTCTTTCTTCTTCCATTTTGTATTTCTCAGAAACACGTTCGAACTGCACCGCGAAAAAAACGTCTGATGTTGTTATTGTTATAGGGAACACATACGATGTCATAGTTTTCAAATCCGTAAGAATCAAAAATGTTTGTTCCAATACTAAATGGGCCAAACCTTATTGATCGATTGGTGAAAGTGGACAGAGATGATCCCCATTCTTTATTTCGGATATATTTCCACCAAAATATCGACATCATAGGGATTTTTGGTTTGTTTTTATTGATTGAAAGGCTAGAAAGTTAAAAATAAATTATTCAAAGCACGTCATTTCAATATGCTGTCAGAAATCACATTTTGAAAAATTAAGGGTCCCTTGTGGGCAGAACCGGGGATTTTCGAAATATTATTTTCGATAATTCATGAAGTCTCGAGTACTTTTTCAAATGGACGTAAGTCACAAAATGTAAACAAATGCGTTGTTCATGGCATGTTGATAAAAAATCATGTATATATGCCCTTGTTTGATGAAGTTTCTGATGGATTATTCTTTGAAGATTTAACTAACTTTTTTCAAAACGGTGTAAAGTCACTTTTGCACTCCTTGGGAATAATGGTAGATACGTCGCTTGGGTTGAAAAGTAACTGCGAAACATTATTATATCATTTGGATGCCCCTTAACGACTCGTTCGTAAAAGTCTTTATACCACAAGTTTAAAAATTTAGATTTTTTGCAGTAAAAAATATTTTTCTTAGCAAAAATATTTTTACAACGTTTTGTTGTAGAAAACAATAATACGTCATTGTAAAAAGTTCGACGTATCTGTGTGAAATATGACAATTTGACGCAACATTTCGACGTAACAACATTGTCATTCGCAGAATGGCGTATCATTTTGACGCAAGTAACATGCCATCTGACTTATCAAAATGACGTATTATCGTTTTCGATTGCAGACCGTTGTAAAAAACATTTTTCTAAATGAAGCTTGAATTTTCACTCCTAGTGTAGTTTTTAAGCACAGTGATGCAATATATTTTACCAAAGTGTCATTTTGTGGAATTTAATTGAGATAAACATGTCCAGTTTTCAAATAGGAATAAAAATAAACTCAAAAAAGTTCAATGCGGATTTTCTCATCTTCGTCCAAATGTTACTTACGTCTATTTGAAAAATTACTCGAGAAGTAAGTATTGTCAATCGTTCATTACTCTCGAAATTTATGAAAAATGCAATTATAAAATTCTATGCATGTGCAATTATTACCGAATCAAATGTCCTCTATCTGACTCTTCATCTTCAAATAAAAATGATAAAAAATTGATCTGAATTGATTCAATACCTTAAATTTCTTTTTTGATCATGTACAACATCTGATCTGAGAACAAGGATAATATGGAGTAACATAGATATTCTGAAAATACTGTCATATGTATAAAAAGGTGTAATGTGTTATGATGTCTCGTGGGACTATTTCAACTCATCAGTACGGTGGAGACATCGTATATAGCATTGTTGATCTTGTACAACACCAATATCTAAACTCCAGGATTGTTTGGAAGGTCAAAACTTCATAGGAAAACATTTGTTCGCAAATTTTATCCCTTCAATGTTTTTATCACTTGTTCAAGCAAAAAAAAAATTATTATGTTAAAATACGGTGTAGAAAAAGTCCGTATTGAATCGGTTAAATAAATGTAAAAACAAATAAATCTTGGATTAAACTAACTACATTTTTTACCATCTCAAAATTTATGTGTCCAGGTTTAGGCGAGAACAATCCATAGAAACCTAATTTCGCGATACCTTAAATCAAAATCAAATTTTCGTTATAATTATTATTGACTAATTTCAAAATCGATTAATTGATTATTGATTAATTTCAAAATCGATTGGTTGTCATATGCAAAGATGACCCGTTTTTGTCACCCTCATTCTTAAAAGTAGTTTTTTATGTTTTGCAAAATCTGAGCGCTTTTTTAATTGTTTTATTGCTCTGAATTATACCCCAGGGCACTTCTCGAGGTTGGATCAAAAAGATTAGATGGAAAGTTAAACCGATTGTAATATTCTCAGGTGCGTAGGAGGTGACAAAATCGGGTCATCCCTGTAGCTATTCCAGATTGACGATTGAATGACTTTTTATAAGTTTGACACTCACAGAGCTAACCATTACTAAACGTTTCAACCAAAGCGCTGAGAGGTTCGTCCCAACATAACTTAAGTGGATAAACAAACTGATTGACTGCGTGGCACACATGCTACCACCCCGGACACTCCCACAGCGAACAGATCTCGACGAAATATTTCGAATAGGAAAAATCAACAATCAGTTGTCCCGAGATAGAAGGAAAAACCTAAACATGTGCGATGAAATTAGATAAACTTCAACTTGGCTGCCGCAGATATCGTGGGAAAAGTGAACAAACACATCTGCAGGCAGGCATTTAACCGTAGGTAATAGATAATTTCCCCTTTCAGTATTGCCAACCTTAACGATTGAGATACAAAATAAGTCATGGTTAAGCTTGTGGTGGAATAAAATTTTATAGATTTTTGATGCGCGCATCGCGAATGCAACAGAATAGCTCGGAAGCACGTGCCGTAAAATGTAATGGAATCGAGGACCATTCGATGAGTGGATTAAAAGGCAATCTGGTTTTGAATTACAGAAACGTTCCGAAAACAACAACTGAAGTTCGTGTTTGTTTTTTAATTATGATAACCCATTATCAAGTTAGAGCTATGAATTTTAAACAACCCATTTGAACTACCTTCGTCAAGCGATAACATGTAAAATGTATGTCAAATCTTTAGTTATTCACATTTCGATTAAATTCTTCCATCAAACAAGGTATGAATGCACATCATTCCACTCAGTGATCAGATCAACAATTGTTTCTAAAAATAGATGCACTATGCGGTCTTGTTTGGTCGGTTCTATTCATGCTTCCCCGCTCAGTCATTAGTAGGTGCTAATTTCCGCTCCAGCTTCATTATCATGAGCATCTATTCCTGAATGAAATTAATTCAGCCATTTCCAGCATTCCAATCCGTATTCTGCATATTAGCAAAAACATCCAACATCAACCAGTGCACAATGCTCAGATGCACCCATTCAAGATTGTTTCAATTGATTCGGAGCGAAGCATGCATTCATTGTTAGTAGACTAAGTAGCAGTTTTTTTTTTCGCTGTCAATGTCCGCAGATATAACTAAGCGCTGTCTACCTACCTACTATATACTCATATAATCCCATCAAGCTCGGTTTGTAAAAATGATCCGGGTGGAGCCGAGTTTAATGGATGGAAAAGCAGATGACAGGTGTAGCCTGCCCTTTCTTCTCCCTTTTAACCTACTACATTTCAATGATTCCGCGAATGCATGTTTACTCTCACGATTCAATTAGTTTCATCCGACCGACAACATGATGACAAGTGTGAGCGCCGCTTTTTGTGCGATCCCGCGATGCGGTTACCGTTTCACTCGATGATGTGTTGTGTGTTTACTTTTCCACATGATTTCCTGTGGCTGATAGGCTGTTCCCGCGATGAGAACAGGGGAATGTGATTCATAACGTTTGATTGATGGTTGGGTTTGCCGGGGAATGTTGGGAGCATCCGTAAATTTTTTGATAATTGATTCACTAATTCCATTTTGCATTTTTTGTTTCTCCTATTCCAGTGAAGATGTTCAAATCGAAAAACTCCTCAGCGGAGCCCTCGCCGACCACAACCTCGCGGGATGAGCAGTCGACAACGTTGAACCTCAACACAGCAACCGCAGCAGTCACATCACATAGCAGTAGTACCAACAACAGTCCATCGCCAATAGCCACAACTCCGACCTCGAATAGCAACAGCAGAATGAAGAATGCCACCCCCATCAACAGTAGTAGTAGCAACAACAACAACCATAACAACAGTAGCAAAAAGACACCCCACGGGAAGCATAAAAACTCTGACGAGGACTGCGATGTGATCGGGGACCTGATAGGCGACTATGGCAAATGGCAGTTTATGATGACGTTTCTCCTGTCGCTGTTCCAGGTGCCGAACACGTTTCACATCTACTCGCCCACGTTTCAGGTGCGTTGTGTTTACAGCATGTTGTTGATTATAATTACATATATATACAGTGTTGGTTTGAGGGGAAATGCTGACATATTTAATTGTGTTGGCAGTAGCTTGGCTTGGTTCGAGTTAAATCAGTGCCAACATCGCAAAAGGTCGTCTCTGCTTTTTGAACATTGGCTTTAAGCTTCTATTTCTTGAAAAATAAAAAAAGCCTAAACATACATCGGAGTGGGGAATATTTTCGCTACCAACTACTATACCGATTTTCGGAAAAAAAAATTACACACACAACAACTGCTCCTTAATGAAAAGTCGACGCTGAAATGATTGCATTTTCCAGATGACCGCAAGGATATGCATTCGCGTGATGAAAAATGACGTGTGATTATTTGTCTCAAATGAATATTTATCACCTTATGCAGCATAATCTACATTAAGTGCATATCAGTGGCATTTCCTGGGTAGGTAGGAGAGCGATGGAAAACAGGTCAATTTAAATTCAACTTGAACGTAGCAAACAAAAACAGTTTCAACCAGAGCAGGAAAAGTAACTTATAGATGCCTTATTTTGATCCTTGTAACTGGAATTGGTATTTATGAGCATTGCATAAGACGTAAAATACCAATCTTATCTCACACTAACGCAGCCAATTCTTGAAAGCATCATGGAAAATAACGATTTCTTGAATACATCTTTTTTCTTGTCACCGGCCAGGCCAAGAAATAGAGCGATTCCAGAAAGAGTGTCTGAAATTGCCCTACTACTTCGAATCAAGGGAAGGAAGAAAGTGGGGACCTTCCGTACCAAACGCTTCCATATAGATTTAAATAATGTGATAATTTGTATTTTATCGTTGGGAGCATAGATGCTAGAAAGATTAGTTTATGCTCCTTTTGCCTGTAGGTGGACTTTTGGCATTTGAATCGAAAGTCAAGCAATTATTAACCAAGTTTATAGAGCCTTATCTCGCTCACGCTTGGTTATGAATAGTTGTAGTTATTTTAAAGGTTTAAACAGCTGTTATCTTCATCATCAGAGTTCATAAGCAGTTTTTTTTCTGTAAAAAAACAAAATATTGTGTCTGAAAATGTGTTCACGTTTTTCTACTCGCCAACCAAATCACATTGAAAATATTTTCCTTAAGAGTAATCTGATCCCAAAAATCCACAGATTATTCCGAAAATGTCCGTAGTTTTGGTTTCCAAGGTGGGAGTACTGGGGTAATTACCTGCCCAGGGATGGTAGACAAAATAATTTTAGGTGCGAAACATGGCATACGGCATATCAAACATCATAATTTAGATCAATAGAATAGCAAAAATAGATCATCAAAAAACGTTTTGAGGATTTCTGACCATACTGGCCACTTGAGGAGGCCCTGCTGGATCCGAGTTCTGCCGGGAAAGTATAGGGATAAATATCAAACCAAATCATTTTCCAGGACACTCTTTCGTACTGTTTATGCTCGTAGGATAGATTGAACAAAGAAGACCTCGCCTCACTTTAGTAATCCGTTCTGAATTTTGTTACGCTTTCGTGCACTAAAATGTGCGTATCTTTTCCAGCTCGACAGTATCGTTTAGTAAAAAAATGTTTTGTTGGGGCATGCACCGCTAGCCGAGAGAAGCATACTTAGAAGAGCTAATGTCAAACAAAAATGTCAAAATAGCTATTGTCGTTTCACGGTTGAAACGGAATTTTCATTTTAGTTTTAGTTTTGTTCGATACTGAGAAATATGTTTGTTAAAAATGTTGAGAAACTCGGAATCCGATACTTCGAGCATCGCGGATCCGGATTCAGCCTGGGTGGAAAAGGATATTGATCCAAATTGATACAAAGACAAAGTTTTGCAAAATCATATGTCGCAAGCCAGGTTTTAGAAACGATTTGAATTTGGACACTTTTCTGGAGGAACTCGGATCCCGCAGGGTCTCCCTAAGCGGCCAGAATGGTCCAAAATCCTCAGAAGTTCCTCCGAAGACAAAGTTTCGCAAAATCATGAAGTTTGATATATTGCAAGCTCGGATCTCGCAAGGCCTCTGTTTTGGCAACGATTTGAATATGGCCACTTATCCGGAGGAACTCAGACTCCAGACTCCATAAATCCTAAAAATGTCCTCCGAAGACCTATTTTTTCAAAATCATGAAGTTTGATGTGTTGCAAGCCAGGTTTTGGAAATGATTTGATTATGGCCACTTTTCCGGAGGAACTCGGATCTCGCAAGGCCTCTTTTAGTGGTCAATATGGTTAGAAACCCCTAAAACGTCTATTCATGACCTAGTTTTGCAAAATCATGAAGTTTGATGTGTCGCAAGCCAGGTTTTGGCAACGATTTGAATATGGCCACTTTTCCGGAGGAACTCGGACTCCCGAGGGTCACCCTAAGTAGCCTGTGTGGTAATAAATCCTCAGACTGTCCTCCGAATACAAAGTTTCGTAAAATCATGAAGTTTGATGTGTCGCAAGTCAGGTTTTGGGAATGATTTGAATATGGTCACTTTCCCGGAGGAACTCGGAACGTCTTTTCATGACATAGTTTTGCAAAATCATGAAGTTTGATGTGTCACAAGCCAGGTTTTGGCAACGATTTGAATATGGCCACTTATCCGGAGGAACTCCGACTCGGACTCCAGAGGATCACCCTAAGTGGCCAGTGTGGTAAGAAATCCTAAAAATGTCTTCCGAAGACCTATTTTTGCAAAATCATGAAGATTGATATGTCGCAAGCCAGGTTTTGGAAAAGATTTGTATATGGCTACTTCTACGGAGGAACTTGGAATCAGCGTGAAGTTTGATATGCCATCAGCCATGTTTCGCATCTATTAATATTATGTCCACCATCCCTGGACAGGTACTTACCCCAGTACTCCCATCTTGGAATCCGAAACTACGGACATTTTAGGAATAACCAGTGGAAACCCACAAATAAGGATAATTTTGTGATCTATTGCAAAAAACCGCATCAAAATCTAATGGCCAACGATGGAGTATCATCAACTTTAAATTTTATTTTGTCTTTTTCAGAGGAGCTGGGACGTGCGTGTTAAACATTGTTAAGGATATTCATTAATAGATAATAAACTCACGAATATACCTAAAAGAGTGTTGAACATCTAAGGACTGCATCGTTAATTATGAGTACACCTTTGGGGTTCTGTATGAAAAATACTATGACTTCTTTTGACCGCTGTTTAGTGTCAATGTGTTGCTTGCCTTATAAACAAACGAAAACCTTCATTAAGAGTTAAAGTTTTACTTGAAGCGGAACAATACGAGGACTTACGAAAGAAAGCGAATTGTGACCAAGTACTGCACTGAAAAGGGATTGTCGCTAAGAAAATTAGCAAAAGAAGAAGGTGTTAGTGTCAGTGTGGTCCAAAATGCGATCAACCAGTTTGTAATGCATAACACATTGAAGGACTTACCCGGCCGTGGTAGAAAATCAGGTGCGTCAAACCCAAATTTGGACAAACAAATTTGCAAAGGAAAAAAGGAGGTATCCATCAGAGATCGCGCAAAAAAGTGTGGAACGACGGTTGGAATGGTCCAACGCGCAAAGGAGCGAAATTCCCTGAAGACGTAACCCGAAACAAAAATGACCGAAACGCAGCCTAATTCAGGCGGATTCCGTGAAAACTCGGCCTCGGAAGCTGTACGACGACGTTTTGAGCAAAAATGACATGTGCATTATCATGAATGACGAGACGTACGTCAAATTGAACTACTTCCAGGGGCACAGTTTTACCAACAATCAATATGCAACTAGCGATTTGAAATTGGTTCACTGTTGTAGAACCCCTTGGTCCGAAGTACACCTTGAAGCCAGCACCTTGCTACACATATTTGCGCCTTTGTTTTGATTTGCTGTGTTATTTTGACAGAATATTTGAGAGTGTGTTCGTGTGAGTTCATTATAAGGGGCGCATTATTAAGCTTGGGACCGATGTGCTAGTACTGACTGAGCCAAGAAAAAAATCGTATTTCTTCGGGACCCACTGGTCTTAGAGTTAGTCTATGGTTTTACACCGTGAAGCGTGAAATGGATGTCCCAAATTCGGAGAAATCGATTTTTTGCAACAACAAAAATTGGAAAAACGGTGTTGGTTTGGCAAGCAATTTGCCAGTGCGGTTTGAAATCGACACCTTTTTTCACTACCGCAATTTATTTCTATTCATCAACAGGTTATGTATAAACCCCAATGATGTTACTTAAAGCTAAACTAGAATGGTACATTAATGGTCATGACATAAAACAAAACAAAAATTACACTATCGATGCGAATTAGACAAGTCTTTAAAAAAACGACTAAACATACGACGAAGCATCTGGCGAGTCACGTTAAAATCAAACAAGGCGGAAACTCTATTAAAGAGTCTTTGTAAACCGCCAATTGCGCCATACATGCTGTAATTGGTTCGCTGTAGAGGTAACCGCAGCATCGAACTATT
The DNA here is from genome assembly GCA_024533555.2 of Aedes koreicus. Taxonomy (NCBI): domain Eukaryota; kingdom Metazoa; phylum Arthropoda; class Insecta; order Diptera; family Culicidae; genus Aedes; species Aedes koreicus. Next base: position 54,669 of record JAHHFK020001235.1, on the reverse strand, counting down.
CCTCAGGGCTCGGGGTTGCACGTTGATGTTGATTTGCTCCAGAAGATCAGGACAGTCGATGCGGCCTTGCAAGATGTCTGCGATTAACAAAGCCCTGGCTGTATCTCTACGGACTAACAGGGACTCCAGGTTAATCAGATGGCAACGGCTTTCGTAGCTTGGCAAACGATAGGGATCCGTCCACGGTAGTTTACGTAGCGCAAATCTCAAAAACCGTCGTTGAACAGCCTCTACTCTAACGACACCGTTGTTGTAATGAGGAGTCCACACAACCGAGCAATACTCTAATATAGAACGACACAAGGAGCAGTACAACGATTTGAGGCAGTAGATGTCCGTGAAGTCTTTAGCAATCCGGAAGATGAACCCCAGAACGCTGGAGGCTTTGCCGACAGCGTACGAGATATGCTGCTTAAAGGTGAGTTGGGTGTCCAGAATTACTCCTAGGTCCTTGACTTGACTGACGCGCTCAATTTCGGTGCCCAACAAGACATACTTGAATAAAATAGTCTGTTTCTTTTGCGAAAACGAGATAACCGTGCATTTGGCCGGGTTGACATCCATGCGATTCAAATTGCACCAGCCGGCAAAAGCATTCAGCTGACGTTGGAGAAAGCGACAGTCATCGAGTGAGTGCACTCGAAGATAGAGTTTCAGGTCATCTGCGTATGATAGTCGTGGTCCTTCAAAAGCCAAATTTACGTCGTTGAAGTAGATCAAAAAAATCAACGGTCCCAAGTGACTACCCTGCGGTATACCAGACGGGGCTTTGAACATGTGAGACTGACAATCTCCTATGACTACAGCCAGATGACGGTCAGTGAGGTACGATTGAAACCATTGCAGCAGGCATCCGTTGATCCCAAGCCTGTCCAGTTTGGCAATAGCTATGCGGTGGTTCAATTTATCGAAGGCTGCAGACAAGTCGGTGTAAATGACATCCGTTTGGGCGCGTTTCGCCATACTGTCAGTAATGTAGGAAGTAAGGCACAGCAGGTTAGTGGCAGTGGAGCGACCAACCATGAATCCGTGCTGGTCGGCACTAATATACGGTTTGCAGTGAGCGAGCAACGGTTCCATAATTACAAGCTCAAACAGTTTAGCAACAGCGCCAAGCGAAGTTATGCCACGATAATTGCCAGCGTCCCGTTTGCTACCCTTTTTGTGTACTGGAAACATGTGCGCAAATTTCCAACAGCAAGGAAAAATACCGACAGCCACAGATAGTCGAAAAACGTGAAGCAGCGGGGGCAACAAACTATCCAGGTGTAGTTTGAGAAAGGACGAAGGAATTCCATCCGGCCCGGGATTGTGAGACAATTTGAGTTTAGAGTAGGCCTTGATTATCATCTCTGCATCGATGTCGACTTGGCCCAAGGTTTGACTGGCAAGTGGAACATAGCTGGCCGCAAGTCTAATGTGGTCATCGCTCAATGTCCCCTCGGTGAAAACGCTAGAGAATTTCTCGGAAAATAGCTGGCAAATACCCTGCGGGGTGGAAGCCTTGTTGCCGTGGAGCGACATAGACGACGGAAGGCCAACTTCGTGGCGTTGATCGTTTACAAATTTCCAGAATTGTTTAGGACGTCCCTTTTGCGTTCTCTGTATTCCACGCCGATACTGGAGAAAGCAACGTTTCGTGACTCGTTTGTATTCGTGATTTATGCTAACATAGTGACGACTAAGAAATAGTGTCCGGTGCTGTAAATTTTCTGAGGGCAGTTCTCTTGCCAGATTTCAAGCGACGAAGTTCGCTCGTTTGCCAGGGTGGACGAGACGTATGGCGATGGATTTTCTTCGGAACGTGTCTGTCTATGACATATGCCAGAACGTTGGAAAATGTTTGAGCGGCTGACTCGACATTGACTGTATCCAAAATATTATCCCAATCGAAAAGCGAGAGTAACTCGGCGATATTGCGATGATTGGTACGAACAAAATCGTAGGAAACTGTGGCAGGTGAAATTTTAAAATCATGTTCCAGCTTTGAGCGTAACGTGACCAGTAGAGGCGGATGATGAAGAGTTAGTTTCACTAGAGGAGAGGGAGCTTCGCATAAGAGCGGAGCGGTGTCTTCGGCGCTCACGAAACAGATATCTAAGCTGCGGGTATTCTGGATGGTGACATGATTGATTTGAGAGAGTGTGGCTGAGCTGTAATTGTCCAGAAGGAACGAAGCATTGGAATGCATGACAGAATGGCTGGCATCGGGAAATAGAAACCCACTGTCAGATAATTTCCATGAAATCCCAGGCAGATTAAAGTCGCCTATCACCATAACTTCGTCGGTTGCTTTGGCATTTTCCAAAATTGTGAAAGCCGACAATGGGTTGTAATTAGGTCACGCTCACGTATGCGGTCGGGTGGAATGTACAGTCCACAAGGGAATAATGTTCGATCGCTCAGTTTGATCGACGTCCAAATTTGTTCTAAACAAGTCCAAGAAGGGTTTTCAAAAGCCTTTGCTTTAAATTTTGTACTAATAGCTACTAGTACGCCCCCACCTGTCGCTTTACGGCTATTATCGGCATTCCTGTCACATCGAAATACCTCGTAATCTTTGCCGAATACCTGACAAGAGAGTGTGCGTGAATCCAGCCAAGTCTCCGTGAGGACGATAATGTCTTAGCACTGGTCCGAGGTAGCAATGCGGAAATCGTCGACATCGCTGTTGATACCACCGACATTCTGGTAGTAAGTGACGATCTCGTGATGGCGATAGGGATGTTGGGGCGCAGGGGGGGGGGGGGGGCCGGAATACCAACAAAAAAACAAAAAAAAAAGGAGAAAAAAAAAAAAAAGGAAAAAAAAAAATGAAAATGAAATTGCCTGCCAAAGAAGGGTGGGAAACCCCCGCGGTGCATCTGGCCCCAGGGCCAAGACAACTATGCTGAGGGGGGGCGGGGATTGGCGGGGCTGGGGGAGAAGAACCGGGGGCTCCCAAAGAGCTCTCCACGAGGCGTCTCGGATGTGATGTGCGCTGATTCGTCGAAGTTGGAACATATTCAGAAAGCGAAAAGCTGGAATAACACGCGTACTTGCCTGAGGTAACCGGCTGGAAGACCTCCTCTGGAATCACAAACTCAGTACCGGGATGACTCTTATGGCGGGAACACTGGGAACAGAACTGACGATCGGTTTTTGAAAGTGGTACAACTGAAACGAGGCTTCCAAAGAGCCTTGTTGCGTGCATCCCCAAATAGTCTCCAGAACAGCTTTGAAATTGTTCTCCTTCGGTTTCCGATGCATGATAATATTGAACTCCTCGTACACGTCATCCCCTCCTGTTTGAAGACTTTCCATATCAACTCGATATTGGTTGGAATCCAGCCAAACCCTGTACGTTCGCTGTTCCCCAGTCAACTGCGGTCGCTGCTCGATTCCATCTTCAATGACCCTCCCATTAGCATTAAGCATACTCTCGATTTCACATCCTCTTATGTGCACCAACCCGACTTGTGGTTTGAAGTGCTCTTTGTAGTCATACTTGGTGCCAATCGGTTTCGTCGGTCTCACGGTATTCAAAAAGCAAACGTCATGTTTTCTCAAATTCTTCTTTTCAACAGCCATTATTTAAACGGTATTTGACTTAAATTTACATGAAATATTCCATTAATTTATAGCATATCTAGCGTGCTACACACTGCGTCAACTTGATTTAAGACACCCCTTAGTTTAAGCATAAGCATTAGCAGTAACATCGACATTTGCACAACTTGTGGGTAGAGCTACGATAACGAATAATTCGTTGAAGACATTGCATGTCACCATGAAACATTACTGATTACGGATACGTTACTGAGTTACTGATACGTTTCTTCACGCAATAATCTCCACGAAGACACTCCTCGGCCGCTGACCTGGCCAGGTCCATGCAACTGTTGGAGATAGAGAGGAGTTGGTATCTACACGGTGTTCAATAAGGTCGGATACACTCTCAAAGTAAAGCCTGTCGACGTTAAATTTCGGACACCAAAATAATAGTAGCAAAAAAGAATTAAATATAATTCAACAAAACCGATTGTTAATTTCACAACAATAGAGTTATATCTACATTAGAAACAGTAGATTAGGATGTTAATCATTCTTTCTGTAAAATTCTCGAACTTTCTGTGGTACACCCGTCATCAGGTTCAGTACGGTATCCTCAGATACGCCCGCCGTGACGATTCTCCATCTTCTCTTGAAATCATTGGTACCATTTGCTTTCTTCTTAGTTTCGAAGAGTTTTCGCTTAACTAGAGCCCAGTATCTCTCTATTGGGTGAAGCTCTGGACAGTTTGGTGGATTGCCCGTTTTTTGGCACGTATTTGACCTCTTGGACCTTATACCATTCCATGATGGATTTCGCATAGTGACAAACGGCCAAATCAGGCCAAAACAGAGCTGAAGAGTCGTGGCTTCTGATAAACGGTAGCAACTGCTTTTGCAGACATTCTTTCTCGTACACATCCTTATTGATAGAGTCGGAAGAGACGAAAGTTTAAGATTTTCGACCACAACTACATATGGCCTGCCAAATCAAATACTTCTACGGGAATTTTGACACCTTCTTTGTCTGGAAATGCTCGGCAACGGCGTTCCTTTGCATTGCGGTGTAAAAACCAGACCCGGAAGCTGTTTAAAGTCTTCGAGTACGTATGTTTCGTCGTCCACAAAAAAAAACAACAATGTTTGCAAAACATTGGTTTTTGCAGTGAAATTTTGCCTTCATCACGGTTGGGCACCTTTTTCACTTTGTACGCCTTAAGCCCTTGCCTCTGTTTCAATTTTTTTACGTGTGATTTTGACTTCCCAACTTTGCGAGCCACATTTCGCACAAAAAAATTGGGATTTTTCTCAATAATGGCTATCGCCTTCTTGTCCATTTGTCGGGAGCATACTTTTCGATTTGTTCCACTTCCAACCTTCCGATCCACAGTCAAGCGCTGGTCAAATGATTTGCAAAACACGGTACTTTTCAGTAGTATTCGTAAAATAGTAGTAAGTAAAACTAGAAAAATTCAGTAGTTTAGTTTCCTGCCAAGATAGCGTACCGATAAATTCGGATTTTGTTGCCGTTCGTACAAAATGCGTTTGCGCACTTCCACTTAATTCGACGCCATTTTACTGATTGTAACAAAATTGTAAACATGTTGTACCACGAAATAAAGTGGAGAGTTTCAACTGTCGTATAAGTGAAACGTTTCAGCTATCCATGAAATAATTCAAAATCTACACTGCAAGAAAAAGGTCTGAAATTTAACGTGGACAGGCTTTATGTTAAAAAATGAGATTTATTTTTATTTTTTTCTGAGTTCATATTGAACTTCGTGGGAATTTCGTCTCAGATTTTGAGAATTATCGTTTTGTACTGGTCCGAGGTGCTGACCTTGCATTCAGCTTGGACATCATATAGGACCAACAAAAAAAGGCGAGGGGATTCAAATCCGTGGTGCTGGGAGGCCACAAAGTTTTTAAGTTTACAATAAGTATATTAATTTTAATTTATTTTCCAACATTCAAACACTATTATTGTAACTATCATTATCAATATAACCATTGAACTCATATATTCTTATCTACCACGCCATTAACCTTCTTTTGGTGTCGGGGTCAATATGACCCGGAATTGATTTTGAAAATGCTATAACTTTATTAAATAAGCATCTAGACGTTTGAATTTTCTTGACTTTTCCTTATTCATAGGAAATTACGTTTCTGCATCGAACCTAATTTTTTTGACATTTCTGAAGGGCTGTTAAAAAAAAGTTAAGGTGTTTCGGGTGATATTGACCCGGATTTCAAACTCACATTGTGGAAACTATATATGACAGAATTTTAAAGTCTTTGCAGTCAAAATGTTTATTAGAGTCCCAATTTTTGGTTTCTGGTGCGTACTGCTCTTTTTTGACCCGATTGGCCACAAGGAATCTGTTCCCAATGAGGGCATGTTTGCCACGATCCGTGAGGCGGAGACAGATACAAATTTTCATAGGAACTTGCTTTTCGACGGCTCAAACTTCATGATTTTCCTTGAATAGTCTATTTCTGGCCTTGAAATGGACCAATGACCATATTGGTCACACTGGGACAATCCGGATGCCTCGGCGGAACCCTTAAGGAGGGGGCAAATTCGATTTCTTGCCGAAACATGCCTTTCAACGGCTCAAACTTTATGAGTCTACTTCTAGGCTTGAAATGGCCCAATGATCATATTGCCAATTCCAGGACAATCCAAATGCCCCGGGGCATAGCTTTCTTACTATTTTTACTCATTTATAAGCACGTTGGGACGTTTTCGAATATTTCAATGTGATTTGAGAACAACAATAGAAAAGCAATCATATTTACCAGTAATCAGCCCTAGGTGCCTCAAGGTTCTCATCTTGGCCTTTAACTGTTTATTATACTGCTGGTGTTTAATCATCTGATTGAACCCATATAGGGTGCGAGACCAATTTTCGTCACCAATCGTTATTACTCTGCCGTACAAGACCAAAATTATGTTCATGAATAGTTTCACACAGACACTTGTCATGTAAAAAAAATCAAATCATTCGGTTTCAATGTGGTTGAGCAATAGCGAATTGGCGACAGGAACTGGCCCACCGCCGAGTTGGCCCTACTCCCTATGCTAACGACGTGAAACATGAAGTTGTAGCCAAGGCTTCAAGTTTTCACAGCATATTTATATTTTTATGTTCACTCCACAAATATAGCCACTACAACGGTTCAAAGAAAAGCCAGCCTCACTTTACACTACATTTTTTACTACGATATTTTTGCCAAATTTACCATTCTTAATGGTAAATTCTTCTGTATCCGCAATAATCCGGACACCTCAAAACATGAATACAACATAAATTTCGCATTATATTTCCGTCGTAGTTGTTTATTTCAGATTCATGGGATGTGTTCCGACAAATCGAAAAGATCAAAACAAAAGTTATCGGTCATTTCCGAATTTTTGAACTTCACGGTTAACCCCGTCCATTAGGGCTTATACGATTCAAAACGTAAAGCCGCCTTTGTCCAAATTCGACATCGAAGGGTTCGATCTCTTTAAGATTCATTCCAGATACTTCCCTCCTCAGGCCCAATATCTCTCGTTGGTCGTACTGTAAATGGCGGGTTTGAAGTTTTGGTACAACTGTTCCCTTGATTTGCTTGGTACCATTTCATCCAGTTTTAGCATAGTGGCATGATGCCAAATCGGGCCAGAACAAAGGATTTTCTTGTGACTTTTGATGAAGGGTAGCAATCGCTTCTGCAGACACTCTTTCTGAAGATTCCTTGTTGATAGAGCATGTTGCGACGAAAGATTTACTGTTTTGCCACACGTGCAAATTGCTTGTCACACAAGGTTTTTTTTTTGCAAATTTCGGATTGTCCTCGTTTTGAAATACTCAGCATGTAGCATTTCTGGCCATAGCAGAATAAAAAGCCAGACCTGATGCTACTTGAAATCATCCAACATAAGTTTCATCGTCCGTAACAACGCATGATCGATGAAACTTCGTCAAATATCGCAGTACAAACGTCGAGCTCGTGATTTTGCTGCCAAGTCCTGTTTGTCGTTGCGATTTGGAACTGTTTTTACTTTATACGACTTATAGTCCCAAACGTTGTTTTGATTTTTGGACAAAACCAGGCGACATCTCTATTTTACGAGAAACCGTTTGAAAAGATTACGACTCAAGATTAATTTTTAACGCGGACCATGCCAACCTATTTAGGAGAACCAATTTAATTTTCGAACTGAATATTATGTTTTAGTAACATTTTCATGATCGAACCTGAATAACCATTTCATCTGGATTATTTGATTCATTCAGTTGAGCGAGGTAAATTGTCCGTTTCCCAGAAAATTGCAAATATAATCAACTCGTTATATTACTGATATTTAGCAAAGAAAGAACTTACGGCTCTAGCATGGAATAAACGGTTTAATGAAGTCTACGTCGACCATGTACACAATCCCACTGATTCGTTGCAAAAAATGTCGTCGTTGCTAAACTCGACTTTTACAGCATTAATCGTAATTATTCAAATCGACAAACCTCGCTGCATAAATGTAGGACGCGTGCTGAAAAAATCTTCTTGTTGCAACAAGCATAAACTATAATCTCGAATCAATGCAAAATTTCAGTAAGTCAAATAAACAGCATTCCCTAATTTAACGCGTTTATATGATTCCTTTTTAAACACGGCATCATTCATCAACTTTGTGGTAAGGTTTTCACCATAACACAGATTTGACTACCAATTTAACGCATTTTATGGTTCGTTAACTATCTTACTTTTACGACTACGACGACAACGACGACAACGTCTGCAGCACAGAACTTCCACGCCAGCGAAAATGCCACAGCAATTGAATTAGCGTCCTGAGTCGAATTGAATGTGATAATTAGAGAACGGCAGTAATCACAGTCGCTTTATCTTTTTCTTTTCTTCCATGTGTTCTTCATGCCCACACACAACCATACAACACCGTTTCGAAAATGCTGCATCGACGTTCCTTACCTCGAACCCTCACATTTGGTTTCGTCCCAGGCAGCAGAAAAAAGCCACTGGTGCCGACGGCCGACGCATCTCAATGATGTTTCCGTCGATCTCTGGCGGAACGTGACCCAGGAGAAGGAAAACTGCCGGATACTGAACTACGACTGGGACTCGGTCGCTTCCGAAGAGGCGCTGGTAGGTGTAATTCTAATCCCATTTTCATTAATTAGCTCGCATGAATAATGACAATTAGCAGTCACAGGTTGGGTAATCGCTAGATGTCATTTTCTGTTTCTTTCTCGATGGGACGTGTGCTACTGAATAGCGGAATCTGAGTATGTCGGGAAATCTATCCTTCATGGCGTGCAGCGCGTGGGAGTTCAACCCCAATGATAATCTTGGAAATACGTGGGCGTCGGAATGGAGTCTGGTGTGCGACAAGGAATACCTTAAGGATGTGGCGGAGATGTTTTTCCTAGTTGGGGTAGCCACCGGTGGCATCACCAGTGGAGTGCTATCCGACAAATTCGGTAGAAAAAAGATGCTTTTCATTTCGGCTGTCTTACAAGCTATATTTGGTAAGTTTAGTTTTGAAAAGAAGTGAGGATATCGAACAATAATAAACCGTTTACTACTTATCAGGCATAGCACTGTACTTCGTTGACTCTTTGGAATTCCTATTGATTCTTCGAGCGCTACTTGGAATCGTGTCCGTTTCTGTAACCTACGCTGGACTTATTCTAGCAATCGAGTATGTCGATGGTCAATGGCGAACCATCGCTGGAATGTACAACCTATTTCCCCTCCCGGTGTCGTACATCATGATCTCGGGAATTGCCTACCTGACACAAGATTTCAGAAGTCTGCAACTCTGTATCGGATTACCCGGAGTGTTTCTGTGTTTCCTTTGGTACGTTGCATTCCTACTTATAGTTGATTACTAATATCCATCCATGTGTTTCCACTCATGCACCAGTGAGACTGCTATTTACACTGAAAACATTTTCCAACCCCCAAAACATCCATCAACAAATTATCACCAACGAACAGCGCCTGTCAAGCTAACCAATTAAAAGTAAAAAAAAAGCCATAAACACATTCTCTCCATCAATGTCTGCCCACGCACATTTCAACCATTAAGTTCATTTAAAACCAAACAAACGGAAAATACGTCTTAAAGAGCCGGCTATTTTTAACCCACCTCGTGTCTCGTGTCTGATCGCGTCACAGGTTCGTACTTCCGGAATCCCCCCGGTGGTTGCTCTGCAAAGGTCGCATTGCCGAGGTGAAAGAAATCGTACGGAAGGCGGCTGCCTTCAACAACCGTCCATTGCCGGACAATTTGGACAAGCTGCTCAAACCCCCTACCGACCATGACGATAACGCGGCCGGCGTATGTGAACTGTTTCGTTCTAAGTATCTGCGGCTGGTGACGTTCTGCTTCCTGTGCATCTGGTTTACGATGAATCTCGTCTACTACGGACTAGTGCTCAACATGAACAGCTTTGGCGGTAACATATATTTGAATTCGGTAAGTATCAAGTGCCATGGATGAAGCGTACTGATGAGGCGCCTGAATTTAGATGTTGATTGTTGCGTCATTTGTTGCGCGACATGCTTATGTGTTGCCTCTATGTATCGTGGATCGTATTCACCATTGATGATTTCTGTTTTGATTTCATTACAGGCTCTGGCAGGATTGGTGGAAATACCTGCAATAGCACTGGCAATGTATATTATCAACAAAACGGGCAAAAAATGGCTTTTCTGTGCGACATTCTTTGCGGCTGCTCTTGCATGTCTTTGCGCTGCTATCGTTGAAGGAAAGGAGGATTATCTGTCGATGAAAATAACTTTCCTGATGATCGGTAAGTTTGGGGTATTGCATTAAAGTGGGACTGTAACACTATAAGCGCACATACAACTTTGGACCATATTGTCTTATTTCAATGTATCTGTAAGACAAGAAACATTTCAGGAAAATAAATAATGATTCCATATTTTATTCAAAAAAAAAAAAAATCCAAGTCAAGATCTACACATATAAAAATGAAATTCTATGTCTGTCTGTCTGTCTGAACCTTATAGAATCGAAAACTATTTCACCGGTCGACGTGAAATTTTGAATTCAGGAGTTCTTAGGGCCGAGAAGGTTTTTATGATAAATTGAGACCTCTCCCATCTCTGGAAGAGGGGGCTCCCATACAAATGACGCACACATTTTTGCTTAACTCGAGAACTAAACCCCCCCCCCCCCCCCCACCCACAACACAAACACAACCCCCCTTACACCCCCCCCCCCCACAAACCCCCACAAAACCCCCTTTTTTTCCCAACCCCAATAAAAAAAAAATCCCCCCCTTTTTTTTTTTTTTTTTTTTATTAAATCATTTATTTGTACAGGCTCAATCGAATCAACTTTACAGAGCCAAGTTTTCATATTTATATACATCAATTATCTTAAAACTAATGTTAAGGGGATAGAACCGATTACTCGCGGCCGTCTCGAGGTTAATAGGAATAACAATTGTATGGATGGGAAGATAGGCGGGAATTTGAAGTGTGGTTTACAAAGCACGTTTATTTTAAATTCGGAATTGGATAAAAACTTATAACTATACAACTTTAGGTTTTCTTTTGACTTCAACATTTTTGAGAATGAGAAAAAAAAAACACACACACACAAACACAGAGAAAAAAAAAACTTAAAGCAAACAAACAGGTTAAACTAACTACAATCTAAGGCTAATGTTAGTCAAAAACACATAAATGAGTTTCATAAACTCCAGATCACGTAAAGCCAAAATATCTCGAACCGGTACATTGGGTTGTCTACCTCGAGCCCGAAGGGAATCATAAAGCTCAGATCTGACTCCACGATGCTCAGCACAAGACCAAATAATGTGATCTGCGTCCTGGTAACCTTGTCCACATTCACAGAGATTGCTGTCGCTCAGCCCAACACGGTATAAATGAGCGTTCAAAGAATAATGATTGGACATGAGGCGAGACATCACACGAATGAAGTCTCGACCCACATCCATCCCTCCAAACCAAGATTTCTTCGACACCTTTGGGATGATAGAATGTTGCCATCGCCCCAAATCTCCTTTACTCCATTTATACTGCCAGCTGACGAGTGACTGTTGACGAAAAATAGTAAAAAATTCATTGAAGGCGATTTGTCGATCATAAATATCGCCTTCTATAGCGCCCACCTTTGCCAGCGAGTCCGCTCTCTCATTGCCCAGAATTGAACAATGAGATGGGACCCATACAAAGGTGATGATAAAATAACGCGAAGATAAAGCACTTAGAAGCTCCTGTATTTTCATGAGAAAATACGAGGAGTGCTTTACCGGCCTCAAGGAGCGAATAGCCTCTATAGAACTGAGACTATCCGTGAAAATGAAATACTGATCCGGTGTAAGTGAGGCAACAATTTCTAGCGTAAAGTGTATTGCCGCTAATTCGGCGACATATACGGAACAAGGAGCTTGAAGTTTACGATTGGCGCTATAAATTTCATTAAATATACCAAAGCCTGCTGACTCATCTATCAATGATCCGTCAGTGAAGAACGATTTAGTGGAATCAACTTGGCCAAACTTTGCAGCAAATATCACCGGAGCAATCATAGGACGATGATGCTCTGAGGTTCCATGAAGCTCCTGCTTCATGGATAAATCAAAATGAACCGAATTATCGAAATCGGAGAAGCAAACACGATTGGAAATGTTCGGCGAAGGGCTGACATCCTGTGTTATGTACAAATGGTACAAGGTCATGAAGCGGGTTTGAGTATTCAACTCAAGGAGCTTCTCAAAATTTTCGATCACCTGGGGGTTCATTACTTCACACCTGGTGAGGAGCCGGAGAGATAACTCTGTAAACCGATCCGAGAGTGGCAACATGCCGGCCAGCACTTCAAGACTCATGGTGTGAGTCGAGTGCATGCAACCTAACGCGATACGAAGACACCGATATTGAATACGTTCCAGTTTTATGATGTGCGACCGAGCCGCTGACTGAAAACAAAAACTACCGTATTCGATAACCGACAAAATCGTTGTCCGGTACAACGTTAGAAGATCTTGCGGATGCGCTCCCCACCAGGTCCCGGTAATTGTTCGAAGAAAGTTGATCCTTTGCTGGCACTTTCGCTTCAGATACTCAATGTGGGATCTCCAGGTGCACTTTGAATCGAACCAGACCCCAAGATATTTAAAGGACATTGAATGAGTTATCGGCTTACCCCAAATTTGAAGCTTCGGTTGTGCTGGGTTATGCTTCCTTGAAAAAACTACCAACTCTGTTTTCTCCGTAGAGAATTCGATACCTAGCTCTAGAGCCCAAGTAGACAAATTGTCTAAGGTATCCTGTAAAGGTCCTTGCAGATCGACCCCATTGGGTCCCGTGACAGAAACTACGCCGTCATCCGCAAGTTGTCTCAACGTACAGTTGTCATTTAGACAACTGTCAATGTCTTTGACATAAACATTATACAAAAGAGGGCTTAAACATGATCCCTGGGGGAGACCCATGTAGCTAAATCGGGAAGCTGTAGAGGTTCCATGAGAGAAGCTCATATGTTTCTCTGACAGCAAATTATACAAAAAATTATTCATTAATGGTGAAAAGCCACAAGCGTGGAGTTTATCTGATAGAATTTCAACAGATACTGAATCAAAAGCCCCCTTGATATCCAAGAAAACAGAAGCCATTTGCTCTTTTTTAGCAAAAGCTAACTGAATATCTGTGGAAAGCAACGCGAGACAGTCGTTCGTTCCCTTACCCCTACGGAAACCATATTGAGTATCTGAAAGCAGGTTATTCGTCTCAACCCATTTGTCCAGACGGAAGAGGATCATTTTCTCCAACAACTTTCGAATACAAGATAACATCGCGATGGGTCGATAGGAGTTGTGGTCAGACGCGGGTTTACCAGGTTTTTGAATGGCTATAACTCTCACCCGTCTCCAATCATCCGGTACAATGTTGAGTTCCAGAAACTGATTAAACAAGTACAACATGCGCCTCTTAGCGACGTCTGGGAGGTTCTTAAGCAAGTTGAACTTGATCCTATCAGCCCCTGGAGCCGTATTGCCACACGAAAGGAGTGCGAGAGAGAACTCTACCATTGAAAAAGGTTGGCTGTTCTCATCTATCGAATTCGTGGTTTCGCGAGGAATCATCCGTGCCGGCACAGAATCTGGACAAACTTTTCGCGCAAACTTGAGGATCCATTGGTCCGAGTACTCTTCGCTCTCGTTGTTCGTAGTTCGGTTACGCAATCTTCGCGCCGTGTTCCAAAGAGTACTCATCGACGTCTCGCGCGATAGCCCGTCCACGAATCTTCGCCAGTACCCGCGTTTCTTGGCCTTGATGAGGCTCTTAAGTTCGCGTTCGAGACAGCAGCAGTTTTTGGGGCCGGAGAAAGTTCTTATGATGGTTCGAGACTCCTCCCCCGTCTTGAAGGGGGGGGGGACTTCCATACAAATTAAACACCAATTTCTGAATAACTCGCGAACTAATCAAACAACTGTTACCAAATTTGGCATGTGGGGGTTTTTGAAGGCAAGAAATATTTCCACGGTGGTTCAAGATCCCTCCGCTCTTTGTAGGGGGGGCTATCATACAAATGAAACACAAATCTAAACCAAACATGAGAATTATTCCTACTATTATAAAAATTTGTTTTTGGGGTTTTTGGGGCCAAAAAAGGTTCGTATGATGGTTCGAGATTCCTTCCTTGTCTGGAAGGGGGGCTACCATACAAATAAAACCCAAATTTGTGCATAACTCGAGAACTAATCAAGCAACTGGAACCAAATTTGGCATATGGGGGTTTTGTAGGCATGATTTTTTTCTATGGTGGTTCAAGACTTTTCCCTTTTTCTGAGGGAGGGGGGGCTGTCATACAAATGAAACAGAAATTTCAACCAAACATGAGAATTACCCAGGCAACTAGAACACAAAATGTGTATTTTGTGGGGAAAACAGCATGTTCTGATAGAAGTTTGAACCCCTTTTTAGTCAAGAATGGGAGATGCTTGAGTTACTGTCAGTGCTACATATGCACAAGAAGTTAATCTATGGTTATGCAAGAGAAAATTACGTTTAAACTGACACGAAACGACGTAGTTTGAAGACAAACGTTTTGTCAATGAAATGCTTCTACACAGAAAGAAAAGCCATAGTTTTAACTAAAAATCTGAGGGTATAATTAAAAACATACACCAACGTTTAATTTTGCAGAAATTACACACATTAGCAAACGATATATTTGAACAAAACTCATTCCTAAAAAACCATAAAAGCGCCAGTTTTATTATAATTTTTATTCATTCAATTGCAAGCGTTGCAAGGCTCGCACCGGGTTCAGCTAGTATTATATAAATTAGTATTTGATCGGCTTACAATTCATTTCTTTTCTCTTATATTTTGTTTTCTTATTTTTCATCAAGCCAACGTAGACTGTTGCATTTAAATATAATTTTCTTTTCTTTTTTTTAATTTTCTAATGCAATACTTCCGCAGTGTTGATTAAATGTGGTCATATTTTTATTCAACAATACCATATTTGGCATAGTTCGTCCGTCAATGTTTCGTTATGAATAAGTTTCTTTTTCTAAGCTTGCGCGAAGGTATATAGAAGTTAAGTTCGGATAAAATTTTAGTTGAATCAATTCGCTGCGAAATGATATCCTCATGAAATGAAAACATTGTAAATTCACGACACTGCTTCAATGTTTGTATATTGATAAGCATACAGCGCGCTTCATTAGATGAAAAAGGAAATGTTATCCACCCTACTTTCGTAAGAGCATATAATAGAAATTGCTTTTGTACGGATTCTGAAATGGGGGCCAGACCATGCTGCAGTATTCCAAAATAGACCTAACATAAGCAGCATAAACGAAATTGATGCTAAAGCATTTTCTAAAGCCCATGTGTCTAAATATGTTGTATTGGTTATTGAAAATAAGTTCAGAATTTAAGACAACATCTAATTCCCTAAATCTATAACATTTTCCAACAACTTGATTTCCTACTGAGATAACTGTATTTGGTGTATTTTGTTTTCTGCTGAATGATATTAAATTACACATTTTTATATTTAGTTGAAGCAGGCTTTTCAAGCACCAAGAGTAGAATATGAGTATTTCTTTCTGGAATATACTATTATTATCATGTTTGTATTCTCCGTACGTGGAGTAACGATTATGATGCAGAAGAAGATGTTCGATCATCCCCCGTATTGGGGATGTGAGGCAAAGAAACGTCCTACTACTATATCCAAGCCCTTTGCTCAATTTCCAATACTTCAAGTCAATTTTCACAACCTGCCGTACACTGACGAAACTATCAACACTTTCTCTTCATATCTTTCATTTCTAGCAAACAGTACTGTTCACTATTGGGGCCTCGCGGTGATGAGCGAACATCTCCTTCTACATCATTTCTGTTGATGTCCTCCTGATTTCTTATTTCCAAGTATAGTGTCATGTCGTCGGCATAAATAAGCACTTTTGTTATTTTTAGAATTAAGGGAATATTGTTTACATACAGAATGAAAAGCAGTGGTCCCAAATGAGAGCCTTGGGGGACACCTGAAGTTACTTGAAAAGGATTTTTTTTTTCTTTCGGTTGAATTTTATTATTTGATAGCGGTTAGTTAAACATGATTCAAGCCATTTCAGAAGTCCTGGATTAATTCCCATTTTTTGCCGTTTAAAGAGCAACATTGGTATATCAATGCGATCAAATGCTATGCTAAAGTCTGTATAGAGAGCTTCTTCGTGGTTTCCATTATCCATTGCATTCAATGAATAATCTATAAATTTCAGTAGATTTGTCAAGGTCGAACGTCCCTTAAAGAAGCCATTTTGCATGTGAGTAATTCTATTTTTGATTTCAAGGAAAAATGTTTCATTGTCAACTGCTCCGAAAAGTTTTGGAATGCAAGATATAATGGTCAGATTTAAAGATAGGCATTAAAACTCAGCTTTTCCATATTTTTGGAAAGTTTTCAGAGTCCAATGACATATTGAAGAACCAAAATAATGTAGCAGTTAGCTCTGTCGCATGGTTTTTCATAAATACTGGAGAAATTCCATCAGGTCCAGGTCCTTTTGAGGCATCTAAAGCGCTTTAAAAAATTCCTCGAACTTGAATTTGATTGACTCCAATATCCCTTGAACATTATGGATGAAATGAAGTGAAAACTGTTAAGAGATCACACATTTTTTCTAAGTTATCCCCGACAATTTCGTCAAGATGTATTATTGAATGCAATGTTGTCTGTTTTTAATTAAGTTTTTACGTAATTAAAGAAGATCTTTCGACAAGACTTAATTTCAGATTATATTCTACAAATGCATTACTGATATCTAAATTAAGTTGTTTGCTTGTGTCCAAATAGTTGACCAAATCTTCACTACTGTTAAATTATAAATGTAAATATATGTTAAATGTTAAATATTTTTTATAAGCTTTTTGTTTTCGATTTTCAAGATTTTTATTTGTCTGTACCAGACGGGATTTTTTGTTTTTCTGTGACATCGCTTCTTCATAATAGGTATTTCTTGGGAAATAATTTCCAATAAACTTTTATACAAGATATCTATAGCAGTTTCGATGTTTCCATTATTCTTAAGAAAAATTTTCCAGTTGTCACTGTTTAACCTAAGCTTAATAGTTTCATAGTTGGCGCATTTGTATTCAAAGATTTTCTCGTATTCACAGTCGTTGGGTCTTTGGTGTTCATGTATGAAAAGAGAATATTCAACTGCTGAATGAAATGCTTCATTTTTCCACAAAGGAGTCAATGATTCGGTTGCTCTGAAATCTTCATAAATATTCGTTATCAAAAAGTCTAGATAGCGATATTGCTGATTTTTGTTATGTTATTGATTTGGTTAAGACCCAAGGTGGCAGTTTTGTCAAAAATGAACTATAATGTTTTATTACAAGACGACTTAAACTGTGATGCAGCAGTGGAGATCATCTCAGAGCTAATTTCAATAACACCCAGTGTTTGAGCGTGTTAAAGAACGTTGTGCGCTACAGCATTGCGTTGCGCTGAAAATAAAATTCAGTTTAAACTACAAAATCGACGGTTTGACTCACCAATCGATTCGTTTTTTTCTGCAACGAAATTTATTTGTTCTATTTATGAACCTGGCCACATGCGCTGTCAAAAAAACGAATTATTTATATAATTAAAAAGAACATTCGCGTATTGTACTAAAGCAACTCAAAGTACAACGGTTTTTATTTCAAACAGAGATATCGTTGCTTGTATGTTTAACAGATCTGTTTTATCGACTTGACATGAAATTCGAAAAAAAAAAAAAGCGAGACCATGGGGGATTTTTTTTACATTAGTGATTTGAGAATTGATCCTATTCTATTGAGAAGAGTAGCTATTGAATCGTAGTAGAGAAGTAGTGTGATTCATGAAGATAGGTTTAAATTTTTTTTACTCAAAACGTCAGCAGCAAAGCATGTGTGGATACAATAGAGGAGGAGCAGTAACTGACTAATCCTTAAATTCGAAGATTAGTCTTCGATCTGCTTCGTCCAAGAATCTTGCTTTCAGCATCGTGCTTGAAAAGCGTCAACAACACTCTATTTATATCTAGACACACAAGCATCAAGAGCCACAACATTATGTTATGATAGTTAGTCAAGGTGTGTGAAATATTGATAATTCATCTGCGCATATAGGAATTTCGCACTAAAATGTTGAAAATATTAGATCAAAAATTAACAGACTCAAATTATTATGAAAGCATTCACAAAAAAACATGCGTAAGCGATGAAAGACATTGAACTTCAAAAGATTGAATTTTATTCAGTTTTCTCATTTTTTCAAGAAAAATATTTTGGTTCCGGAGGAATTCCACACACTTATATTTTAATAAAATAGTACGGTGCCAGTCATGTATTGGAGCCCTTTCCCATTCTCGGCAGTCCAAGCAGAATTCACCCTTTAAAAATCTGACGGTTTTGTTTGTAGAATTATTTGCTTCTTCCTTTGGTTATCACAGAGAACGGACGTTCATCTTCGATCTGCTGCTTGTGCAAAACTTTAAACCAACATTTCAAATGTTTGCCGTTATTCTCTTAGTAGGCGGCGCTGCAGTTGTGCGATAACTGTCATGTAAATGTTGATCAATAAAAAGCCTAGAACATAACCTGAAAAGTTTTGTTTGTTTTTCTCTGCACTTGATTCTGCCCATATTAACTTTTACACACATTTTTCAAGAAAAGGTATGTGGACATCAATGTCTGTTCTCTGTGATGTTATTATCAACAACATTTTCCATATCTGCTTGAAATCAACGATTAACACCGTGATGGAACCGATAAGGCGCAAAAAGAACCACTCAGTATGGAGACTAGCTGTTGAAGACAGCGTTTTCGCGGAAACCGTCCAAATTATTCTCAGCAAGGACCTTGGAAGTAAGGCTTACAAAAAACGTAAGTGCTGCAGCAGCCTCACAAAGCGCGAAATGTTCGATTTTGGGAAACATCGAGGGCAAGCATTGCTGAATCTAAAATTAACATTCCTCGGTTTCAAAATGCAACGAAAATGATGGCTTTGGGAGCAGTATGCAAGCAAGCTAAGCTTTCCTTGGTATTCATCGAGAAAACTGTCAAAATCAACGCAGCATACTACAAAACGGAGATTTTGGTGGAGGTTGTTGCCCCAAGTCTACGACAACTCTATGGAGATAACCACTATGTGTTCCAACAGGACGATGCACCCAGCCACACAGCGAATATGATTCAAGCCTGGTGTCTGGACAATTTGACGAACTTCCTGGACAGACATATGTGACTTCCCAGCTTACTAGATTTAAAACCCATTGGACTTTTTTTGTTTTGTTCTACATGATGTCAAAGCTGAATTATAACGAAATCAGCCATTGGACCAGTTCAAGAAAGCCATCTTTAAAATATGGGACGAAATCTCCAGGAAGTCTGTGCGTGCCGCTAGTGACGTGGTCAAAAAACGATTGATATTCCAATAGATATATTGTTATTGTTCTTTATAAACGGTACTAAAAATGTACCCAGAATAAAATATGGTATCCTCATTAATTGAAAATGTTTTGAAAGAATATACAAATTTACTGATCACCATATAGATCAAACATCAAGATTACAAATTGGCAGCCCAAATAGTTCATTTCTCAGAGAAGCACTAAGGTCGGGTTCTGATTAAGCTTTGAGGTAACGAATATAAGACGAATTAGCCTTAATTGAATACTTCCCATCATTACTTGCTCACTAATACTGGTAAATACTGATTGGCGGTAGCGAACGCAACAGGGCTCGCCTAAGTGGCAGTGTTACGATAGACGGGAATACTTTCGAGGAGGTGGATGAATTCGTCTACTTTGGATCTTTGCTTACGGCAGACAACAACTTTAGTCGTGAAATATGAAGGCGCATCATCAGTTTAGGTCGTTCATATTATGGACTCCAGGAGAAAATGCGGTCAAAAAAGATTCACCTCCGCACTGAATGTACAAAACGGTTCTAAGACCGGTGGTTCTCTACAGATATGGGACATGGACCATGCTCTAAGAGGACTTGCTATCACTTGATGTATTCGAGCGACGCGTTATTAGGACTTTCTTGTGCTGTGTGCCGGAGAACGGTGTGTGGCAGCAAAGAATGAATCGCTCCAGTCTATGACGAACCAAGTATTTATTATGATGGTGGCTGAAGCTGGAAGGATACGCTGAGAAGGGCATGTTGCGATAATGCCAGATAACTACCCTGCAACAATGGTGTTCGCTTCAAATCTGGCTGGTTCAAGAAGACGTGAAGCGTAGTGGGCTAGATGGGCACAACAGGTACTGAACTGTCTGGTGAGTGTGGGGCGTAGCCGAAGATGTAGAGATGCAGCCGCGAATCGAGTGCTGTGGCGTGAGTAAGTTTATTAGGTGTTATTTGAATAGATGTTAACCAAATAAATAAGTATATAATATTGGTAAACTTTATATTATCTGGTCAAGGGGATAAAGTGGACCCCAGCGTAGTAACAAAAACTACCTTATTATTAATTAATGTCTGCTATTATTTTCTACCTTTTCTGCAAACCATCATCTGGTTTCAATAGTTTTTCATATTTTTCGAATAATGCTTGATAATTGCTAAACGGTGTATGATGGAGGGAATCTAGAAAACTGGGTGGAAAGATACTTTTTTTAACGTAGAACTACGTTTCTCTTTTCAATACCGGGTGTCATTTCAAAATTTTGAAAAATGAGAGCGTTACGGTGCCTCTCTTCTTTGTAGGCAATGCTTTCAACACCATTATAAAGCACACGATTTGAACCAAAATGCCTTCATTGGGATATTCAAGTTCGATTAACCGGCACGTACGGTTGTGTTTTTCGCTCTCTCGTTACAAAGATGTTGTCTCGGTTTTTCTTTATCTCATCCGTTTTCTTGCGATTGCGCGTCTGGCACGCAAATTATCGCCTGCGCTACTCCTCTACCAACCAGAAGGAAGCGCTACAAAGTTTCCCCGCTTGAACTATTGCCGTGGCAATGGGTCGTAAAAATCGATAATCCTCGCGGGCGCATCCGCTTCCGAAGCCTTACCGGAGCCGGGCACCTCCCAGTGCAAAACGATGTTTGTGACAACTAGATTAATAGAATGCCATTTACAGCGACGAGGAGTTTAAATACTAAAATACTATCCGGATTGAATACAGATCATTATGGTGTCCTGCCGACCAAGTAAACCGAAAATATAAATTAATTTCTTAGGCGTATCATAACCATCGTCCTTTCCAGGACAACCAATTTAATTTTACAATAAAAGAGTTTGTGTTTAAGTGACATGTTAGTGATTTATCCTGACCCTGATTTCACCTTTGCATATTATAAAAAATAGTACATTTTGTATTGTTTGAGGCATTCAGTCGAGAGTGGTAAATTCGACAGAGATTTTTCATTAAACCCGAACTGAATTTTCTTTTACATTTAACTGACCCCAAAGAGCAATGGCTTGGTTTGTAGAAAATATCATAAGAAGGGACGGGTCATGCAAAATAATAGAATTTAATTAATATTAACCTACCACATGTGTTATGATAAGTATAAATAAGATGCTACCATTATTAATATACACCAACGTGGTCCTTCGTGACACTCGCGGTTATATCTTTGATATAACCCACCTCTAATTTTTCATTCAGATCAACATTATTCTCCTCAAAGCATTTTATGGCATCTGATTAAGCCAGGCCAGAACTTATCGGAACGTTCGGGATTTTGGATGAATGGAAAAGGCACAATTTTTTTGAAGTCATTTTTACTTGTGAAGTTGTCCATTCATAATCGCTCAGTGACAAAAACCTTTGGTTTTCTTCCACAACTGCAGAGCTAAAAAAATCTTCAACATTCGAGCATTTATCTGCATTAACAAATTCGAACTTACCCATGCACTGATGTAAATGTTCCCATAGTTTTATTGTTCCTATAATCATCCTACGAATCTCTATTAATTCATCGAGTGTTAAGATTCAAACACCTTTCCGAGGTTAAATTGTTGAGAAGGGAATTCTTCAAAGTCCATTTTCAAGTTTCATCTGCTATTAAAATATATCCATTATACCTGTTCAGAGCTTGCTTGTACATCTTTTAAGCATGATTTGATTTGACAACCAGATTCATGTTTAGCGTCATGTTGAGATGTTTTTATATTGAACTTTTATTGAATTATTATTAAGGATCAGGATGATGAAAATATTACCACTAAATACACATTTGGGTTCAAAACACAACCAATATCGATTCGCTTCGTAAGCTAGAGCCACTAAAGCAGTTGAAAAAACGTATACATTTTAATTTAATCACAATTTACTACACGTGTACTAAGGTTAACACCTTTTATTCTCTTCTTCACCCTGTTGCAATTGATTTTTGTTCGAAAACTATTATCATCGGATAGTCTTAAGGAATAAAAGCGTATCAAGCGTAATATGCAGTAGTATAGACTTGGGAGTTTTTACATCAGACGTAAATATGTTGTTTTAGACGTTGCTTTTAAATAAACATCGTCGTGATGAGGAAGATGTTTGTTTTCCTTCTATAAAATGTTTGATACTGACATTTTCAACGATTGTGCACTCCGTGATTTGATCATTTTTAATCAAAATCTATATTAGGAGGCAGACAAAACCCCTTACAAATCTCCTTCTCTCATGTATATTATTTTAAAATTTTCTCAATTGTCGTTTTAAAGATTGCATTTCCCTGTAATATTTAACACATTTTGAAAGCAAACGTTTGTTAATCCATTTCTTTCGTTTGAACAGGTAAATTCACAATCAGCGCTGGCAATACTATCATGCCGGTCTATACGGCCGAGCTGTATCCGACCGCAATCAGAAACGTTGGCGTAGGTGCATGTAATTTGGCAGCAGGGTTCGCTCTAGTACTGACACCGTACCTCTCCATGCTAGTAAGTCTCATCATCATGTAATTCTAACTTATTTAATGATGCGTCAACACAATTTCTCAAACGCAGCCCAAAATCGAAGACCACCTGCTGATGTCTCTTCTGACGGCGTGGTGTATATTCGGAGCCATTGTGATTGTATTCCTTCCAGAAACTATGCAACAGCATGATCACGAAGAACGCGATGAGGAAAAGTAAGTTACCAATTAAAATTTATTCTTATTTTCGAACGTTAAATTAAATCATCAATTATCGCTCTGATAGAGAAATTGATACGCAAGTCATGACCTAAAGTGACAACTCTAATCGTACCGTCAGGAGAACCACAGTTTGCCGTCACGCTACATCCACGAGAGAACCGCCACTACTGCCATATCTAGAAGTTGTTCTATGTATTCAGATGTTGCTAACAGATGTTGCTAACTGGATAAGTGAGACATAATGAGTGAATGAGACGGATCGATGGGTAGTTATATCAAAGTTGTAATGTCGGTTGCAAGGCATTCAACTGAAATGAGCAGAATATAAAATTTGTCAATTGTCGCGTTAGTATTTATAACCAGAAACAGTGGATGTCTAGAGGATCATAGTCACTTTTTGTTTTCCGTAAAATAAAGTGTGAGTGTGTGTGTGTGTGTACATTGTGAAATTGAACATAAATAGAAGCATTTAAATCTCTGATCGGATATAGTGGTAGGATTCATGTGAATGTTATCGACGCCATAACGAGCAGAAATCAATAGTCATTACCAATTTTACAGTAATAAAAATAGAGATACTAGTGAAGTATTTTTAATTCTCACTTTTAAAAGCAGATTTAAAATAGCCGACGAATTTTCGATGAAGTTTTCTGGCTGGACCAGGAAATATGTTTTTACGACACTATTTGAATATTGAATACATGACGATTATTTACACATAAACATTTGAAGCTGTATACGTTGATCGCCATACAATCCCACGAATACAATAGCCATGTCGAGAAAATGGTATTTATAAACCAGAACATCACTGATTTCTGATCATATTCACCGTATAGCATACATTCAGTATTACACAAGAGTTTCATTTTGCAAATTGTCAACAGGATTGGTAATCAATCGCAGGGTGATGAATACGTCCCACGTGACATCTTTGTATCATCTCTCAGAAAAACACTCATACAAAAAATGCATTTATATATGTTGCATCATTTGTTCGGAAAATACACAGTAAAAAGAAATCGTGAAGGTAGTGGATATTTAAAATAAGGATGCTTATTATTCAATGTCGCATTGTGATAAATCGACAAGCAAAGTTTTGCAAAGTTGTAATCGTTAAATTCAGACCAAGCTTTCGATGTTTTTATCAACAGGATCATTGTAATAAAATAAATTCAACCCCTGGGGTACTTTGTGGCTCCAACTAACAGAATACTAAGCATATTTGAATGTACTTAAACTGATGTATAACCGAATAACTATTCACTAAAGGTGGTGTATAATATAGCTTAGTGGAACGAAATCAATTTGGAAAACACTTTTATAGCAACGAATTATCAACCATGTAACTTGGCAGTTAATGAACATTGGTGCTTCGGTGCATGGGGCAGTTTGTTGGTTAGTGTACGCTGTATGCAAAACGCTGGTTAATAGTTGGGGAAAATTAAGGGGGAGGTGGGCCGTTTCGGTCTGGCGTTCAGCATATTTAATCCACTCAAACAAAAGTGTTACCAATTTGTAAACTATTTTAGATGTTGTTTAGGTGGCTTTGTTGCTGTAGCGTGCATTAGTGAGTGTGTGACACTAAAAATTCGGAAAAAATGGAACAGAAAATTTATGATTGTTGAACTTGTTTTAGAGCATTTATGGATAAATCCAGCAGTTGGATTTCACCTTGATTGGTTTTGTATATTTTTATGGTTTAGTACTTAACTGAGCAAAAAAAAAACTACAAAATGGAGCGAAGACCCGAAAACGAGTAGAGCAGGGGCGTTATGAAACTATATAGAAGCTATCAGAGCAAATCACAACAGTAGAATTAAGATATCGTTTCAAATATTTAATGAGATTGCTACAAATAATGTACATAACCCCATTCTCATTGATTGTCATATGCCAAAGGAGCTAGAACGATTGGTACGAGCTACATCATGCTGACTAGGATAACTATAATAAATGTGCTAAAAACAGGACAGCTCGTGTGGTATTATATCTTATCCGAACGACCCCTCACGTATTGAATTGATATAACGTCCGAAACAATCCAATCGAAACATAAATTTACAACATCGGTAATTAATAACCTCTAAATAACTCTCTTTCAGTCTTCTAGGGTTGAACTTTTTGTGTTTCGCGCATAGCCTTTTCTACACACTTTTTGTGATTATCTATGCTTGGTGAGAAAATCCTAAATACACCCTTACGTCTGTCGAAACATTTTTCATCGATCACCCTTGAGTCTAGCTCGAACTAGACCAAGTTCACTAACTTATTTTTCAAGACAAGGTTTTGACGAAGGACTACGTCTTTGTTTTCAATACAGGAAACACGTTGCGAGTAAGAGAATTTGGAGCGTCACGAAATATGGTCAGGTTTTGAACGTTAATAACTAATTCATTTCATGACCGATTTTCAAAATCTTTGCACCAATCTATCTGGAATATTTCTACGCATTAATCTTAATATTAAAATTGATAGATGTTTAACATTAAGCTATTAAAAATAACGTAAATATAAGGTGATGTCTTATAATGTCGATTTTTCAGAGTAAATTTACCAAATACACAGTACTTTCCTAGCACAGACTTCATATTTAAGTAAGAAACGTCTCCTAGGCAGCCATGAATGTTATCTAAATGACACACCTTCGCATTTTGATTTAGATTTGCGGCAGTCGTGGAGCTGTAGGATCTGCTGTATTTAAGAACGCATTTGCGGTAGCAAGCACCCTGGAGGGTGCACTGGCGAGCAGTCGTTTCCCGGAGAGGCGTTGATGCAGTTGTTGCCCAAGTAAATCCGTCCTTTTCAGGACGACCAAATCAGTTTGCCAACTAAAGAGTTTGTTTGGTTGAATGTTTCTCTTGTGCTGTTTGAAATTTCCATTACTGCGCTCCGGCTGAACATGGCATTGCATTAAACGCCGCGTCCCGGAGTAAATGGCAAAGCGCGTTGAACAACCAACGAACCAACAGATCCATAACTATCTTCTACGCGTTATAGATAGTGGCCCTCTCAACCATCGTAGCAAATACAAACGGGGCCGTATCATCATTCAAGGCCACCAAATGCTTTCTAAAGAGTCTACAATAGAATTTTCCTACATATTTACTTCCTAATGCTGGTCTAACGTTCCATTAGCACTATTAGCAATAATAAACTTTGAAATCCCAAACAGACCACAACCATCTTCAACGCAAGAAGGATAATGATCTCCAGGTGGTCGATCATATCAACAGGATATGCTCTTATGGTGCCTTCTCGGTCCACCATCTCGGAAGGTAAACAGTTCCAGCAGCATAGTTTGAAAGAAGAAAACGTATAGCACCACGTCTACCGGGTGCTGAAGCATGTTAACCCGATACTGTCGTTTCCTCCAAAGCAATAAGCATTATGAACAGCTTCGTCAATGACATTTCCGAGCGGATTGAAAGCGTAGCTTCCCGACTATATCAATTAGCGGATGGCCCTGACGTCTCTGGAAAATGTATGATAATTAGATTGCTGCGTAGTCCTATGCACCTTTGCGCACAACCCCATTGGGATGTACCTTGTAGTTTTTTCGTCACAAATGAACCAAGTGTAAAGTGTCACTAATCTAATTAAAAAATCAAGGGAGTTGTGTTTAACACAGGCAAATATACTTTTGGATATACAAATTAATAAACGATCCATAAAAAAATTAAAATCGTTCTATAAAAACGCATTCATGACCCATAAAACTTTGGTCAACATCCATAATAAAATGGATATGATCCATAAAATGTATCAACGTGATCCATAATTAATATAAAATTTAGCAATGAAATGTCAAAAATGTATCGTTGTATATCTAGGGAATGATAGATAAAATTGTGCGGATTACCCATAAACATGTTATAAATGATCCAAAAGTGGTTTAATGGCGATCCTTAAACTTGCAAAATTGATCCACAGAATGTAACCTTTGTGCAATGAAATATATGCACATAGTTAATAAATAATTGAAAATGTTCCATAAATATGATCCATAAAAAAATGAATGATGAACTGTAAACTTAAAGTAATTATGATCCATAAATTATGCCTGTATTTTTGTGTTTTGGTCACTATTTTTTCAAACTTTTAGTCCATAAAGATTGTGAAATTGATCCCGAACATTTCCGTAAGACTTATGCAAATTCTGAAATGTTCTCTTCCCTATGCTTATACGATTTCCAATTGTGTCCTTATCAACATCTTGAAATTTAAGGACATTTGATAAATAACTAACACTAATTAGATTTTTTTTTATTACGAAATTGCCTGTAACGTTTGCATTAAAAAAATGGACAAAAATTGCCGATTGTTCTTGGGTTTACCTCCACCCGCACTACCAAAACTACCCATGCAGCATCAATCATAGTAACCCATGAGTCAGCAGACAAAATTTAACAGCTCTATCAGTCGAACTCTAACCGTGATGGCAAAAACAGTTAAGCAACTCCGTTCAGAAGTGTGCGCGTTCAAAGAACGGCACCCCGCCGCGTCGAAAACATCGTGGGGCACTTTGTGGACACCGGATAGACAACAATCAGAGCATCGAAAGAAAGCCCGGTTCCGGACGGCCGACGACCCTGAGCGACAAGAAGCTCCAAAGGATGCTGAAGAGGAAGACCGAGGGAAAAGTGGCTACATCGCTGCGTGCGCTTGGCCGGGAGGTCGGTTCAACCGGCTAAACAGTGAAAAAGTACCTGGCAAACATGAACATACATGTCAGGAAGCGGAAGTCGCGTCCACTGGTTTCAGAGCTGCAGGCAATGACGCAGCGGCGGCGGCTGAATAAGATGGTCAACTCGAATATCCCGGCGAATCGCGACGTGGCGGTGGTGATGGACGACGAGACCTATCTCACCCTGGATGGCAACGACTGGCAGGGCACTTCGTATTTTACTTCCCCCACGAAGGAAGTGAGCTCCGAGGTGAAGTTCATTTCACACACCAAGTTCCCTAAGAAGGTGCTGCTGTGGCTGACAATCAGCGAGAAGGGGATGTCAAAGCCGCTCTTCTTTCGCTCCGGACTGGCCATGAACGGGGAAATTTATAGTACGAAATGCCAGCCGGAAGTAGCGTCGTTCATCAAAAAATACCATAAGGAAGAAGACGTGGTGTTCTGGCCGGATCTGGCGTCGGCCCACTACTCGAAGCGATTGTTGGAGGAGATGGAGCGGCTGAATATCGATGTGGTACCCAAGTCGGCGAACCCGCCCAACGTCCCCCAGCTGCGTCCTATCGAGAATTTCTGAGCCAACCTGAAGCGTAAGATCTACTCCAACAAGTTTGTCGCGAAAACTGAGGAGGAATTGATAAATAAAACGAAGAAAGAACTCAAAAACATGCCTACACGCATGTTTTCGTCCGCCATGGCGAATGTCCCGGTTAACTGCCGGAAGGCCGCTCGCAAGGGCGTAGAATTTTTTTGCAAGTAAGCTTAAATAATTAGGGAACGTCCATTAATTATGTCACGCATAAAATGACTTTTTATAGCCCCCCCCCCCCCCCTTGTCACGTTATGTCTGGACCTTCAAATTTTTTTGTATGGACGGTCACGTTTTCCCAAAAAAAAAACCCTCCCCCCTTACTGCGTGACATAATTAATGAGAAGGTCCATTACCTTCCATGAGAAATTAATGAAAAGCAATTATCTGTTTTAGCTTTTTTTATCACCATCCGAAAAAAAGTCCCCTTTTTTTAATGCAAACGTTACTATTTAGAAAGCAAACTTTTCGTTCAATAGTTATTCTTAGAGAAAATTTTCTCAACTACAATTTTGCCAAACATTTGTTTTCAGAAAAACGTCCAGTAAGAATGTTCTTAATCAATTCATAAGAGATTGATAATCTTTTGGCATGATCAAACAGCTGCTCAGTCAGACACACTATATTGTAAAATTCGACATAATAGCCACGATTTGTTGTACTCTACTCCAAGTGCTAGAAATACCAATATTGCCTGCTGAGCCATTGAGGATTAAAGAACTAAGACGGTAGAAAGCGGCCGATGTTTTCTATATCCGAAGTATTAGCATAGCGTCGAGGTTGCGGGCGTAAATCAAATTGACCAAAGGTTAAAGTGCTTCCAGCAAGTGTAAAACGAGTGATTGAAAAGTAGTACTATGGTAAGCAGTGCACCCATCAATATCTACCAAGAACTGGACGAATACCCGGTTCCAGCAATCCAGTATTATATTTAAAAAAAAGTCGTCTATTATATTTAGGAGAATAATTTGACTCGTGATATGGTCAAAAAGACAGGACCAACATGGGGGGATGATCCGGCGGATTAAGAAAAGAAATTATTTGAAAACATATGGAAGCGTTAAGTCCAAAGCAATTTCAGGAACAGAAGTATCCTGTCGGAATTTGGGTCCAAAAACTATACAACCGTATTTTGGACAATCCTTTCCAGTGTGTTTTTATGGACGACAAAACGCACGTGAAAGAGAATTCCAGAATCATGCCGGGACCTCAATTGTACACCAAATCGGTTGGGGAAAGTGTCCCAATTGCAGATACGACTGTGGCAACGTGATTCAGTGAGACGGTGATAGCTTGCGATCTTCCATTTTCTACACAAAAGGAACAATGATTGCTGAAATTTACCGAAACGAGTGTTTGCAGAAGATGTTGCTGCCACTATATCGAAATCATGAGGTTACTCCTCTCTTCTGGCCAGATTTAGCCTCTGCCCCTTATGCCAGATCAACTCTACAGTAGTTTTCTGATAACAACGTTGATTTCGTTAAAAAAGTTATCAACCCACCAAACTGTCCCCAACTGCGACTGATCGAACTGGGCAACCGTCTAGAGGACTTCAAACTGGTCAGCAGCGTTCTGAAAGTGCACAAAAACCACTTCGTAGAACTTGATGGACGGTATAAAGGAATACCGGAATCAGCAATCTGCAATCTGCTTAAAGCCTGTCCACGTTAAATTTCGGACACCAAAATAATAGCAGAAAAAAATTTACACATAATTCAACAAAACCAATTGTTTATTTCACAATAATAGAGTTATATCTACAGTAGAAACAGTTGATTAAGATGTTAATCCTTCATTCTGTAAAATTCTCGAACTTTCTGTGGTACACCCGCCATCAGTTTCCGTACGGTATCCTCAGATACGCCCGCCGTGACGATTCTCCATCTTCTCTTGAAATCATCGGTACCATTTGCTTTTTTTCTCAGTTTCGAAGAGTTTCCGCTTAACTAAAGCCCAGTACTTCTCTATTGGCAGAAGTTCTGGACAGTTTGGAGGATTGCCTGTTTTTGGCACGCATTTGACCTCTTGTACCTTATACCATTCCAGGGCGGATTTTGCATAGTGACAAGAGGACAAATCAGGCCAAAACAGAGCTGGAGAGCCGTAGCTTCTGATAAACGGTAGCAACCGCTTTTGAATACATTCTTTCTCGTACACATCCTTATTGATAGTGTCGGTAGAGACGAAACTTTTATATTTTCGACCACAACTACATATGGCCTGCCAAATCAAATACTTCCTCGGGAACTTGGACGCCTTCTTTGTCTGAAAATGCTCGGCAACGGCGTTCTTTTGCATTGCGGTATAAAAAGCCAGAACCGGAAGCTGTTTAAAGTCTTCGAGTACGTATGTTTCGTCGTCCATTATGATACACGAAAATGTTTGCAAAAAATTGGTGTAAAGCAGTAACTTTTTGCAGTGAAATTTTGCTTGTCATCACGGTTGGGCACCTTTTTCACCTTGTACGCCTTCAGTCCTTGCCTCTGCTTTACTTTTTGTACGTATGATTTTTACTTCCCAACTTTGCGAGCCACATTTCGCACAGAACGATTGGGATTTTTCTCAATAATGGCTACTTTTCGATTTGTTCCACTTTCAACCTTCCGATCCACAGTCAAGCACTGGTCAAATTATTTGCAAACACAAAACACGGTACTTTTCGGTAGTTTTAGTTTCTTGGCAAGATCGCGTACCGATAAATTCGGATTTTGCTGCCGTTGGCGCACTTCCACTTGGTTCGACGCCATTTTACAGAATGTAACAAGAATGTAAACATGTTGTACCACGAAATAAAGTGAACAGTTTTTTAAGGGTTTATTTATTTATACGGCTCAAACGCGTAAGCTTTACGGAGCCAAAGGCAATGTTTGTGAGTTATACACAAAAAAAAACTATTTCTCAAAAAATATATGATTCTTCTTCTTGCTTGGGAGCGATTTTATGTTAGCTTCTTCTTGTTCTTTTGCAATTCTGGCTGACTCTTTTTGTTTACTGATCCCCGTTGACATAAATGCGGCGAACTGTAACAACGCACGATCGCTAGTATCCATCTCCTTCGGTTCATCAATGCGTATTTCGGTGTCCACTTTCATATACCATTATATATTTTGGGAATGATCGATAAAATTGTACGGATTACCAATACACATATTGCAAGTGAACGAAAGAAGGTTCAAAACCTTTCTTTTTACTTGCAAAATTGATCCATAGAATGCAACCTTTGTGCAACGGGGGGCGACTCCGGCGTAGTGGTAAATATCGATACCTTCCACGCCAAAGTCACGAGTTCAAATCTCACCCCGGACAAGTTATAAAAATACCCAAAAGATATTTGAATGACTACGACGGGATATGAACCCTGGGTTGATAATCTCGATAATCAAGAAACTGACTGACTAACTAACTAACCATTGTGCAATAAAATATATTCACATGTTCCGTAAATTATTGAAAATGTTTCACAAATGAATTTACTAATGATCCATAAAACGATAAATAATGGACCCTAAACAAATAAAAATGGTCCTGGGAAGAGTACACTAAAACATACAGGTATGATCCATAAAGTATGCCTGCATTGTTCCAGTTTTGAGCATTATTTTTTCCTTTCCGCATCAAACTAAAGAAAACAGTGCCCAAAACTGGAAAAAGCAGGCATAATTTATGGATCATACCTGTTTGCCTTAGTGCACTTTTGCCTGGATCATATTTATAAGCTTATGGTTCATTATGTTTCGTTTTATGGATCGATGACAACCTACCTATACCTGGTGATACCTGGTGTTTATAGACGAGATTATGGACAAAAAGTTTACATGAAGATTTTGAAAGAAAATTTGTAAAACTGAGCAGAAAAACTCAACCTTAGCTAAGATTTATATTTCCCGAAGGACAATTATCCAAACATACCGTCCAAGTTACAGTCCAGTCCACAGACTTAACACTCCACCACAATCGTCGGATCTCAATTCCATTAAACATTTGTGGGATGATCCGAACAAACGGACCTGGAATCATGAAATCCGGAACAAGCAGCAGTTGAAAGCGGTTCTAATGGACAAATGGCATGAAACATCACCTGAAAACACAAAAAAAAATGTTTCTTTCTTTGCCCAATCGCTTAAAGGATGTCGTTATAACTAAAGAACTCCATATGAAGTACACTGAGAAAAATAATGAATTTTAACAGACGTGTAAAATTTCCCCTCGTTTACTTTCAAGCCAATGCAAGCGTAAATAACGTTTGCGATCTTTCATTCAACATATCTGATATAAGAGATGTCTGGCTTAAATTTTCATGAAAGATTCCATTGATTTATGCCAAATCTAGCATCCACTTTATGTGCAATAGATAACACAGAAAATTAAATGTTTCTTTCAAACTGTGTGCTAGCAACCAGTATGCGAAACATAATAAGGAACAGTATGCTCAATACGAATAAATTGTTAACTTCGAGCTGGGGAATAAACTAATGAGTTTTATTAAAAAGAATTTAAAATCATTAATGTTTTAAGAATAAATATTTAAACCCCCAATTTTTTTTTTCGCCACAGTACCTATTCTCGGTGAGCTAAGCAGAGCCATCCTTTTTCTAAGTGTTTTCTGAGCGACCCAAGCGATTATCCACAACTGCTTAAAAGTGATTTTATAAAGCGTCAAATTGCTCCATTGAATGTAATAATTGTTGGCACACTGCGTGTGAAAACAAATTTCTATTGTTGGCAATAAGCATTTTTAATACATATTGCAATATAGCGTAATGGATATTAGACTGTTATAACTAAAAGTATTAAATATATTCTGTAAATTTTAAATTTCAATATCAATTTCAGTGAGTGAGATAAGGCGCAATAACCTTGGCAAATTATTGCCAGACTTTTGATTCAAATGCCAAAAGTCAATCCACAAGCAAAGGAGCATAAACTAATGTTTCTAGCATCTATGCTCCCAACGATAAAATACAAACTATCACATTATTTAACTATATACAACTATATGGAAGCGTTTGGTACGGGAGGTCCCCGCTTTCTTCCTTCCCTTGATTCAAAGTAGTAGAGCGATTTTAGACACTCTATCTGGAATCGCACTATTTCTTGGAATCATCTCTACGGCACATGCTACGCAGTTGGCCTGGCCGGTTGCAAAAAAAGGAGTATTCAAGAAGTCGTCATTTTCCAGAATACTTTCAAAACTAGATCAGCTATTGCTATATAGCGTAACGGATTGGTTAACTATTTGAAAGGTAATCAAGTTAATGCTTAATAAATAAAATTATCATATTAGTTTATTCAGTGAAGTGTTCGATGGAAGAATATACTGAAAGTTCAAGCCCTCTTATAAGGGCCTGTTCGTAAATCACGAGGACTCATTTTTGAAAATCTTTGCAATACACCCCCCAACCCCCCTGGTAGACCTCGTGTATAAAGAGTAGACCTCAGGTGGACAACGTCGCTGTCAACCACATATAGATGCACCATAGCTCACATGATTTTGACAATTTTAGACATCTGACAACTGAAATCGACAGCGATTTTTCATTTGGGCCCAACTGACAAACATACACAATTGCTTCTTCCTTGAATTTGTCGACCTTGGAAGCTTGCTTCATTAATCTACCACAGCCATTTCTAAGAACAAGAGTCCTTATATTCGATAGAATTGGAAGATTTTGTATTACGAGAAATTTACTCTTTTGGAGGAAGTCATGCTTCAATGCGTTTCATGCCCAGAAATTTCCGTCAAAATGTGTTCGGTCGATCCAAATGAGATATCAAGGAGTGCAGCTATCTCCCGAAGCTAATTGAGCGGTTTTCCATAACTAAATGCTTCACGGGAGCGATGTTTTCATCGGTAGTTGAGGTCGATGGTCGTCCAGAACGCGGCATGTCACTCACGCTTTCACGGCCTTCTTTAAAGTCTTTGTGCCAAACAAATGTACGATTTTGTGACATAGAGTCCTCACCAAAGGCTTTTTGCAACATTCTGAGCTGTTACCGCTGCAGAAAATCCGTTTGCAACACAAAATTTCACACAAACGCGTTGTTCCAATTTTTTATCCATGGTAAAAATCGCCGAGCGTCTATTTTTCGACTAACAAAAGCAGTTGTCAAAACAAAACTAATGGATAATTTGCTCTCACACTTTGACAGAATATCAGAACTAGTGTTGCCATCTTACACTAAAAAGATTTTACCCCGAAAAAATAAAGGAAACGGCCGTCTTCAATTGAAAATTACCGGAACTGTTTGGGCACAAGGGGTACCCCCCCCCCCCCCCCCACTTCCCTTTCTCCCCTCCTTTCCCTCCCTCCCCCCCCCCCCCCCTCCCTTCTCCCCCGCTCCTTTCTTGCTTCCTTCTATTTTTCCTCAACCCCCTCCCATAGTTCCCTCCCCACAAACTTTTTTATCTTCCCCCCAAATATTCCATGTTATTCGGGTAGTATATCTAGGGGTTTTTTTTCATTAGGGCGAATCTACAACTGAGAGATTCTCTTCGGGCTCGCTCTCTTTCATTCATTACAGCGCCATTATAAAACTTTCAAGGGATTCTTTAGTACAGATCAAAACACAACAGTGCTGGCTAGCATACTCTACAAATAGTAGAATGAAAAACGTAAAGGTTATTGGTTTATGAATGAACGAGAGCGAGCCCGGAGAGAATCTCTCTGTTGTAGATTCGCCCTAATGAAAAAAAAAACCCTAGATATATTGAAATGATTTGGTGTCCCATTCATAACTTACAGGACAAAATACAATTGCAACAGTTCACTGTTAGACGACACCTAGCAGAACGAACTGATTCCTATGTAGTTGAAGCATATATTTCTATTTTTCCTCATCTCTCCATCTCGTTCTAACGGTTACTCGCAAAGCCACTTTACAAGTATAAAATCGAACATTAATAGCTCTGTCAACCTGAGTCCGTTGGAGGTCAAACCGATTTAACCAAGTATGTTACTCCGATGAAACCCGTCTGCTGACTCAAGTTCCTCGTCAATTAACAGTCGTAAATCTGCAGTTATTTCATTTGCCTGAGGGGTCGCTAATACTTGGCAAAAACTAGGAAGTTAATGCCGACTTTCTTTCTCCCACTACTTAAGATGACATATCCCAAATGAACGTACCTCGTAGAAATGCCTACTAAATACGCCTTGGTTTGAATAACGAAGATGCTGTTTATTGTTCCACGAGTGGAACGCTATCAAAACCGAGTAGCGGGGCGCGAAGCTCGCTTTCAATCGACCTTGATAGTGGAACCCATAAAATTGACAGGAACTGAAATATGTACATATCACAAAGCATCAGCGTCGTGCCAATAGTATTTACATTACAGTTTCTAAGGTGTTGCAGTTGAAACGTTCAAACGTGCTATTACAGCACAACCAGTTGGTCGCACATCTGTTTGGCAATAATCCATGGTAATTCGCTGAATTTGAAACAACTTGTGTTTGCATCGTGTGGTTGCATCGATTACCTACCTGGGTTTGTGAAAAAGCCTCGATCTGTGATCGGCCGTAGATCGTGATTCAGCAATTGATGCTACAGCTGAAATACGTGACATCTGAGATGATGACCGGACGAGATCTTCGTTTCATCGGAAAACGAAAGTGATTCAGAAGAGGAGCTCAGTTTCATGAAGCGCTGCCATTCTTACGACTAACGGATCTTCTACTTGTTGCTGTTTGACACTCATGTCAAAGATCGCATCTTGACACGTCACAATAGTCATAAATCACGTCACTTGGCTCACCCTTGTCAGTGGATTTGAAGCGTTGTGATTTATATGCCTGCTACGACCAACCTGTGTGTCAATCTTCCGTCAATGCGACAGACGTCTAAATGTTACCCCCCGATCCTATTTAGCAACTGTTCCTTCTTACAGCGTGACTGCTAATTATGGCCATACTCGTTCATAATCGAACTTGGCTAATTTCGCTCTCTGCCCGGACCATATAGACAGTAGCGCTATTCAAATGCTAATCTTTTCCGTTCCGGCCACCACTACTCATTAGCTTTACTAATTCTTTTAACAATTTACAATACTGCCTTGTAATCCCCAATACACTACAGAAAACCTTCCATAGTTTGGTCAATATAGGTGCAGCTAAAAGTGGGACTAAGCTGAAGGTGGCTGTGTTCGTTTCCGAATATGAAATATTTTCTTGTTAAATAGGGTACGATTTGACAACATCAACAACAACCACAACAACAACAAAAACAGTGACAACTTGGAAGTAAACAGTCGAATGGTAAGTTGAGAGTAGGCAATAAGCTGATATGCAATAAGTCATAAGTTTGAAATGTAAATGAGAAGAAGAAGCTGTCTAGTACACAGTGTACGTGAGGCAACGTTCTCTTAAGAAATACATGTTGCCTTTTCCACCAGCCACCAGCTGATGTAGGTACCATATTGGTCGGCAATGATTAATTAGGCACATCCGATCAGTGTGAAGAATTGCTGTGATATATTTACAATTATACGGGTGCGAAATTGATTGCTACGGTCCAATTTCGGCAAAGCGTTTACTGATTATTTTGATTAGTTATGGTTGGCTGGATTAGTTAGCCATTTGAGAAATAGTAAATTCTTCATCTGTGGCGAAATAACATCGTGATTGTTCAACATACTCACGCTGCATATGATGATAAAGAGTGTATCGAAAAGTAGTTGGCAACATTGATATTTGATTAAGAGAGTGAAAGAAAACATATTTTGACTTCAGTTTTCGATTTATTGGAGAAAAATAACCTTTTGTTGCATTTCACTGTTTATATTAATTAAAATCTTAGTTTCTGTAAAACGCTCGCACTATGGACTTGACATTTTACATTAAATTTTTCACTTTTTCTGGAACTCCTGCATGTTTTGGGACGGTGTACCCTCCTTCCGAAAGTGCCGCTTGACAATTGCCCAATACCGTTCAATTGGCCGAAGATCCGGACAGTTCGGTGGAATGCTGTCCTTTTTTCATGAATTGTACATTATTGTTTGTCAACCACTGTAGAACCGACTTGGCATAGTGAACGGAAGCCAAATTCGGCCAGAAGAGAGGAGAAGCCTCATGCTTTCTGCACAGTGGCAGCAATCTCTTCTTCAAACATTCTTCCTCGTACAACTGAGCATAAACAAACCCACAGGTACAAATCGCTTGACAGAGCAGCTCCATCTATCCTAACTTTTCCATCACCACCGTGGTGTTAGTGTTGTCCGCCAATTTCGTATAATACTGCGCTCCGGGCAACGCTCGCGAATGTTCGTCGTCGTAGATCAGCATCCGTCATGTTCTCCAGAATCCGGTAATACAGTTTTCACGCTTTGATTTTGGCCCGAACTTGCTGCGCCAAGGACTTTTTCGGCACCTTCTGTTTCTTGTACGTTTTCAGGGAGTTCCGAGCTTTGATCCGTTCAATCATCCCGATGCTGGTGTTGAATCGACGCTGACGCCGACATTGACGCCGATGACTTTTTCCTTATGTACTCTACCACTTTCAAGTCCCGGCCTGGTTAGCTGGTTAGCAGTTTCCTACCGGATTGGGGCACATTTTCTACGGAAAGGGTCTTAACGAACTTTTCGGTTTAATTTTTGACACTGCACAGTGGGCCAGGAGACGAAATTAGCAAGACATAACCTCTAGCGCTTTGAGCACGCATTTTATCAAGATGATTGCTTCAGCATTGTTGCTCAGTTTTATCTGCGCCACAATTTGGTAATAAAAATTAGTTCCAATTTTCACCGCAAGGGCGGCGCTGCGATACTAACTTTTTTATTTCGCCTTCTAGCGGTTTGATGTCTTGGGCAAAGTTGTAGAGCATAAAATAATAAGAAAGTTTGCCCAAGACATCAAAGTTCTATGTCTACAAATAACAAAGTTACGATTAGTTTTGTAAAATTTAACAGAAATTTACGTTTTTTCTACTAATTTTCATATTTTCGTCAAATATGTTATTTTTGGTACCATTTATGTGTTGAACCTTATAATTTGCGTATGTTTTGGAAATGTTCGCATAGTTTTGGGTCATAACAAGCGAAATATTAGCCAAAACTTTGAAAAATATCATGAATTTCAAAATTAATTTTCTCAAAAAATTGCAAGTTGTTGCAAAAAATTACTCATGTTTCAGAAAGTACCATATGTGACCTTTCAATTCTGAAATTATGCCCGATACATATTTTGATATATTTGAGATATCGTATTTTAAACTTTTGATGATTTTAGCCCGAACTCAATGCTATAATTGATTGCTTTTTGCGTATACATACATATGCATTCCATTGTACAAAATCTGATATGTTTTCATCTCAACATGTCAAATGGAATTATTTTTTCACGTCGAATATCTTTATTTTTAATCTGTAAAAGATAGTGTGCTATAAAAGTCAATTGAAAATAAGTATTCCTCTGCACTTGTATTCGTGTGTCGACGAATACGATTGATCGCTGACACACATACTTGTTTACTTCACTGTCAAAACCAAGGGGTCATCATCGAAGCAAATGTTGAAGCATGAGCCTGTGCACGCTGCCATAATTCTATTGCCTTTTTTATATTACTGTTAGCCGTGTTTTGGTGTTGTCTCACTCATTTCCACGAGAATATTGAAAACGTGCCTCACAGTATTTTTTTCTATGTCCATGAGTGCACGGATGTTGATGAAATATCAAAGCAACCACGACTTTCCCCATTACATTTGAATACGCCTCAAAACTTCAAATCTCAAACGTCAAATGTCATAATAATTGTGTAGTTATCAACCGTTTGGAAGCGCTGGTTTACCCTTTTGGTTCTTTCGGCAGATTACTTCTAGTTTGTGGTTGGTGCCTTCTACAGATCACTATGGCTCAAGGTAGGTTATTTTAATTAATCCAGTAGGAATTCATTCAAGTAATTTTATTATTAGCGTGCAGTATTCGCGTACGAGAAATAGTAGAATTATTCCTACAGAATCTTCCACTTGGTGATGTGGCATCGTATGTGAAGAAGAAAATAACATGTCCTGATAATAAAATGTTTTCTGATTCCGTTCAAAACTCACTACGTTTGCTACTATCAAATATTGAATCACGATACGCAAAGTGCCACCGCATAAAGAGTTTATTTTTCCTGAACATTTAAAATGGCTGGATTCAAACTTTAAAATTTTGAATAATATTCCGAAGAAAAATGTTGGTGGAAGGAAGAAAATATCTTTTGGTGCAGAAACCCCTAGGACCAGGCTCCGTAAAACCAAAGATTTGCGAGAAAAACACACCACAGCAGAATTGGTTTCAGCCACGGTAACGGCATTAAGGACTGATGGATATCGTTCCGTTGCTTGGGTTGTCGAGCACCTATTTGCATTTCCTGAGAAAGCTTCCCGTTTCAAAAAACTTGCTCTATCTGTTGAACCAGAGATGAAACGTTTTACAGTCGACGATGCATTGAGGTTTTTATGTGAAAACGATCTAACAAAACAACAGTACCAAAACATAAGGAACATGACGCTAAAAAAAGGATATGACATTTATCCAGCATACAATGACATCCGCGTACTTGTTATCCACGTGGTAAGCACAAATTCATTTAATTATGTTCTTGTCTAAACAGCTTCCAATAGATCGATAATTCTTTCAAGTTTTGGATTTTGTGGTGGTTTTGAGTCGCTTTTTTAATAATTCTAAATTATTTCAAAATAACTTTAACTCTCCAATTGAAAAAAAAAATATTTCCTCAAAAGTTTCGAAATTATTTTTAATAAAACCAAAAAATTTAAAAATTGGAACAATTCCCAATTGATTGGAAGCTGTTTCATGGCGGAATGTGAGCTGTATCAAAGTTTATTTGCAAACTATATTGGGCACGCAAATGATAATAACCTTTACAATAAAGTTTTAAAAGTTTGCATGTTTGAACGTATTTCAGATATTTCCATTCGGCCATCATGCGCAGAAGTTCCTCTTCAAAATCTTGTTGACCATACGGTAGAGAGTCTCTTCATGACACTGAATAAATATATTGAACCGTACATTCATGAACAGGGAAATTTATGTGTTATTTTAAAATGGGGATTGGATGGTTCAAGCAACCACTCACGGTATAAAATGACATTTTTTGAAGAAGTTGGCGATGATGTTATATCATGTAATGACTCGCATATTTTTTTGATTTGCCTGGTTCCTTTGCGAATATATTTCAACGCAGTCTCCGGCGAACGACAAGAAGTTTGGAGCAACAACAGTCCATCATCCATCAATTTGTGCCGCCCCATCAAAATGGTTTTTCAAAAAGAAACTGCTGATCTTATCAAACGAGAAGTGGAGAGTATGATGTTACAAATACAAAATTTGAAAGCAACCACATTGACGATAAAGAGGATTTCTGTAGATGTTTCTTCTGAGTTAATTTTGAGTATGGTCGATGGCAAAGTTATTAACAGCTTCACAGGAACAAGTTCCCAGGCGTGCAATCTTTGCGGAGCATCAGGCAAAAAACTCAGTAATACCATCGAAGCCCAAATATGTGACGATCGCAATAAAATTGAAACCATTCCTGTTTTGCATGCTTACATAAGAAGTATGGAGCTTCTGCTTAATGTTTCGTACAGAATCCCACTCAAAAAATGGCGTATAAATAAAGAAAACGAAACCTTTCTTGAACGGCAACGTGCAATTAGAGAAGAATTTAAGAAGATTGGGCTGAGAATAAGTGAACCTTTGCCATCCGGAGGTAACTGCATTTTTCTTCTTTATCGGGAAGTAGATCCCTTTATCTTTATTTTTTCATCAGGTAACACAAATGATGCCAACACTGCTAGAAGATTCTTTCAAGATCCAGAAACAACGGCAAGAATTACAGGACTTGAGGTGGACATCGTTCGTCGAGTCGCTACACTTCTTTGCGCGCTATCATCGAAATTAGAAATCGACGTCAAATCATTCGAAACCTATGCAGAAGAAACTAGAAAGTTATATGTCCATTATTATGATTATTATCCCCTTTCGCCTTCAGTTCACAGGATCTTGGTACATGGATCTGAAATAATAAGTCATTGCGAAATTCCTATTGGACTATTGTCGGAAGAAGCACAAGAGCGTCGGAACAAATCGATCAGAAAATTTCGGGAGCACCATTCTCGACAATTCAGTCGCCTGGCGAACATCGAAGATGTATTTAGAAGACTTTTGCTAACCTCTGACCCCGTGATGACACTCACAAAACAGTTTCCTCAAACCGATAAAAATCAATTTCCAGAATCCGTACAAAACCTGTTGAAATAATAGTAAATATAAAATAAAAAATAGTTGCTAGATCAAAAATATTAATTATAATTAATCCAGATATCTCAAATATATCAAAATATGTATCGGGCATAATTTCAGAATTGAAAGGTCACATATGGTACTTTCTGAAACATGAGTAATTTTTTGCAACAACTTGCAATTTTTTGAGAAAATTAATTTTGAAATTCATGATATTTTTCAAAGTTTTGGCTAATATTTCGCTTGTTATGTCCCAAAACTATGCGAACATTTCCAAAACATACGCAAATTATAAGGTTCAACACATAAATGGTACCAAAAATAACATATTTGACAAAAATATGAAAATTAGTAGAAAAAACGTAAATTTCAGTTAAATTTTACAAAACTAATCGTAAC
This sequence comes from Aedes koreicus, assembly GCA_024533555.2. Taxonomy (NCBI): domain Eukaryota; kingdom Metazoa; phylum Arthropoda; class Insecta; order Diptera; family Culicidae; genus Aedes; species Aedes koreicus. The sequence goes on along the minus strand of JAHHFK020001235.1, from coordinate 12,577 downwards.
TTTGTTATTTGTAGACATAGAACTTTGATGTCTTGGGCAAACTTTCTTATTATTTTATGCTCTACAACTTTGCCCAAGACATCAAACCGCTAGAAGGCGAAATAAAAAAGTTAGTATCGCAGCGCCGCCCTTGCGGTGAAAATTGGAACTAATTTTTATTACCAAATTGTGGCGCAGATAAAACTGAGCAACAATGCTGAAGCAATCATCTTGATAAAATGCATGCTCAAAGCGCTAGAGGTTTTGTCTTGCTAATTTCGTCTCCTGGCCCAGTGTGCACTGGCCCCCCACAATATTTTTCCCCCCCCTCCCCCCCCCCCCCCCCCCCAACACCCCCCCCCCCAACAAAAAAAAAAAACCACATTTTAATATTTTTTTTTCCCTTTTACCCTTTCTTTTAAAAAAAAATATTTTTTCAAACCTTTAACCCTTATTTCCAAAAAATCAAATATTTACATTTTTTCAGTACAAACACTTTACTGAATGTATTTAAATGATAACATGTTCTTTCAGTTTGCATTTGATTACGTTGCGCCTTTAGAGACATTCCCTATTACCAAATTATTCGAGACGACTTGAAAGATTTCCTATCTTTTGCCTCTTTCTAATTATATTACTTCGTATAAACTTGAAATATAACGAGCGTAGTTTAGTGTTCAACTATATGTGCGTAGTTTAATGGAAATTTGTTTAAAATCAGGAACGAAATATTTTCCCGTCCCGGATTTGTTATTGTTTTGGCTACCAACCAAACTCCAAACAAATAATATCGAAATTTCTTAAAGCTATCGTAGAAATAGAAGTCAAGTCAAGGTCATAACCACAAGGGTGACGTAGGACCACGTTGGTTTATACTAATAATGGTATCATCCAATTTAGACATTTTCAAACACATATGGTTCTAGTTTATTTATATTGAAATGTTTTGATTTGATTAGGGTACGGAACGGATCTGAGGGTGACTGTTTTCATCAGTTGATAGAAAATAGGTCGAAAACTCCTACATTTCCCAAATTAGTTCACATTTAATGATTCGAACATAAACTCTATCTATCGGGCTTAGGATTCGATGCATAAATCATGATTGACTACCAATTAATTACTGTCATTTTGAAGATTTAAAATACATCATATAGAAAACCATCAGCCTGTTGAAGAAGTTCGCTTAAGTTTTGACTTTGCGTATTTTTCATTTGTTTGCGTGTACCGAAGGAAATGTCTTCATCAGCTCCTCTCATATTTAGGCTTGTTGCCAGAATGTGATGTTGAAAATTGAGTTAAAATTTATTTCATATTTAGATGATCTGAAATCACTATTTATTTCATGTTTCTTCCAGTCATTTGAGGTTGATCTAAGGTCATGATTATATTGTCCATCATCTGGTACTATCATATGAAATGAAAAAAGATGTTTCGGAGCTGTCCAACAGTACTCAACGATAAATAATCCTTCGCTGTTGAGCGGCAGCTATGGCATCACTGTTGCTTTTTAGAGCACATATTTCCTCTCTTCTTTGTTAAACATGGCTATAGGATACCGGTATTGTAACGTGAAGCCTGCTATCTCTTACATTTGCTGGCTTTCAAACGAAGTATCACGTTTGTCGTCACAGTCGCTTTGTCTAACATTTCCGTGAGAGTAAATGAAATAAGAAATACACATTGCCAATCAATGATCAATGACAAACTAAAAGTTTGATTGTGTACACTCCCGTTTCATTTTACTCAATTTTTGAGTATAATTGTATGTTTTATCTTTTTCTCTCACAGAAATGTAACTCAATTTTCGTAAAAAGTGGATCTACGCACAAAATTGAGTAGATCCACTTTTTACGAAAATTGAGTAACATGTCCGAGAGAGAAAAAGAGATAGTATACAATTTTACTCAAAAATTAAGTTAAATGAAACGGGAGTGTGAGTCTGTCTCATAACCTGCTACTAGACCAATGACGTTATCATGAGGCCCGGCCCAACAGGTAGCTTGCTCGTGTTTGTAGAAATTTTTGTGTAAACATTGCTGAGCAAGCGATTGGTGATGTCAAACTACCATAACATTTCTAGAAAGTGTATGGAATTAAACAAAATGATCAATTTGTTGTTTGTTGAGTTTATCGTTGAATTAAACTGACCCATAAGCTTCTCATAGCTTAACCCTTTCTTTCCCAGAAAGATTCTCGATGTATTGAAATGCAAAAATACGTTCTTTTTATGTAGACCGAAAGTAATACTATACTTTGCTCCACTCTATTCTATGTAGTGCTTACAATTGTAAGCATAAACAAAAAAATGTAGATCACTTGGAAGTTCTAACATGAACAAAAAAAAACATAAAACAACAACCATTTTCTTCTAAAAACTTCATCGTTCGGAAGTCCGTGCAATTTGACGGAAAGGCTATCATTGGTAGTGCCGTAACTTGTTACGGAACACTTTTCACATCACATCAAACCATTACTCTACAAACTAAAGTGACAAGTGGACAAATTATTGGGAAAAATAAAATGTTGATCACTTATTTTACGGAAACAGAATATATAAAAGTAGATTAACGTCACCGCTTTGATGAGCTACGATGATTTTCTATGCGATTCATAAACATTACCATGCGACACTCATATCACTACAGGTTTCATCATTTCACTAATACATGCAAGCTCCTAGGGCCGGACCTGGTATAAATGTCATTGCTTGTAGGCGAGTTTGTAGTCATAGCAATCGACGAGTTATGGTTGATTGTTTTCGAGAGCGGATGGGCAAAACGTAGGAGCGGGTTGAGGAAATCTATATAAGCAGCGAATCATGAACTGGCCTATTTCATGTCGCCTTCTCATACATGCACGGAATCGCACTCATACAATATTGTTAGTTTATGTACGGATTGCGTAGCTGAAGAAAACATTTTCATGATCGGAAAGCAATCCGCATGGTTTTAATAAGTTCCTGCGATTCTAACCTTAATTCCCTCGCTATGATTTTTTTGAGCCCAATGCTCTTTTCTGAAGGTAAGTTCCGATAGATAAGAAATAAGCAAAGGGATTAATGTCCGAATATTGGCAGTTCTAATTATAAATTACATACAGCTTCATCAAATATCCCAGGTGATGCATAAACTGCTAAAAACCCGTCTAGTACCCTATGTAAGAATATGTGTGGTTGTATAATCGGTTAACTCTTAAAATCTAACTGTTTTTTTTTTACTATTTTTGAGTCCTTAACGGGACCGTTTGGTGTTTTGAGGCCCTGAAAAGATTATTTTTTTACTCATTTGATATCCCTGGGGTAATCCATACAAAGCCTACAATTATCAAGTTCCAGATGTTGTTACTCTGAAAATATTTTTTTCCGTAAATTCGCTAATGCTCGTTTTGTAAACACAGTTTTCGTTTATTGAACAACATGTCTCATGCATTGTAAGCAATATTCGTACTGCTTGTCATCAGTGAAATGCTTGCATTACACATTATTCGTACAATGCACGAAATGAATTTCGTGTGGTTCACCCAATTGCTACTTCTATTCTATCGTACCTGAACTATTAGTGTACCAAGCATCACCCCATGTTACACAAATTGTTATATAAGATTCAAAAATTCACGTGTTTTCCTAGTATACATAACTTATTTTTGACTTAGGACTACGTCTGTGTTTTCAATACTGAAGTACACGTTGCAAGTGGGAATACTTGGAGCGTAACGAAATATGAAAATATGGGAAACTAAACTATTGGAATATGTGAAACTTTAAGCATCAAACTATTGATAATAACACAAATAATAAGGTGATGCCTTACATTTTCGTTTTGCAGAGTAAATTTACTAAATGCACAGTATTTTCCTATCGCAGATTTCAAATATAAGTAACGAAGGTCTCACATGCAGTAGTGAACGATACACGGTGTTCAATAAGTCGGAAATATGTTTAAAAAAATGAGAATAATTTTTTTTTGCTGGGTTCATTTAATTGAAACCAATGTTTGTAAGGAACGTTAACAACTTTTCTCTTGGAATTAATCCAAACCCCACCCCCTTCACCGCCCCTTTGTACTTCTTCACAAGCTTCAAACGCTTCTCGAGCGCGTCGCAAGCGGCACGCATGGACTGCATGACAACTCGTCCCAGATTTTGAGAATTACCGTCTTGAACTGGTCCAAGGTGCTGATCTTGTACTCGTTCAGCTTTGACATCATTTAGGACCAAACAAAAAAGTCAAGAGGATTCGAATCCGGGAAGCTGAGAGGCCACAAATTGTTGTCCAGAAAGTCGGGTAAATAGTCCCGGCACCAGACATAGTTCATATTAGCCATGTGGGTTGGCGTATCGTCCTGCTGGAACACGTAGAGCTCATCTGCCTAGAGGCGTCGGAGCCTGGGAGCACCAACCTTCTTCAAAACGTCAGTTCAAAGACGCTATGGAGCACTATGGAGGAATGTTTACACTGAGGTCTTTTTTCACACGTTTTTTTTACGCGGTTTGTTTTCGGCGCTAACTCCAGAACGGAACAACTTATCGACCCTATTCGAACCACATTTTTCGTTTTGGGTAATCATATGGCAATTTTTCAAAACATTCACAATTTTTGGTGTAAATACTCAAAATTTTAAAAACTGTATTTTGACCATTGCATAAAACGGTAACACATGCAAACAAAATCGAAGCAATTTAAAATGTTTATGCATGTGAATTGATCAACTCTATTTAGTTTTTTTACGCGGTTTCATAGTAAAAATGGAACGTATCCATCGTGTTAAAAAAGACCTTAGAGTATATTAGAATTAGGGGTGTTGTCCCCCCCCCCCCCCCCCCCCCCCCGCCTTTTTCACTTTGTGGTGGCGGCGGAAGAACCAACACTCCCCCCCCCAAAAAAAAAAAAAAAATCCTTATTTTTTTGCCCCGCACCAACTTTTTTTTGCTGGCCCCCACAACCCCCCCGACCTCCCGTTTTTTTTGGGGGTTATAACCAAGATCCCTGTTGAATGTGGTGTGTGGGGGCCCAATGGAAAAATAGAGAGAAGCGCCCGTTCTCCGGATTGAGCGGTTCTCTTTGCGCCGAATCCGCTCCCTCACGACCTTGATGGCCCGTGGCGTTCAAGCCGAACACGGTCCACCGAGTCTCGCATAATTATCGGTCGAGGACATCGCCTGGTATCACCTGATGGTCGTGTAGACAAAGCTCTGTGTTCAATAAGCGCTTAATTATGATGTCCCGATCGCAACTGATAGAATGTCAACACCACACCCATCCGTTAGCGTATATATGAAGCTAAAGCTGACACCAATACCAATACAGAACTTGTACAGGATGCAACCCAGAAATGATGAAATTGGATTCGAACTAATTGGACACCGTCTATATAATGGGTACATCTTCACGTAATGCTTCATTCGTTCGTCGGTCTTGAAGATGTTTGGAGTGGCAATGAGCCAGTATTGGATTGGTAGCTGGAGAGTGCGCTGGCGGGCAACCGTAATCCAGGTAGCTGATGACTCAGCTGCGGAAACGTCAAAGACTAAGTACATGAGGGGAAGTGGCTCACAAGAAAACAACGTAAGCCTCCCCACCAGGAGTCCAGATCGACGGTGAAGAAATCGAGGCGGTAGACGAATTCATGTATCTAGGTACATTAGTGACCGCCGATAATCACTCCACCATAGAGGCACAAAGGCGTATTATGGCTGACAATCGTGCCTACTTTGGACTCAAAATGACGCTAAGATCGAACATAGTTCGCCGAGCTACAAAGTTGACCATCTACAAAACATTAACCGGTAGTCCTCTACGGCCACGAAACATGGACATTGAACATTGTCATTGGACATTGTCTTGAAACGGACGGTGTTGCGTACGATCTACGGAAGAGTGCAGATGAAAGGCGGAGAATGCAAATGAACCACGAATTTCATCAGTTCCCTCAAAAATCTCCCATGGTTCACATCGCAAAAATCGGTCGACTACGGTGGGCTAGGCATGTCGTAAGAATGTTGGATGACAGCCCAGATAAAATGATTCTTGATAACGATCCGACGGGCACAAGAAGTAAAGGCGCTCAACGAGCAAGATAGATTGTCAAGTAGAAGGCGACCTGCGGAGCCTTCGCAGATTGCGAGGCTGGCGAAGTGCAGCCAAAAACCGAATAGAATGGAGACTACCTTTGCATACAGCAGAGGTCACACCGAAGTTGACTTTTCCACTGGCAATTCCCATAAAATATCAAAAAGCCTGCGCTGTACGATTTAATATCCAAAAAAGCTCAAATAATAGGAGTTGATCTAGATCAAGATGTGAAACAGATTAAGTGTGGTGAAGTTGGATCGATAATTAAAACTGCGCTAACAATCCGTTAGATCTCAACATCATGATTGCATTATAGCTGCAGATCAGCATTTCTAATGATTATGTCCTTATTCAATAAATATACTTTATTCATATTGCCTTACTGAAAATATACATATAAAACAAATAGCATATGTTATGGGAATACGGTAACGTATGCAGTAACAACAATGGACAATGAACAAAACTTTAAGGGAACACATTTTCAAACAAAAGATGGATGTATAAATCTCCCAGTTCATCGCAAGCCCCGAATGAAAAAACAGCGGCTTGTACATTCCCTAATCGTCAGCCACAGAAGAACCTTCTTCGGGAACTTGGTGTAGGAGATATATTTGACATCAAAGCTTACCTCCTTGGTGGGGAACGTAAAGTCGTACCAGTCGTTGACGTCCAGCGTCATGTAGGTCTCGCCATCCTTTATGACCCCAACGTCGCGCTTCGCCGGAAAGAAGTTTTCACCAGCACTTATAGCCGCTCCTTCTGGGTGATTGCCTGCTGCTTAGACCGGACCGGCCTTGGCTGACGCTTCTGCACAACAATGTCCATCATATCCAGGCACAGTTTCACCATTTGGCCGTTTTCACTAATCTCTCGGCTCAAGGCGCGGAACGGTAAGGCCACCTTACAGTTGAGCAGCACTGTCGGACGGATGGAACCAGGCTTCCGCCCGACGCACTCGCCTTTCTCCTAAACTGAGGGTGATGTAAATGTCGGATCGGCTATATCTGGTGGATATGAAGGGTTTCATGATTTCGAAATTCTTTGCTCCGGGGTGCAGCTGACAGTAAGAACAATTCGGCGATGGCCGTGCTTATTTTTGACTGTACTGTAACGTAACCTGACATTTTCCGTTATCATTTATTTAGTTTGTTGAAGTATTTGTTAAGTCGCGTGGACTAAACATCACAACTTAATTACTAATTCGCAAATCAAACACAGTTTTACATTTGGTAAACAACATTACAAGATTGGCAAAATACTTTGATTGGGTTATATTGTCCATACTGCGTACGACGCACAGAGTGTCGAAAAAGCAGTCCTGCGTAATGATCTTTCTGGGGTATTGAAAAGAAGTCTCACCAATTCAGGGCAGCTAATACTAAAAGACATTTACACCATCTTCAATTCGAGGTTGTACAGACTGAACATTGAACATAGAGCGAATTACAACGGACAACTTAACCTAACATCCAGTAGACCAGTATGGACATTTTCATTTTGTGAAAAGTTAACGACGGTTGACGCCACTAACCGCTAGACCACAAAGCCCACATTATTCTCAAGCAGATTGAAAACGAAAAATCTTTGTAGATATGTTCTCCTTTCCATTATGTAGGAAGATTGATGAGTGCACAGCTGTGATCATAAGGTGGCAGTTGGAGTCAATTTCGCCATGGAAGTCTACGAAGCGCAAATCTGATGAATGCCTTTCGACTCGATTGATTTACACGGTGTGATTCAAAAAAACGACCATAAACTTCGGACCAAAGCGATGTACAATGTTTTGAAGCAATACACATCGTCAATACAGGCATCGTCAACCAACTAGGAAAACCAATCCGTTTGATTTTTTCAACAGCAAGTTCGTGGGAAACTTGGTCAAAAGCCTTCATATCAAATCCACATACTCCGCATCGATTAACATAGACACGTAACTCATGAGGTTCGTAGTTGTTGATCGTTTCTTGACTAAATCCGTGCTGAGCCCATAACCATACTGTCAAAAACTTTTGGAAGACAGCTCAAAACTTATCGTAATTACTCGTGCACTGATCGGCACCACGAAATGTATTCGTTATTGTCTCAAGATATCGATTGCTTCATATTTAGTTCTATCGGCTTGCATGCAGTCTTAGTAAAGTGACGTTCCACAAACGCCGAAACGTTAAAAAACTGAAATAAAACTCTGTGTTTTTCACTTTACTGGGACTGTGTCAACACAGAGAACAGACATTGATGTCGATATACCTTTTCTTGAAAAACATGTGTAAAAATTAATATGGGCAGCCGGTATAAGAAGCAAGTGCAGAGGAAAATAAACAAAAAAATTCAAGTTATGCGCTACGCTTTTTATTGATAAACATTAACATGACAGTTATCGCATAACTGCAGCGCCGCCTGCCAGGAGCATAACAACATGCATTTGAAATTCGGTTTAAAGTTTACACAAGTAACAGACCGAAGATGAACGTCTGTTCTCTGTGGTGTCAAATCGAAAGATCCATCATTAGGTAATTAGGTGAGCTTGATATTACATTCGGAAGTATTTCAAATTCACAAATATCCGAAGTATCATTGATAAGTATTGCCAATAGTTTATCAGAAATTTCCTCCCTTCCCTTTTTCCAACACGCAACATAAAATACTGGAAGCCTGATTGATGAGTATTGATAACTTAATCAAGATTTGTTTAGCAAATTGCCTTTAAATTGCTGGATAATATACTAAACGGGCATCGTCGAAAATCACTTGTGTTTAGTAAATACGGAATCTCGCACGTGCCTTCTAATTTTCTAGTAATGTTCATAGCAGTTCGACGCTTTCGATAGATTTGCCAACGATTTTTTTTCACAGTCACGTTGAATTATAAAGACCATCATTTAGTCTCTATATCACCGATTTTCTAGGCACAGAACGACCATTGAATCAAGCACGCTTCTCTGCCTGTTTACTCAATCAGCATTTTATTGTTGGCAGAAGCAAAAGTCAGTTTCAACTTGGGGTATGCGTGATCATAATTGTACGTTTTGTTCAGGCATGTTTATAAAATGGTTAATGCATACATGTTGTTTTATTCCAATGATTTAAAGATTGTTTTTACAGGATGCACATTTTAAAATAGAAGGACCACACGTAAAAACGATCGGCATTTTAACACCTGACTATTTATAAAGACGGAGCATTTCCTATAAATTGCATCAACCAGTAGGTCATAAAGGATTCCTCAAACGCCAATCGCATCCCATAGCTCAATGTTCCCACGGTTGAAGTGGTGATCTGGCGCTCGAAATCGAGAGCTTTTTTCGCTTTCGATGCCAGCAAAACATCAACCAGAGCATCGGTTGTAGAGCGCTTAAACCTATTCTCTCAACAAGCACTCAGTACCTTGCCTATCTGCCCGCAGTCACCCAACCGAGGGGCAGAATAGATCGGTTCTTTTGTGCAGTTTTTTATTTTGACCCGATCGCAAACGACAGCAAATAATCGACTGGTGGAACTAGGGTGGATCTCGGATGCTTATTGTTAAGTTTATGATTGTTTCGTTTTCACCTTTCTGTTGCATGATTTAAATTTTTTGAATCTATGATCGTTTGATTATTGAGAATTTTCCAAGATGCAAAGTCGGTTTATACTTATTGCCGATCAATTATATATATATCATATATATCATATAAATTCATGATACCATGAATCCATTCGTATAAGGACTGTTCATTTTATAAATTATTTTATAATATTATTTTATTTATTAGTAATTAAATTCAAGTATGGTTTTATGTGAAATAATCACTGTTGTCTCTGTACTCGGGAAAAAATATGATTTTCATCAAAATGCTCCTAGATATGAAACACATATGATGCACTTGCACATGACGAATACCCTTCCTTAGCCTTTCCAAAGTTCTCTGCGATACTTTTCGGCTCGCAAATGACCAAATTTGTTTGAACTGATCCTCTCGGAGGTGCCGCATGATTATTGCAAAGTAGCGCTCGAACGGACGTAATTCAGGACAATTTGGTGGATTATCCTTTTTGCACAAAATTGATACCGTGCTCCTTCATCAGATCTAGCGAAGCAGAAGCATAGTGAGCGGATACAAGATCAGGCCAAAACAGTGGGGGGGCGTTGTGTTCACGATACAGAGGAACAAGACGCTGTTTATGCATTCCTTGCGATAAACTTCACCGATGATGGTCCCAATGGTGAAAAATGGCAAACTTTTTTTGGCACATGATCAAATAGCCGCTTTATAAAACTGTGGCCCCGGTAGTGCAGTTGTGGCTTTTTTTCCCATTTTGGGGACGTATTGCCACTGCAACCATTAACTTGATTTATTGTGGTGTGTCCTCTTTTTTTATTTTTGCCATATTATCGCAATGCTAAGTTACTATTTAGAGTAACTACCACTTCAGCAGTAGGTAATTTTTCCAAGCAGGTACTACATTTCTTATTAAATGTATTTCTTGATTGGGAGCAGCGTCCCAGACCTCACAGGGTTCAAGGAGACTCTTGTCGAGCAAGCCTTGTTGAAGATTATGGAAACACAATCAAAACTGCTCGGAAACTATATGACTTGGCAGTTGAAGAGTCGAATAAAAGTATTACAAAACTGAATTTCTGCTTCATATCAGCTGAACAGTATGCAAAAATTTCAGAAGAACTTGAGGAGTTATATAGCCACGTAAAGAGAATACCTGGTACACAGGTTCATTGCTTTGTACCTATTCCAGCTAAAAAGTTTTCTGATTCAAAGGATAATCCAAAGAAATTTACTTTGTTTGTGAAAGATTTATAATTTAAATATATGAAGCTATGTTAATTACTAATACGTGAAAATGTACATATAAAAAATAAATAAAATAAAACCCTTACCAAGTAAAAACCTATGAGTTTTCATTGACATTAAAAATAATTTCGAAAATTTATAAAACGTCATATTTGAATCGTCTTTAAAAGGATATGCATCAAGTCTTATCAAATAAGATTTTTTCTATTTAAAGACGATTCAAATATGACGTCCGCTATTTTTTTAGATTTGTCAGCTCCCTCTATCACAATTTTCCCCATACCTTTTACACATACTGTAACAAATCTTGACCTTACTTCCGCCCCCCAAGATATACGAAGCCATATTTGAATCGTCCCTAAAAAAAGGAATATCCGAACAAGCAGCTATGAATGACTTTTACTTAAACGTACATGTTTGGTTCTGTTTTACTGATGTAAAGGGAAATATAATGTTTTTGACCCTTTTCAAATGTTAGTCTAGATGATTATTGTTTTTTGCAAAGATGTTCAATACATTCAATTCTTTAGGACTGCTAAATTTTATTGGATTCTATAGGGGTGTTGAATACCATAACCAGACGAGTTTGCGTGATACACGGTAAAAATAGGACATGAAAAAGTTGTTGTTAGAAAAACGTTTTATCCTTAAAAGTGCCCATCTTGCAATGTATCGCGAACTTTTAGACAATTATATTGCCTTTATTAAGACAAAATTTCATCACATTCTAAGCAGGTTATTTTTTGCAAATTGACTTTAAATTTTAAAATATGTTTTTTAGCGTGTAAAAATCGATTTTACCATTTTTTATAATTTTTTTCATTTGGCGTGAAATTCGTCAGCTGTTACTTTCACTTCGGAGCCTCCAAAATTTGCTGATATTTCTCATTTGGATAGCATTTCAACAATCCAATTAATTATTCTATTATTGAAGCCACAATTTCTCATAGCTCTTATCATCGAGTGGAAAGAGGCATTATCAAAAGCACCTTCGATGTCAAGTAACGCTGCCAACAGAATTTCCTTAGCATTGAAGGACTTTTCTATATTTTTAACTAGAGTTTGAAGGGTTGTTACAGTTGATTTACCTGTCTGATAAGCAAATTGTGCTTTTGATAATGGATCATTGGTTAGTATCGCAGATTTAACAAATTCATTAATAGGTTTTTCCATTAACTTCAACAATATTGATGATAGACTTATAGGCCTAACTGACTTTGGTAAAAACTTGTCTTTTTTATTTGCCTTCGGTATAAATACTACTTTGACTTGCCTCCACTTTTTTGGGATATATCCTAATAATTTGTATGCAGTTTTCATCTTGTATTTGATCAGTAGTAGGAAGAGACCCTGGAAAGTGAGTATGCATCATTAGTACCAGAGTTTCATTAGCGTTTTCAGTAAAGTTTCCATCCATCTTTTTAAGCATACCGAGACCATTTGCGTGGTCTTTTGAGAGAAATTTTTGAAGCCTTGCAGTTTCAGGAACACTTTCCATGTTTTCACACATGTGCCTCCAATTTTTTCGCTTGGATCTTCTTATTTCTCTATTATAATCACTTGTGGCCTCTTTATATTGAGACCAGTTTGATGTTATTTTTGCTCGATTGAATAGTTTTCAAGTAATTTTCCTAATTTTTATCTGTTGGTAAAACGCTCCTTTGATGGACAGCTGGAGTGGTAAGCATGATTAAGTTTCTCTATTAAACAGTTGGCACTATCTTGTAAGTTTGGA
>JAHHFK020001234.1:127500-150392 GCA_024533555.2 Aedes koreicus | reverse complement strand
GCGGCAGGGTTGGGACTTGGTACCGGAGCGTTGGGAAGTGCTCCTCGTTCATCGAAGGAGGCGGACGGCATTGATCAAGCCGAATTAGTGACGCCTGCCTTCGAATCGCCAAAAACTCCGCTTGTTTGGGGCAGGCTCAATTGCTGCCCTCGTGATTTGCGCCACAGTTGGCGCACTTCGGTGGGGCACCTTCGTCCATCGGTGCACAATCCTTGGTGGTGTGCGCTCCGGCACACTTGCCACATAGCTGTTGTTCCGTGGCCGAAGGCAAGGCAGTTGCCACACTGCGTCACGTCTTGCTGCTTCGAGTGATACCGGTCCCAATCGCCGATAATGTTGAAGAGGGCCCGCGTTTTTATCAGGTCCGCCATCGTGACGGAACCCTTCTCAAGGTGGCCCAGATAGAGCTGGTACCGATGATTTCCCTGTTGCTGGCTTCTGATGGGAAATATCTTCTGAGGCTTCAGTGCCACCGCTTGCAGCTCGGCAGATAATTGCCTCCAGAGTGAATTACGGAAGGCCGCGCTGAAACACCTTCAGTGACTTGCTTCCGGATGCGTCGTGAGTGTAGCGTACTTTCCAGATAAATGGAAAAATGCAAAAGTCGTACCTATTTTGAAGTCAGACAAAAATCCGGCTGAAGCTTCTAGCTACCGGCCAATCAGTTTGCTTTCTTCAATAAGTAAGTTTTTTGAAAAAATGATTTTGAATAGAATGATGCTTCACATCAATACAAACTCAATTTTTGCTGATGAACAGTTTGGATTTCGCCATGGGCATTAAACTACGCATCAACTTTTGAGAGTTACAAATTTAATGCATTCAAACAAAGCTGAAGGCTGCTCCACTGGAGTTGCTCTTCTAGACATAGAAAAAGCATTCCACAGTGTTTGGCATGAAGGTTTGATTGCGAAACTGAAAAAGTTCAATTTTCCGCTTTATATCATGAAATTAGTTCAAAACTACTTAACTGATAGAAGTTTGCAAGTAAATTATCAGATTTCTAAATCTGATCAATTGCCTGTTAGAGCTGGTGTTCCTCAAGGTAGCATTCTTGGGCCAATACTTTATAACATTTTAACTCCAGATCTCCCTGATTTACCGCAGGACTGTGAAAAATCTCGCATTGCTGATGACGCAGGCATTTCCGCTAAAGGAAAAAGTCCAGGAGGCTGCAAAAAAGCTTGGACATTTTTACAGATTATTTTCAAAAATAGAAGATTTCTCCTAATGCTTCCGAAACTCAACTTAGAATATTCCCACACAAGCCTCGAGCTGAATTTTTGAAACCAAGTAATATTCATATGGTCACTAGGAACTATGAGTTCCAATTTCTTGGTCAAATCAAGTAAAATATCTTGGATTGATACTTGCTCAAAAATTAACATTTAATATCACGCTGAGGGCATTCAAGCCAAATGTAATAAATATATAAAATGTTTACATACTTTGAAAATTTTACAGTATTCGGTAACTTTTTAGCGAACTTTCAACAGCTGAACGTTCGGTAATCCGATTTACCGGATTTCGGTGAAATTTTACCGTATTGCGTTAAAAAAAATACCGGAACTTGTAAAATTTTACCGAAATCCGTTAAACCGGATTACCGAACGTTCAGCTGGCTGTTGAAAGTTCGGTAAAAAAATAACCGAATACTGTAAAATTTTCTAAGTGTGTATATCCTCTTATAAACAGAAAATCCAACATTTGTTTGAAGAACAAACTTCTAATATTCAAACAAATTTTTAGACCGGCCATGCTTTATGCTGTGCCAATATGGTCTAGTTGTTGTGCTACTAGAAAAAAGGATTCAGAACAAAGTTCTGAAAAAGATTTTGAAGTTGCCACCCTGGTTCAGTACTATTGAATTACATAGAACTTCAAACGTTGAGACTCTAGGAGAAATGTCCAACAAAATAATTCATAATTTTAGACAAATCTTCAATTGCAATGATCAATTCTCTCTATAGATAAGAACTAGTTTTAAGAAATCAACTGTTATTCATACACGCAGGTAAAAAAAACTGAATAAACAAGGTAAAAATAATATTATCACAAATGATATAAATGATAGCATATAAGGTTTAAATATTAATTACTTAGCAGGAGCACCAAGGAAAATATCTTCTTTCTTTTAGCATTTCAAGCTTATTGCTTTCACAATTAGTTTATGGCTTGCTCTCAACTTAGTGTTCTGAATGCACTTCCACAGTTATTAATTAAGAGCTTTCGATGCCAAGTACCATTTTTGCATTAGTATGATTGTGTGGCAAGTACAATCATACGCTATGCCCAGGGAGTCGAGAAATTTTCCTTAACGAAAATTTCCTAGACCATACCGGGAATCGAACCCAGCCACCTCCAGCATGGTGTTGCTTTGTAGCTGCGCCTTTACCGACTGAGCTAAGGGAGGACCCTTAGGAAGGAAAATATATGAATGTAAAATAATGTAACATTTCGAAAAAATAAAGATTAAAAAAATACAATCATCAAGCAACTCTTAGAAATCGATGTAGGGGTTCAGGAATTGTTTAGTAAGTAAACTTTTTCATTAATTTTTGTTGTTTGGTCTAGCTATATTCCTTATTTTTTCAGCACGATGAACCATTCCCAACCAACATGAACAACTACCCTATACCTTATATGAGAGGAAATTTTCCAGAGGATAACTATGAAGTCACTAACGTTTGCATTAAAAAATGGACTTTTTTCGGATGGTGATAAAAAAAAGCTAAGACAGATAATTGCTTTTGATAAATTTCCCATGGAAGGTAATTATATAAGGTTTACTTGTAAAATTCTACGCTCTTGCGAGCGGCCTTCCGGCAGTTAACCGGAACATTCGCAATGGCGGACGAAAACATGCGTGTAGGCATTTTTTTGAAACTAGAAAATAAGAAGAATGATTAGTAATTTCCATTTAATTCCAACTACCTTTATTGCTTATCTTGACAGATACGCGTATTTCGTCTACAATGTGCAGACTTCTTCGGTGTCGTGTACTAATACTCGACAGTCGAGTATTAGTACACGACACTGAAGAAGTCTGCACATTGTAGACGAAATACGCGTATCTGTCAAGATAAGCAATAAAGGTAGTTGGAATTAAATGGAAATTACTAATCATTCTTCTTATTTTCTAGTTACAGGTATTCCACTAATTAGCTCACACTCTCCATAATTCATTTTTTTGAGTTCTTTCTTCGTTTTATTTATTAATTCCCCCTCAGGTTTTGCGACAAAATTGTTGGAGTAGATCTTACATTTCAGGTTGGCCCAGAAATTCTCGATGGGACGCAGCTGAGGGACGTTGGGCGGGTTCGTCGACTTGGGTACCACATCCATATTCAGCCGCTCCATCTCCTCCAACGACCGCTTCGAGTAGTGGGCCGACGCCAGATCCGACCAGAACACCGCGTCTTCGCCCTTATGGTATTTATTGATGAACGACGCAACTTCCGGCAGGCATTTCTTACTATAAATTTCTCCTTTCACGTCCAGTCCGGAACGAAAGAAGAGCGGCTTTGACATCCCCTTCTTGCTGTTGTCAGCCACAGCAGCACCTTCTTGGGGAACTTGGTGTGTGAAATGTACTTCACCTCGGAGCTCACTTCCTTCGCGGGGGAAGTAAAATACCCTGCCCTGCCCCTTTTTTCGTTGCCATTCAGGGCGAGATAGGTCTCGTCGTCCATCACCACCGCCACATCGCGATTCACCGGTAAAATCGAGTTGACCATCTTATTCAGCCGCTGGCGCTGCATCATTGCCTGCAGCTCCGAAACCAGTGGACGCGACTTCCACTTCCTGACATGTATGTTCATGTTCGCCAGGTACTTTTTCACTGTTTGGCCGGTTGAACCGACCTCTCGGCCAAGCGCACGCAGCGATGTAGCCACTTTTCCCTCAGTCTTTCTCTTTAGCATCCTTTGGAGTTTTTTTTCCCCCCCCGTTCTTTTTCCTCCACGCGGGGTGTCGTTTTTTTTAAAACCCCCCCCCTTCCCAAAGTTGTTTTTCTTTTTTTTTCACACCACCAATAAGAGTCCGCTGGGAAGAGCTCCCAAATTTTGTCTCCGTTTTTTGGGGTATTAATAAAAATGCCGCAAAAAAAAAAAAAAAAAAAAAACCACGAAAAAAAAAAATAAAAAAAAAAACCAAAAAGGTAAATTTCTCGGATATGCCAGGTTCCTAAATAAATTTCGTATGGTTATTTTTCTTAACGACCTATTTGGGTTATCATCCAAACCATTAATGAAATGGTTGGAGGATTTGTGATATCGTTCGTTTAAGGTATTTTTTTTATTAAAATTGGCACTTAAATCGGTCAATTTTTGCTTCAAATTGAAATCATGTGAGCCAGTATGATTTTCATTTGCCGCACATAATTTTTAATACCCGTCACTTAATACACAGGTTCGTTTCCAATGAGACTGATATGGTCCGCACATAATTTTCAATGGAGCGAGAAATGTCATTCAAGTGTGTTTTCACTTTGCCCTTTTCTATCCATCTTCGCACTTAAAATTAAATTAAAAAAAACCGTGCGCGAAAAACAATCAGCTGCTTTATCGTTCTACAAGAAAGAAAAAAAATGCAATATGGAGAAGCAAAGCGAAGTTTACCGTGTGTTGGTTTAGGTACTTGGTTTGCCAGCGGAAGTCACTGAATTTTTTGAAGGTAATAAATTACTATAGATGTTCTTCTTTGCTATGTTAACGGTGTTTATTGTGAATATTTCAGATCTGCCGAGCATTTTAGCCATTCCCGCAGATGAGCTGCTGAATTCAATAGCTTCAAAAGGTGATAAAGTTTTTATGATGGTACAAATAAAACCTCTTTTATTCACACATTTCGTTTTATTACATGAAAAGTACAAAAAATCCAATACTAAACTTTTTATGAAAAAATAAAATCCATGCACCTTTTCACATAAAACGTATTAAAATACTCATTTGATTTTTGCTAGGACAAGTTAATGCAATCCATGTACACTATAATTAATATCTATTCAGCTATTGTACTTAAAGACTATACATTTATTGCACATATGGTTCATTGACCACATTTAATAAAAAATAAGTGCCGCACCAATACAGAGCAATAACTTTGCACTTTGCCCAAATCTATAGGTGCTGGCACTTAAATATAAGGTGCATTGTTTTTTGAGTGTATATCCACTACTGACGGGAAGGTAATAACTTCCTGTGTCTTTTTCTGGTGCTATTTTGTTTGTGGGAGCAAGCAGATCCCGGAAAATGCGCTAGAAGTCATTGTTTACAAGTGTTACTTTCGACCTTTTGACTATTTTGTCTAGAAATAATTATAATGCAATCTTATGCATATCGAAAGTTAATTTCGCTGAGTGTAATACGACGAATTTGTGTTTCTCTGCAATGGATCATCTCACTTAAGCCCATATAATTATGAACGCTAGAATCGTGTAACTACAACTGAATAAGTTATGTTCTGTCAAATCACAGATCCTTAATTTCTTTGTTTATATTATTTTTCAGATCTGTCCTGCAGCGTAAAAGTTAACTCATTCGGAAATATAATATTAATTCTCTGGATATTACTCAACATTTTCTAGCAAAATGAGTGGCCAGCCAACCATTTACGGTATTCAGAGCACGGCTGGTGCCATTCCAGTTCGTAATCCGAAAAGGTAAGACTCCCAAAATGGCAAACACGTCGATTTGCAGTAACACCACTAACCTTCTCGTACACAGGTGAACTGTCCATGCAGAAGGTGAAAGTCCATCGATACGTATCTGGTAAACGTCCTGAATATGCCCAACATTCCAGCAGCGAGGAGCAATCTGATGAAGATGACTTCGTCGACAACCGGAGAACGGCAGAAGAATCCTATCGGGAGTCTCGGCGTCGCCAAGAATCAGATGAGGAAGAAGATGCTCTTCCGGGTGATGTGGACGATCCACGTATTCGTCGTCTACAGGCAATTCGCGCTGCCGAAGCTGAAGAAATCGAACGGGAACGGCGTGAGCGTCATCGGGTTATACATGAACCCGAGCTGGTCCAGTCGGAAGACGAAGAGGAGGCCATCGAGATGGAAGAGGAAGAACCCGGACAGCATCTGCGTCATCGACGCAGACCGGAGCAGTCCGAAGAGGATGAAGAAGAAGAGGAAGAGGATGCTGCAGAAGGATTGACGAGGACCCGACGCATTTCGATTGGATCGGAGTCGGAATCTGATACGGAGCTAAGCGATTCCGAGATCGAACGTAGGCGAAACATGCTGAGACAGAAAATGATGCAGCAGAAAAAGGAGGAAGAAGTGTTGCAAAAAGAGGACGAAGGTCAATCGGATACTTCCGAATCAGAAAGTTCGGAATATGAAGAAACGGAAAGCGAAGAGGAAAATGAACCCAGGTTTGTGCTTTTTTTGTTGGAAGTTTTTATTTGTTATAAATGTGTTTTTTTTTTAACAGATTAAAACCATTATTCGTTCGTAAGAAGGACCGTACTACAGTAATTGAAAAAGAGCGCGAGGCTAACAAGCAGAAACAACTTGAATATGAATCTAAGAAAGCTGCCAAGGAACGTCGTCGACAAACGTTGAAACTTGTAGAGGACAGCATCAAGAAGGATATGGAAAAAGCCAAGGTTGATAATGAACCGAATCTTAACGATGTCAATACAGACGATGAGAATGATGAAGTAGAATACGAAGCATGGAAGTTACGGGAGTTGAAACGTATCAAACGAGATCGCGAGGAGAAGGAAGGTTTGGACAAGGAGAAATTGGAAATCGAACGCATACGAAATATGACGGAAGAGGAACGTCGTCAAGATCAACGCCTCAATCCGAAACTGGTCACAAACAAAACCGTCAAGGGCAAGTACAAGTTCTTGCAGAAGTACTATCATCGTGGCGCATTCTATCTGGACGAGGAAGACCAAGTATACAAGCAGGACTTTTCTGCACCGACACTGGAAGATCACTTTGATAAGACCATCCTACCAAAAGTCATGCAAGTCAAGAACTTTGGACGTTGCGGTAGAACCAAGTACACCCACTTGGTGGATCAGGATACTACAAAGGCGGAATCGCCTTGGTTTGCTGATTCGGCAAATAATACGAAGTTCTACAACGAGCGAGCTGGCGGGATGAGACAGGTGTTTGATAAGCCATCGTTGTACAAAAATAAACGCGACATTTAAAGTAGTAACAGTATGTGTACGGTTATAATATAAATAAAATTATCTTAATCATAATCACTTACAATAAGAAAATTTGCATGTTTTTTGAAATTGCCTGTAGAAGCGTATGCGCTTCCTGTTGTTCTTCTTGGGAAAATTTCTGAAATGATAGATGACTAACTGAATATTCATTTATGCGATTTATTTTTATTAAATACCTCGAAACAGTCCTGTAGTAGTAGCAGTTTGCATCCTTCAACGGAAAGGAAACAGGCGAAAAATAACAAATGGGCCAATGTTGCCGAATCGTCGTTCAGGTTACAAGTCAGGTTCTGTTCATCGTCGACGAATTCCACCGTGAGTCCGATGATGTTCTCAAGGTTGAAAGTAGTCTGTGAATTATTGTTGTCGATAAAAGAGAACCACCATTTACTGCCGATAAAGAAGATCTTGTATTAATAGAAATGGAAATCGAAAACCACGAATGAATTATGGGTGGAGTTTTAATGAACATAGTAAATGATGTTCAAAGATAATCCAGTAGATGTCACCTTTGATCCGTAGAACCTTACAAATGCTCGACGATAAAAAAAAACAACAACACCAAAGTTGAGTTGAATTTGATTCCATTTAGCAGTGAGTAAAAATGTACACAGCTATAGAATGTATATCAAATTTGAGTAAAATCAACTTCATACAAGAGTATAATACCCCATCCAGAGGTTGCTATGCACAAACTGTGAAACACACAACGTAGTTTCAGTTTTCTGTTTATTTGTTTATTTGTTCGGTATCTGTTTTAATTAAAGAGTTTAATTAGCTATTCACAATGGGAAATATACACCACATGTGGTGCACCTTTTATCAAATCTGTGAATAATCCTTACTTTAAATTATCTTGAAACAATTCACTTTAATACTTCTATTTATAACGTTAACGAAACATTTTTTTTTTTTTTTTTTTCCATTGGGTGTCCCGGGGCGGATCAACCGGGATTCCCGGCGCTCCGGATGGTCTTGCGCCTTCCCTGCGCTCCCATGTGGTTCGCCAGGTGGATTGAACATCCACTTCGTGTCCGAATAAGTGAAGGTTATTGCACATTGATTGTAGATTACTTAGAACTGTTGATGTAGCAGGTTGTTTGCCCCAAGGAAATTAATCACGTTGAAATTTCATTTCCATTTTCATTTTCAAGCACAGAAGGGGGCCAAGTCTCCAGCAATGAAAATCACTGTCCACACTTTACCAGGGTAGAAGTACTGATTTGGTATCACAGAATAATAAGCACAGGGGTCAAGTGAATCCTGCTTAAGATACCGGATAGTTAAAAGGCTGTTGAAAATAGGGGATAGTCAGAGTAAATGGAATTCTCGTGAAAGATGGAAAAAGGAACGAGAGATTGATGAGTTTTACTGCCTATCGACCCTAACCTATGACCTTCCGAATCAAACTTTAAACACGTTTTATATTCCGCTTACTACTGTTACCGTTATTCTACTAACAAGCAGGTGTAATAAAGTGACTAGGATAAATCTGTTTAAAATAATCGGAGAATGTAAGCATCGATCATACTTTATGCTGCCTAATTTCAACGGAACAAGATGGATGTTTCTAATTTGGTAATTTCATTATAAGAAGTTTACTAACTTGTGGTGTAACTTGTTGATTTGTGACTTTAATTCAAGAGACTGTCAAAGCAAAGCTAACAGATATAGAGAACCATTGTTCTATGGTCTCAAGGCTACACGCCTCCCTAAGCGGACCCTCCGCGTCCTACTCTTTTCATAAAACCTTAGCCTTTAATTCGTTGTCAGCATAAGTAACACTTTTCGATGACCTTTGTTCAGTTCGAAAGGTCTGATTCCTAGCTTAATAATATGTTTTTAGAGTTAGTGCTTTGATCACGGCTGTCATATAGAACGCACATTTAAATTATATTATTTTCCCCCCCCCCCCCAACACCCACAACCCACAACAGTGTTACACAACCACAACCCCCCCCCCCAAAAACCAATAAATAAAAAAAAAAAAAAAAAAAAAATATATATATATATATATATATATATATATATATATATATATATATATATATATATATATATATATATATATATATATATATATATATATATATATATATATATATATATATATTTGAATTTTCTGCACCTGAGACATCAGGACATATTATTAGTTGCTCACAATCATGATGAAAATACTCACTCTTTTCGATAATGAAGCGAACAATAATATTATTAACAGTAGCTGTATAGGTATATTTGATGTTTAATCAATGACAATTAGAGAATAAACAACAATGAAATAATTGTCAAGCAAATGAAAAGTGCACTTTTTGTCCTTTCCCTCATTTATTTGATATCAGGTATTTGTAGATTGTTCCTAGCTTCGCCTGAGAGTGAATTGCGGCTAAACCCGCCAGTATCACACCGCTTTCAGTGCCTTCAAATAAACGTACTACAACGTGGCAATTTAAAAAAAAAAAGCAGAGTGTGATACTATCACTGCTGATCATGTTCTTGGTCTCCCATGACGGCCTTTTGCATGAGATTAGCCCTCTCACCTACGACAAGGTGACAACCATGATCTTTGAGAGGGCCAAGGAAATTGGTCCCGTTGTCGGAACAAAACGTAGCAGGTAAACCTCTGCGCGCCACAAATCTCCTGATGGCCATTACGCACGACTGGGTGGACAAGCTGTGAACAATCACCGCGCGTAGTTAAGGAATCCTGTATCGCAGTCTTAGCTCGTTGACCACTGTTTCATGGTTTCCATGTAGATAACGAACGTGATAACTTTCTACGAGCAATTCACTCACTGACCTTTGGGGAGGAAAATTGGAAAGCTCACGTCTTCAGTTACCATTGGTGCAGCCACGATTCCGCTATTCATCAAGTCCATCGTCGTTGAGCATCGGAGACATCCTGTTCAGCGCACTCGATCTATCGATCTGCTTCGGTTCCGCTTCAGGGTGCTCTTTGTTGTAGCTGAGCGTTGCGTGCTCGTCCGCATACTCCTGCATCTACGTCTGTCGCAAAATCAGAACTTCAATTTCCTTCAACTCTTCTTGCGTCAAGGGACCCTCTGCCTTGACTCCCTGGAATCTTCGGATCGCTCTGACCACATACCCAGCTGCAGGTGCCGCCTCGACCTTCTGGAGAACCGTTACAGGTTTATTACCAGCTGTGGCATGGTCTGGTGAGGAAGAAAGACTGTGCGGTGATCCACCAACGTGGTAAACTGCTCCGTTGTCTCTGTATGCCAGGTTTCAACTGTTTCCCTCAGGAAGCTCGATCCGGTGTATCAGCATACTTCTGGATTAACGGTGAGACCGTATCCCCATTTCGTCGCTTGGTCTGCTACATTAACCACGGTAGTCGTGGGCAATATCTCTCCCCGGAAGCCGACTGATGATAGGAGTTTCGGACCGCAGCCATGCGAGGACTGTCGGAAAATCTGACCAGAGATATCTTGCCGACACTTGAATTGTCAATAGCTTACAGATACTATTAAGCAGTCGAGGAATGAATAAGATGATCCTGAGTTCTTGAAAATAATAATTAGAACCAGTGCTGTAAATAGTCATTTCGACCCAATGCGCTAAATTTGGCAACTACTCGTTCCAGATGCTGATTTTCACAATAGCACGTATGACGAAATGGTTGTGTTTGATTATTTTCATATATTTGGTTCACAGTGTATTGTTCTAACTGTGAAACCTAAGACGTGAGAGCGTAATATCTGAATGTTCAAATGATATTCATTTGAATATGACAGTGAATATAACACTTTTTATATACCAACGCACTCTGTTAGACAAAGTTGTAGAATTTGGCCTACCCCATTAGGCCAGCGCGCGCTCGTCTACAACCGTGGTCTCTACATCGCAACGATGATATGACGGATAACGTGAGTGACAGATCTCGGACCTGTCACCGGGTGAGTGGAAAAGAACAATGGTTATAAAATTGTGAAGAAAAGAGCGTTGTTGTTACAATCTAAACTTAAATTTTAAGTGTAGAAAAACTAGAGCGTTACGAAAAGTGGTCAGTTTTTGAAGGGTAATAACTCAGTAACTTCTCGCAAGATTATTTGAAATATTTCCAATCGATTAATAATTTTTACAGCAGTCGATCGGAAATATTCCAAGCAAATTGTTTCATTGTTTTAAAAAATTAAGTATTTCGCTGTTAATTATTGAAAATTTGTTAGAGGTAGCCTTGTTTTTTATGTATGTGGAAATTGATTATTTCAAGCGAATACAGACTTTACAATCGAGCAAGAATCGATTTTCGGCTGAAGTTTGAAATGGAAAGATCAATTACTGTCCAACTATTCTCAATATAAATCTGATTTTTTTAAATAACGGAATAAGTTATATGTTTAGTCTTTGAGTCAAACATTTACATTCAAATCCAACACACCAGTCCGGGATATCAAGTGTCCCTCTCATAATAAGCTTGTTCCTAAATTGATGACGAATCATGTTCACATTAAAAATGTGCAATATTAATTCTTTCCTGCAATGTAATAGTGAAAGACCTTATGAATCATAAGTTCTTTCACTATTACATTGCAGGAAAAAAAGAATATTGCACATTTCTCGGTTTTTTTTTTTTCATTAGGGCGAATCTAACATTGAGAGCTTCTCTCCGGTCTCGCTCACTTTCGGGGGATCCTTTAGTACAGACCGAAACACAACAGTGCTGGCTAGCATACTCTACAAATAGTAGAATGAAAAACGTAAACGGAATATGAATGAAAGAGAAAGTAATCAAAGAGAGTCTCTCAATGTTAGATTCGCCCTAATGAAAAAAAAAACCCTAGATTTCATTATAACATTTCAGCGAAGAATCAATATTGCACATTTTTAATGTGACAATGATTTGTCATGAATTTAGAAACAAGCCCATTACGGGAGGGACACATGATATCCCGGACTGAGGCTGGTATCGAACTTTTATCGATAAGGTCAAAAGTCTGGTGACTTGACCACTCATCTATCAACGCTTGAATAACCTCATGTAAAACAAAAACTATTCATAAGTGACGCTTATGAAATCCACAAGTTGCGTGCCTTATGAAATTCTTGAGTTTATGCCTGAGCGAACATCCTTCACCTGCCCAGCAAGCTGTTGTCACCCATCTGCGGTTTAGTGTACTAATACTCGACTATTATTAGTACACGACACTGAAGAAGTCTGCACATTGTAGACGAAATACGCGTATCTGTCAAGATAAGCAATACAGGTAGTTGAAATTAAATGGAAATTACTAATCATTCTTCTCATTTTCTAGTTACAGGTATTCCACTAAACAGCTCACACTCTCCAGGATTCACCTTAAATAAGTTACCTGTCTAGCCCCTTCTAAACGATAATGTGACCCATTAACCTTCAGCCAGCCAAGAGTAATTGGCACTCAACTTACTGACATCAAAAAGCAATGCATTGTAAATAACAATATTGATTATCTGCTTTCACTGATAACAGGATCAGTTTGCATTTTGATGTCACAGGGATACTTTTTTGCTCTCAATTTTGATATTTTGCGACTAAAGCGAGAGCAATCAGTAACATCACAACATCATATTTGGCTTTCAATTTGATCTCAGACGTTTCTCGGGTAGTGCAACTGAACAATCGAAACTGAAAACCAAGCGCCTCTGGTGACATGAATGAGGTAACTCAAATGAACACACTGCTGTTAAATGAACACTATCGAATACAGACGCAGTATAGAGTCGTGGCGGCAGAACGTGAAACGCTAAATCAATATTATCCACCTAAAAACGATTTAACCCTTCTAACTTTTTTTTATTATCAACTCTGGAAAACCCAATACAGCCGCTAGTTTGTACATGCTATATCCTAACAACCCAAATTTGAGTAGGATCTACTCAAATCGATCAACAGTTGCTTTTCAAAGGTGAGTAAAATCCGTTTTTAGTGACGAGGTGACAAACAATCAACATAGAATAATTCTATGGATCTATTCATGGATCTACTCCAATATAGTTACCTCAGATACTTGGGGGGCTGTGTTCCAATTCGTGAATAAATTTAAATTTTCACTTAAACTTAACAGATGGAGAATAATCGATTAAGTCTGCTACTCGAGCTGACTTATTTCTGACAGACAGCAAGTCAATTTTGACAGACACCTTATCGAAAGTTGGTTGATCAATCACAAAGGGATTTTAATCGATTAATCGATTAGTTTCCATCTGTCAAGTTTAAGTAAAATTTAAATTAATTCGACAATTGGAACACAGCCTTCTTAGTAACAAGTTGACAATAAATAAACTTTGACAAACAATAAACTTTCGATAAGATGTCTGCCAAAATTGAGTTGCCGTCTGTCAGAAATAAGTCAGCTCGAGTAACAGACTTAATCGATTATTTTCCATTTGTCAAGTTTAAGTGAAAATTAAAATTAATTCTCGAATTGGGACACAGCGTTAGTCAACATGCATCGGATGCAATAATTGTATCCGATGCATCTTGACTAATTGTCAAGTTGTTGTTAACCAACTATCTGAAATAACTATATTGGAACAGATTCTACTCCAATGTGGGTTGTTTAGAAATAGCGTGTTTGATACCTTGCACGCCTTGCACACAACACACACAATCATAAACTGCAAGAGTGTTGATGTCAAAAGTTCATCCTGTCAGTCATTCGGAAAGAACCAATCCCCTTTGGCCAGATCAGTACTGTTAGGTGGAATCGTCACTGGCTGTTAACTCTGACAGGAGAACCGAATTTTCTCCGTTCTATGCAATCAGTAGTTTGATAAAGGACAGTGCGCCACATCAGAAGGTAATAAAAATCGAAAAATTTTGGTGAAATATACAGACATAATCGTAACATTTCACAGTGATATCCGGCAAGCCGGTGCGGCAACAAATACTTCCCAGCTTCACGAAGAAGAAGACTGATTAGCTCTAAAGAGAAAAATGGGCACGTCATCGATGTGGATGGTCGTGGCTTTGATTGCCAGTTTGGCCAGTTCCGGCTGGGCATTATACTCGTCATCGGACGACGTCGTTGAGCTAACCGCCAGCAATTTCGACCGGATGGTGATGAAGAGTGACGAAGTTTGGGTGGTTGAATTCTACGCTCCGTTCTGCGGCCATTGTCGTAATCTGGTGCCGGAATACAAGAAAGCCGCTACTGCTTTAAAGGGCGTCATCAAGGTTGGTGGAATAAACTGCGAGGAGGAGCAAAGTTTGTGTGGCGAACATGGAGTTCGAGGCTATCCTATGATTAAAATCTTTGGAGCTAACAAACGGTCGCCGGTAGACTACAATGGACAGCGCACGGCGAAGGACATAGCGGAGTCGGCACTGGCTGAAGCGAAGAAAAAGGTCAAGAATGTTTTGGGAGGAGGATCAAGTGGATCTTCCGAAAATGGTGGAAGCTCCGATTCCAAGGATGTTGTTGAGTTAACAGATTCCAACTTTGACAAACTGGTGTTGAACAGTGACGATATTTGGTTGGTTGAATTCTTCGCTCCATGGTGTGGACACTGTAAGAACCTTGCTCCTCACTGGGCCAAGGCAGCTACGGAACTGAAGGGTAAGGTCAAACTCGGAGCTTTGGATGCGACGGTACACACAATCAAGGCCCAACAGTACGGAATCCAAGGTTATCCGTCAATCAAATTTTTCGGTGGTGGTGTGAAGGACCGTGAATCAGCTCAAGATTATGACGGTGGCCGTACTGCTTCCGATATTGTAAATTGGGCATTGGAAAAGTACAGCGAAAATATTCCGGCCCCAGAGATTGTTCAACTTACTTCGGAGGAAGTGTCTAAGAAGACCTGCGAAAACAAACCGCTGTGTGTCGTATCAGTGCTGCCGCATATTCTGGACTGTGACGCAGCCTGTCGGAATAATTATCTTGCCATCTTAGCCAAAATGGGCGACAAGTACAAGAAGAAGCAATGGGGCTGGCTGTGGTCCGAAGGCGGAGCACAACCCGAAATCGAATCTACCTTGGACATAGGAGGCTTCGGTTATCCGGCAATGGCCGTTGTGAATGTCAAGAAGATGAAATACTCTCTACTGCGTGGAGCCTTCTCTGAGGATGGAATCAATGAGTTCCTACGCGATTTGTCCTACGGAAGAGGACATACGGCCCCGATCAAGGGTGCTGAGCTGCCGAAAATTCATACCGTCGACCCGTGGGACGGTAAGGACGGACAGCTACCGGAAGAGGAAGACATCGACTTGTCCGATGTAGATTTGGACGAAAAGGATGAACTGTAGGTGCCGGGACGTTTTAGTCCAAGTCAGGCGATTTAGGTTTAAGAGTAGCATTTAACAGAAAAGAGAAAAACACATTCTTATCACTTTCCGTTTGAAAGTAAACTAATAAAGCTCAAACTAAAAAAAAAAGGTCCGCGGTTTTACTTACGGTTTTGGAATCATCATCCGAATACTTGGTCCGATCGTATTGAAAGTTCAACCGGAGGTTACCGGATCGGTTCAGATAGGAGGGTACATTGGCCATCATCTGGGTTATCAGGCGGAGTTTAATCGCGGCAATTTTGTTGATACAGGGCAAGGTCATGTTGCACACAATTGGCGCCCGATAGCTCGTTAGCATCTGCAGATTGCTACGACATAATTCAAGCTTGAACTTGAATCGCTCTATTTGAGTCAGATTGTATGCTGGTTGAGTGCATTGAAGCTTCCTTCGAGCCTCGTACACATACTGAAGATCTGCTTTGGTTTTCTTTTGAAATTTCCTTGCTGGATATTGGTGCCGAAGTTCTTGATGGAATGCGGACATTTCACGGAGTTGGAAACTGTGTAACATCATTTGCCGTTCAGCTTCGATCGTCTCCCGATTTATGTGGTCGAGTTGGTCCAGGGCGTTGAAGGCACTTTGCTGATCGCCGTGCTCTTGGCTGAGGTGCTGCGATGCGTTCTCCAATTGATCTTTGTATTCGCTTAGTTGAGTCATCAGGTGGTTGTGAAGATCCAGCGGAAGGCTGAAGGTGCGAAGCGCTTCGGCATGGACCAGTAGCTCGACCAGGCTTCGCATATCGTCCTTCAACTGTACATGTGTTCTGTCCAACGTTTTCTGATGTGAATGGCGCTCTCGTTTAACATCTTCCAGTTCATTCGATCGGTCATCGATTCTTTGTTTGTAGAAAGTGTGCTCTCGCAACTGATCGCGTTCCAGATGCTTCGAAAACTTTTCAAGTTGCTCGAGTCGGACTTTTTGCTTGGCGAGGAAAGCTTGTTGACGGAATAGGTGTTCTAGCAAAAAGGGAATGTCCGAAATGGTGGGAATATCTTGTGACAATCTGTGAAAGCTGAAATGAATGGAATTGGTTAGAAGAAAGGAAAGATTGCAAAAGTTCTGATTAAATACGATATTCGACTCTTTTCGTTGGTTCTTTGAAATAAGTACCCCACTACCATAATTCACTCACAAACATCTCTCCTCACTATTCTCATATAATTATATAGTACATCTTCCCTCCACAAACTGGATAAATGTGGATGTAGAATTTATGCAGTTGGGAATGTTCGTGTTCGCTAGATAAAAAAACAACACCACAAGAAATGTCATAAAAGAGACAATCGATAAAGGATACCTTTTCTGATATGAGGCTCGGCTGCGAAATAATTTTGCTTGGTCGCCGGTGTCTGATTTTCTAACTAAGGCCAAACTACTTAAAGTCATTTAGCATAAAGTAATTTGGCATAAGACGTTAAATAATCAATGGTCATTTGGCATAATGACCATTTGGCATAAAACAAAGCAAAAATTAAAAATATTACGGTTATTTGGCATAAATATCGGAAAATTAAAGCTGCTTCAGGTTCAGTTGGCATAATTATATATTGGAATAGCTTAGACATTCAAAATTCAATTGGTATGAAGGTCTTTTGGCATAATGGCCATTTGGCTTTGCACCGAACAGTTTGAGAAAGATTATTTGAACTGAAAATTTGTTAATTAACGTTTCATCAGGAATTGGCATAATGACAGTTTGGCATAAATACTAGAAAATTAGATCAATTTCTAAGCAATTGACCAATTTCATTGGGCATTATGATTTTGGCACGTCTTTTTTAATTTTAGAGAAAAATTAATTATTTAGTATAATTAATATATCATAGAATGAAAAATAATTTAAGAACATTTTAAAGACATTTTAAATTAATAAAGATTGGTGATTACAATACTTCCCATATTGGCCTATTTGTGAGCAATTACAACACTATCATCCAACCAAAAACAAAAAAAAAAAATTTAATTTTATTCTAAATTCAACTAAACCTAACCACAATCCATAAACACAAAAATTTAAGAAATTTTAAAATGGAAAAAACCACACCACAAAAACTTTCCTTCATATGATTATTTGCTATAAGAAATCAGTATGAATTTCATAATTTATCTAGAAATAAGATGTTGAAAAAATAAAAATATGGATTCGAACACCATGAACATTGAGGTTATGCGTCCAGTGACTTGCCCACTAGTATACATCAACAATTATAATCAGAAAGCTTAAAGGCGTACAAGAACAACGTCATGTGAAACAAAATCCATCAAAGTCAGCGTATGAAATCCAAAGCATCGTTCTTAAGTTGAACCTTATGAAATTCTTAAGTTTATTTACCTGAGTGTATGCCAATGACTATGTCAATGACATTATTCTAAATGGTCATTATGCCAAATCACCACTTGGATTCTATGTTATTTCAAAAGTGTTATGCCAAACAGCCTTTATGCAAAATGACCACTTAGCTCAAGTTATTGTTATGCCAAATGACTTTATGCTAAACGACCTTATGCCATAGGAAACAATAAGTGAAACTCATTTTTTGGCAGCGTCGGTGGGGCCCGAAGCCCTGCGATGACTCCGGTGTGTAGTAATGGATCCAAGTTTCATCCATGGTTATGAATCGGCGCACAAACTCCTTCGGGTTGTGCGTAAACTTGCTCAAGTTCTCCTGAGAGGTTGTAACACGAATGCGGGTTTGGTCCATTGTAAGCAAACGCGGCACCCATCGCGCGCAGAGCTTCTTCATACCCAAAACGGAATGCATGATGTTGCCAACTCGTTCCATTGAAATGCCTAAAGCCTTAGCTAGCTCTCTCAATTTTACTTTTGGATCCTCCAATGCTATATTATGGATTTTATCGACGTTCTCTGTTGTAGTGACCTCATTTGGGCGTCCAGAACGCGGTGCGTCAACGGTGCTCGTACGGTACAACGAAAATTAGCAAACCACTTATGAATCGTTTGAATCGACGGAGCAGAGTCTGGAAAATACTTATCCAGCTTGGCTTTGGTTTCGGCAGCCGTTTTCTTGCGTAGAAAATAGTATTTCTCTGAAACTTTTTCAAACAGACGTATGTCATTTTGTAAACAAAGAGGGGAAGTAAGATTCAAAAGTAAATTTCTCGAAATTCTCAGTACCCTCACATAAAGTAGCATCACAATCATGTAAAGCAATGTTATTCCTTGTGTTGGTGACCCAAGTTTGCATGAAAGTGCTAAGGGTTTCGAGAAATTTACGTTTGAATCTTACTTCCCCTCTTTGTTTACAAAATGACATACGTCTGTTTGAAAAAGTACCCGAGATTTTATCAAAACTCGAAACTCGGATTTTTCCATTTAAAAAAAAAAACTTGCTGATCGGTCTCTTCTAACTGTTGTCACTAGTGAATGCGTGGGCAGAAATGGCTGAAATTTTGACAGCCGTCATTCAGGGAGTGAATCTCATAGAAAATGGTTCACATTGGCGATTACCATCTGTAGGAAATTAGAGGGACTTTTCAGGTAGCCTAGTCATTTGTCACCTAAAGGATGAAAAATCATCCTCGATTTGCTCCCAATAATCAATAAGCATTAGCAAATGCAGTAAATCAACCCTAAATCTGCATTTCAGTTGCTACAAATATTATATTAACATTATATCAGCATCTTGAATGATATCTGTCGTAAAGTTGGATTTCAAATGCTATTTAAATGCTTGTAGCCTGTAATAAGCATTTCGAATGCAAAATAGCATTGATGAAGCATTATCATAGCCTTGCAGTAGAGCAGCCGTATATTGGGCCAAAAGCGGCATTTATGTTGCATTTAAGGTGACTTGATTGCTTGATAGGCTGCCGTACAGACGCATTGGAACTGCTTATTGGTTACCTGGGTAGCTATGAATAGCATAGTCCCAAGAGCAGGGATCGCACGAATGCAGCATGAGGGGAATAATGAAAGTTTACCCTTGTTTCAATCTTTTTCCCTTTTTTCATGCTTTGCTTCTTTGTGGATTCAAAACAAAAGGGTTATAACTTTCGTTGTCCAGTTTCACTTATACAAACGTTCTCAGAAGAATGTCTCGCCAAAGACAAGCTGACTACGCTGCAGAGTATCCCAGGCGGAAATCCGGTTGCTTCAGTCTTTCGAGATTGTACCGTGGCGGGCGACGGTATTGTACGTTAACGATCTTAACAAGTTATAGCTGCCATCTTTTTAGTTTTACAAAGACTTTTGATTCAGTAGATTATTTCAAACATCTAGCTAACCTTGAACCAAAAAAAATATGTATATCATGATAAGATACATACATATTTAAAGCAACAAAATAGACCCAATCAAGACCACACAAGAAAACATTGAAATAATTCTAATGAAGGACTTTCGCAAGGATTCCTTTTTCCACAATTGTATTTAACCTATATACAAGTCAACTTCAAAAAATAAATAATATTTATGCAATTGTAGATGCTCTATCAATAACAGTACTAAGAGAATCACTAGCCGAAGGAGAATTAGCAGCTAATAACACAATAAACCAACATAAAAAACAACTAACATTACTAAAAATAGACATCAATCCGGATAACTCAGGGCGACAAAATTAAATTAAAAATCCATGAATCTCCAATTGAACGATAAAAACAACACAAATATACTGGCTATAAACGTGCTAAAAATTGTCTCAAAAATTGCACATTAACTACACAAACAATGAAATCAAAAAAAAAAAGAATAAATCAGGGAAAATTCCCGGCTACAATTTATGATTTTCCCGGTTATTTTTTCACCAATAGGGTAGAAGCGCCGGTTTTGACCATAGCACCAGTTTTGGCCATACTAGTGTTTAATTGTCAATTGTTAAACGTTTGGCCAATTACAGTATTTATTTTAAATTTTATACTACATTTTAGATATTCTCCGGTACAGTTTATTCAAAAAAAAAACATGATATCAGGAAATGGTTCAAGGAAGTTTCCACGTGGATGGACCTCGAAGGAATCAAGGATATAATGTCTGATTCAAGCCGAGATTTCAACGGCGATGAAACCTCATTCTATCTGCATCCAAATACTCGTAAAGTCCTTGAACATAAAGGCTCTCGAAACGTATATGAGGTGGAGCGAGCGGATGGTAAACAGAACATTACCGTCATGTTTTCCTTCAGTGCTTCTGGTCAGATCGTAGACCCTTTGGTTATCCTCCCAGGTCAGCGTATTAGGAAAGACGTTGCTCAAGCGTTTCCATCATCATGGGGACTTGGACAAAGTGAACGTGGTTGGATGGCTACCCACAACTTCAGTGAGTATATCAGAAAAGTTTTCCACCCATTTCTGATGAAACATGGAATCCAGCTCCCCGTTATGTTTTTTGTTGACGGTCATTCCTCTCATGTGGCTATTGAGGTGGCAGATTTGTGTCCACAATTGGGGATAGTATTGGAACACAAAGCGTATTACACAGCCAGCAGATGTTTCAATTTTTAAACCGTTGAAAGATCAATGGAAAAAGGAAATTGATGATTGGCGTTTCGAGCATCCTGGTAAGATTTTCACTGTGAGACAATCCGGTCCTATATTGGAAAAACCTATGGGAAATCTGTCAAATTCACGCGGATGCGTTTCAATTGTATCAATTGTGGGCCAGCCATAAGTGTATAGCTACGACTGACTGTTCAAAAATTGTTAACACCTCCGACAGTGTGAACATTGTATTTTCTAAAAACAACGATAATCTACGAACACCAATAATTAACGAATCAAGTTCATCAGAACATCCCATTCCAGCAATATCGATAGTTCCACTAGAAGACAGAAAAATTCAATCGATGATTTCCAATCCAACGTTGTTCCCAGTAAGCGCAGGTTTATCAGTAGAATCCTACACAACATTGCCAGCAGCTTATCCGTTGCCACTTCCACGACCCGATACAGCACCGGTATCACAACTGAAATCTGCTATACACAGCATGACTTTTAAGCTTATCAATTCACACGGATAAAATTAAGCGCGCTATCGACTTAATTGGACCATCAACTCTTTCTAAGATTCTTGAAAGAGCAGATAAAAACACAACGCTCGAGCAAAAGATCATACGATTGTTCTACCAAGAGTTTATACAGCCTTATGTCAACATCCACATAACACCATTAGACCACAGCGAGGAACAGGAACATGTACTCCGAATGACTCATTCAGAAAGAGACTTATATTTGCCCCAATCGACCACTTATATTGAAACCTTTTATTCTAGCGAAACCAAGCAGCAGGAACTTATTACCACTGATCAGTTCTATTGTAATGACTCAACTGTTCTTGGAGAGCTCACTATTTCTACCGATGGGAACGTATCTTTCAATGGGGACTGTTCGCAGAAAGAGGTCATACGGTTACTAGAAGAATCTGCAAATTATATCGAGAAAACTTCGTATTGCGTGGATTCTTCAATTACTGGTGAGAGAGTACAAATTTATGGTTCACCATAATCTAACTTGTTTTATCTTTGTAATACTTGTAGAACCGATAGTCGAGCAATCTCAACCAGAAGATGTTATCAACAAAAGAACTGAATCTAGGAAGATCAGCATTTCTGACTTCCTCAAGTTGCCACCAGCACCTGGCAGGACTGGTAGACATCGAAACTACACGAAGAAGTTTTATCCAGTTCTGACTGCCGGCGAACGATTGGAGGAAATTCGCAAAGTGGAAAAAGAAAAGCAGGACATTGAACACAAAAAGAAGATTAGAGCTATTGAGCGCGAAAATACAAAACTGCAGCAACAAGAAGCTAAACAAAGAAAATATGAGAAGCAAAAAAAGAAGAAAATGGCTGCCGAAATACAAAAACGTGAAAGAGCATAAAGTAAGTTGAAAAAATTGAAGAAAGCTGTAAATCAAGATAAAGATAAGAAATCACTGGAGATAGGCAAAACAAGAAAGGCGATGAATACTGTTGCAGGTAATCCGAACAAGAAAAAGAAAGAAAATTGAATAAACTGTTATCCATAGTTATGTTATGTTGGAATATGAACTTTGTATCACTCGGAAATTTCTCATAATAATTGAATAACTAAATGGTTGCATTCAATTTAAACATGAAAACGAGATTTGTTAGGGTACTGGTACCGTATTCAAGTATAAATGTCTCGAGAATTGAAATGAATAAGAACCTACGTCACCTACTTTACTGTTTCTCTCACGCATTTTTCGAAAGTGAGCCAAATTTGAGTGAAGCCAAGTGCAAAGTGAGTAAAAGTTACTTCTTTGATATACACCTGTCATAAGTACAAAATAGCTTCAATTGAATATCACATCACTCCCAAAAGTTATGGTAGGGCACTATAAAAAGTTGGTTGGCAAATGTCCACGGTCCATACAATTTTTGGACATTTATATGGAAGATTGTTCACGCAGAGACAGGA
>JAHHFK020001234.1:10000-122500 GCA_024533555.2 Aedes koreicus | reverse complement strand
ATATATCCGGGCAACATGAAATAACGCGTTCGTTTCAGCACTATTCCGTTTTGCAAGAATTTGCTTCGCCATTGTAGGCAGCTCTACTTCCGAGAAATCAAGCGTTTCTTCATTGTTTGGAGTTGACTGCCTGGGAGTGTATTTATCCATGCAATTCAGGTGGTCCATGAATCCTGACAAATACTCCCGATCGTCCATGTCGTACGAAACATTTCTCACTTCAAGCATATATTGGGAAAGTGTTATGGTGCGTAGTTGGCTTTTGAATTGCAAGGAAGTGGGTCTCCGTTGCTTGAATCTAACGAACGAAAATAATTTTTCCACACAGTCCTGCGTGAATGATGTGAAGAGAATTGAGTAACCGTAGTCCACCAGAAATGTGCAGCCTGATAATAGCGTTGGTGGCCATTATGAGGGCCACTTGTCACGGCTTCCAATGCCCATCGGCACCGACCTGTAAAATATATTGGATAAATAATTTGCAAAGAGTATGAGTCTTATGCTTCTATCTTAATATCACATACCATTTTTACCATCATGTCCAAGTGGTTTATATTCGCGTTGTATTTATCTCTTTCAGCAAGGCATAATGCATCTTCACTACTACTTGAAGACATCAAATTGAGCCATAGGGACAAGTCTTCTCAAAACACCGATGTAGCTTTGAGATGCTCGTAACCAGCATTTTCCGACAGGACCATCAATGCTGCTGGTACAGAATAGTTGCAATATTTAGTGGAATTGCTAATCTTCATTTGATCAACTTTCGTTGTCTTGGAATTTTCAAAATCTACGTCTGCTTCCACCAGCTTGTGGGCCATTTTAAGCTTTTGTTCCTATTCGTGTCTTACAAGTAGTGTAAGGTGATCTCTGTTGACCTCATTGGTGGTTAATCCCCGTTTATCTACGTACCACTGAGGAATAATAGCATTATAATAGCATTTGAGAGCCATCCGTTAATGGCGTTTTTGAAAATATGCACGGGATCAGGTATCTACGGGATCTGCGATTAGCTTCAACGGGATGGTCGATGGACAAATAATTGTGAACAGTGTTTTTCTTTGTGCTCACTCCATAGTCATTCCACATGACTTTGTCGGACGCACCGCAATCAGAGGAGACATGATGAATCTTTATTACAATAATTTCTGCCTTAAATATTATCTGATCAACAATGGATTTCAGACATTCTTTGGGTATCGTATTGCGATAATTTGCTTGTAACGCACACGAATGCCAGCTAGCAGCAACACCAAAGCTAATTCATCGCTGGGAGGCAGGGTGGTAGTTCAAAATATTTTTGGTTATTGGTGCAAAATTCACAGACTTCATCGATACTCATTTCATCCTAAATGGTACCACAGTCTAGCTCGTTACCACGCATTGTAGTTACTTTATGTTGCAGTAGCTCAAAGACTTCATGTAAGATTCCTGTGAATAAACGACATTATGAGTCTCGCAAATGTAAACAACAGCTAATTATTACCTGTGTCAAAGTGTACCGATATGATATTGCTCATCAAACAACTGTAGCTCGGCAATACGACAGCTGACGAATCTTATCATACCCACGTCCGCAAGCAAACCTCATTTGTAAGCCTTCTACCAGTGTTTCATTCGACCATTTTCTCACCTTTTTTTAAATTTCCTAAAACGATGCATAACTGATCGGTCCGGAACACTGTTTTCAGTTTTTTAAAAACGGATGGATTTTGGTTGAGGGCGGTATGTTTGTTCTTTCAGTATGTAACATTTCCACTTGTTTGCCAATATATATATCGAAATATAATATTTTTTGTAGTCATAACTTTTAGCAACAGGGATCCTGAATGGTTTCAAAGAATCTCGGTACGAAAATCGCTATTTAGTGTTGAGTTATTTCCTTTGAATTCTGTCAAAATTGCTTATAGACTTCCTCAGATCCGAGTCACAACCATATAAAAAATCTCTGCTTAACTTAAACTGTTGAATTTACAAATTTACCAACCTAGTTTTATTTGAAAGCTTACATCATTCATATTTGTAAGTAACAAATAAAAAATATGATCAAAAGTTTTTCCGATAGGGGAGATTAGTACGACAACTAGCAAAAAAATTAAAAAAAAATAAAATTTTAAATTTTTTTTTTAATTTTTTAAAAAATATAAAAAGGGGGTAAAAAAAAAAAATAAAAAAAAAAGACAGCAAAAGAAAATTTTAAAAAAAAAAAAATTTTTTATTTTATTAAAAATAAAAAAATTTTTAAATATTTTAATTTAATTTGTTTAAATTTTTTCCCGTATTTAATTATATTTAAAAAATTTATTTTTTAAAAATTTAAAAAAAAAAAAAAAAAGAAAAAAAAAAAGGTTTTGATAAAATTTTACTAAATGCACAGTTCTTTCCTATCACAGATTTCAAATGTAAGCAAGGGAGTGTGCACTGACTATATTTGGACTGCAGTATTGAAGCTGTTCGGAGCGGAATTGCATTGGTAGCTAGCGTGTGGCAAGGCCCGGTTTGCCTGATGGCGTTTGCTGGATAAGGGGGCGGGGGGAATCACCTGCTTCCCCAAAACCCCGAGAAGGTTTTAATAAAAATGTGGACTATTTGAATCCGTCCTTTGAAGGACGACCAATTCTATTTCCCTAGTTAAAGACTTTGTTAGATTGGGTTTTATCTTACATTCAGTTTCAAATGCTTGCCAATTGGCAGCTAGCGGTGTGTAAAATAGTTTTAGTTTTCCATTCGTCGAATACGGATAGCTCAGCAGGCTATTGCTAGCAAGTCGTTAGCTAGGCAGCCATTAGTTATGTAGTCGGTTGAACAATCCAGTGGTGTATTTGTAGCCAATCGGTGGGCTCAAACACGAGAAGCGAAATAAGGTGCTTGAGTGTGATCCAGTTGGTAGCCATCTTTTGGTAAGGCGCAACGTTGAACGGATGAAATAACCTGCTTCTTCAAAAGACCGAGAAGGTTTTAATAATTCAAATGTAAACGATTTAAAATCCGTCCTTTTCAGGACGACCAATTAAATTTTCCTAGCTAAAGAGTTTGTTTTGTTGGAATTTCTCTAACATTCCTTTCAAAATTCTTGCCAATTGGCAGCCGGCTAAAATAGTTTTAGTTTTTCATTCGTCGCATACCTTATGCTTTGTGTACAATTTCTAACACGGCTCGGAAATTTGAACGGTCTCTATATTATTCCGAAGCGCAAATGTAAAGCAAGCTTAACGGCAAAAGTAGCATGCCAAATTGAAATTTAAAAAATGGCTACCGTCACGGAAAATTGAAACACTGGACGCTAATAACTCGATCGTTTCCTGATTGATTGTTGAGATTTTTGCAGTAATCAACTACACATTTTTACGACTGCCATTTTATTAGCCCAAGTATCTAAATTTTACAAACAAACGATGAATATATTTTGTGTACAAAATCATCCATCGGTGTTGGAAAATTTAACGAATGTTGCATTCCGGCAAGTATAAAGAAATTCCCTATCACGGACAACGTTTTGGTTTTCGAACATGACATTCCGAATGATTATTCTCTATTAATTCCAATTAGTACTGCTATGAACAGTTGTTCTGTTGTGTTAACAATTCGCGTTGGATAGAGTTTTACTTCTAGGAAGAAATAAATTTTGAGAAACTGTGAAAGTGAAAATAAGTGCAATGCCTAATCGTTTTGATGCCAACCGTATGCGCAAATTTCGGAAGCGCATTAAGATCGAACATACGGGAAATCCTCCGAAACGACCATGTACCGATGCCGAGCGAGCTCGTGGTTATCGGGCGAAACTGAAAGCAGCCAGAGGTAATGCGTTGCCAACTACTGGTTGGGACGCTGGAAAAGGGCCTTCAACTCGAGGCCGTATCGTCATTTAAACCAAACGGCCCTTTTCAGGGCCACCAAATGCTTTCTAAAAAGTGTACATACTTACTATCTAATGCTGGTCTAACGATATATTAGGCCCACACCCACGCTATTTTGGTCAGATCCCCTTCCGCCAAGGGTAGGGGTCAAATGAAAATTGACGTGAAATGAAAATAACTGAAACAGTTTGAACCCTAATAGCTTTATCATTTCTCGATAGATTTTCGAGATTTTTGCTTCAATCAGTTGGAATTTTTCGCGACTGTCAACCATCAAAAATATCATTAATTATTGACTTAGAATTCCCAAACAGACCCTGAACAATCTATAACGTGATAAGGATAATGGTTTCCAGCTGGTCGATGATATCAAAATCAACACAATCACTACAGCCAGCACAACCGTTACCCTTGCATCATACCAACATTCAAACCAAACGTCCCTTTCCAGGGCCATCAAATAATTTCTAAGAAGCGAATCATAGAATGTTCTAACATACTTACTCACTTAGTTATGCTAACCCCCCCCCACCCCACCACACCACAACCATAATAATAACAACCAAAACACACCACTCCCCTTTCTAAAACCCCCCACCCACCACCCCACCCTCTCCCCCCTCCCCCCTCCCCCCCCCCTTTGCTTCCTACCCCCCCCCCTCCCCCTACTTCACTCTAATCCCACCCCCCACCAACCCACCCCCCCACCCCCCTAACACATAATATCCAAACATCACCCCCCACCCCCACCACAAGCCCCCACAAACCCCTCCCCTTTCCCCCCCACCACACACACTACCCCCCTCCCTCATCCACCCCCCCCCCCCCCCCTCCCCCCCCACCATCGCCCCCCCCCACCCCCTAACAACCAAAAAAAAAATACACATACAATCATCCCCCACCGTTCCCTTTATTCCCCTCCACCAAACAACACACAACCCACCCCCATGACCACACCACCAACACCCACAATCCGACACACTGCAGTTCTTTTCTCTCACCTCCCAAATTTACAACACACCACCCCCATTTTTTGCCACAAAACAAGCGGCGCAAAATTCTTAAAATATCCCCCTCTCTCCTCTTATGTTTAGTTTTAACACCCCAATATAGAGCTAAAGAAGTCGTACTCACGAGGCGAAACTTTGGACACCCACTTCGAAAATCCGAAAATTGGGTTCAAAAATCGCGAAGTCGTTGAAATTGGCTAGAATCGAAATCGACGTGTGCAGCGTTTTCAAACATTGCCGTGAGCGGCATACTGTCGATCGGTAGTATTATAGCAAGCGTCGTAGTGGAACTAAGGATCGGAATTTGCATTTGACGGTGTTGAGAACGATTAGGCAAGCTATGATATCGCCAAGAAATTCAATGCCAGCCAAAGCATCTTCAGAAGGATTCGTCTGCGAGAAGGATTTTGATCTTTTCGGGCCAGTAAGCAACCAAACAGGACACTGAAGTAGAATCTAGCGGTTAAAAGACGTGCTAGGAAGTTGTACAATGAGGTTCTTACGAAGTCCGCTATATATATCCTTACCTACGAAGGATGCAATTCCTCGTGGAAGACGATTATTTTTTTATAAATCATTTATTTGTACAGGCTCAATCGAATCAGCTTTACAGAGCCAAGTTTTCATATTTATAGACATCAGTTATCTTAAAAGCAAAGTTAGGGGGATATAGAACCGATTACTCGCGGCCGTCTCGATGTTAATAGGAATAACAATTAAACGGATGGGAAGATGGGTAGGAATTTGAAGTATGGTTCACATAAGTATGGTCTAACTCGAGCCCGAAGGGAATCATAATGCTCAGATCTGACTCCACGATGCTCAGCACATGACCAAATAATGTGATCTGCGTCCTGGTAACCTTGTCCACATTCACAGAGATTGCTGTCGCTCAGCCCCACACGGTATAAATGAGCGTTCAAAGAATAATGATTGGACACGAGGCGAGACAAGGAAGACGATTTAGTAAAGCAGATTTTTCAGTATGGAAAAAAATAATAATCAAATTTTCAAAAAATACGAATTCATTCGCGAAGCAAGTGATATCAGGTGCGCACAAATTATCCGGTTTCAATGTTTCAAAAAATATAGTGATAAATGGCTTTGTTTTTCAACCAGCAGGCAATAACGAAAAATCTTCATTGAATACCATGCTCATACATTACGGCGTCGGTCGCCTCCTATGTGTTACTGCCGGCAGAATCTCCTTCATCAGTTAATTGCTCTTTGTGGCCGCGTACATTTTGTTATAATAATTATCGACATTATATAACTGAATTAGTTGTATGCCAAATACGGTTCCAAATAAAAACAAGAATACAGGTGAATTACGACTGCTGCACATAATAAGCCCAATGGGTAACCTCCATCTCATCACGTGCAATCTTATCACGAGAGTGCAACTCGCAATTGAGACAATTTCAAAAAGTATCATGTTAGTATAATATATTATAAGTAATGAGTACAAAAAATTTAGTACAATAAGCTGATTTCTGTTCATCTCGTTAAGGAAAGAAAACCCCTAATTAAAAAAAAAAAAAAAAAAGATAACCTCCCCGACGGGGAATTGAACCCCGGTCTCCCGCG
Source organism: Aedes koreicus (assembly GCA_024533555.2). NCBI lineage: Eukaryota > Metazoa > Arthropoda > Insecta > Diptera > Culicidae > Aedes > Aedes koreicus. Next base: position 116,046 of record JAHHFK020001234.1, on the reverse strand, counting down.
TGACAGGCGGGGATACTGACCACTATACTATCGAGGACTTGTGAAATACGGTGCTACATTATGTATTTGAATAGAGCCATATGACATAACGAACTAATAATTATTTGTTAACATGTAAAATGTCACCATCAGTCATCAAATGTCAATTAGGTCTATACTAGGTATAGACCTCATTGTTCAAATGTATCTGTCGAGCTATGTGTGCTGTATGGATTATCCGGTGATAGTTGTCTCCTGGGAATCCCCTATTTCAAAAATATCCGACTAGGATCAATTTTTTTGACAGGTTGGATTAACTTTCAATATTGTCACTTTTTAGATTCCTTGTTGACATAATAAGAGGTGAACAATATTGTTTGTGATTTAATCCGAGAATAACAAGGGATAGAGCTTTCCAACAACAAAACCTTTGCGCCTTGTAGTTCCTATGTTGACAAAAGAGCCTGTGCCTAAAATATTGATTGCGTGTTTGAAATTGTCGCTGCACCTCAAATTCATTTTTGCTGCTCAAATTAATCATTCAGTTGCAGATAAGTACCCAGAGTTTGTGTGCACGGTGCATTCATACGTTTTCTACGAGCTTAGCACATAAAGAAATCGGTTCTCTCTTTTTTCTTACAGGGCTGTTTCTAAATTTTTAAACTATGAAACGCGCGACTTCTAAAATGAAATCCGCAACTACAATTACCAGCCCGCGAAAAAAAAACCTTCACTGCAACCGCACTGCACGTTGAACACTTAGAACCGATAATGTAAATTTAGGTGCTCTGAGATTGCAACATACGAGCATCAACTTTGACATAAACGCACTTTTCTATGAGTGGTAAGTTTTACAGTCTCGGAACATGATTTTTGTTTGCTTACGTCTTTTCCTTTATGTCAAAGGCACAATGCGTCAGGAGTAAAATTAGGAATTTTACATTGTGTGCCGTTGATACAGCCAATAAACAAGATCTTGCAATGATCTGGGAGCTATTGCTCTGATTCTTCATTAATATAAGTGATCAGACAAAACCAAATAACATGGCCAAATTTATTCCCTATATATGTTGCGTTGTAGCACAAATAATCAACTCTCTCAACTCTCATAAACTCCAGAAACAATATTCCCACACAAGCCAAGAGCTGCATTTTTGAAACCAAGTAATAGTCATATGGTCACTATGAACGGAGTACCAATTTCTTGGTCAAATCAAGTAAAATATCTTGGACTGATACTTGATCAAAAATTAACTTTTAAAGATCACATTGAGGGCATTCAAGACAAATGTAATAAATATATAAAATGTTTATATCTTCATATAAACAGAAAATCCAAACTTTGTTTGAAGAACAAACTTCTAATATTCAAACAAATCTTTAGACCGGCCATGCTTTATGCTGTGCCAATATGGTCTAGTTGTTGTGTTACTAGGAAAAAAGCACTTCAAAGGATTCAGAACAAAGTTCTGAAAATGATTTTGATGCTGCCACCCTGGTTCAGTACTATTGAATTACATAGAATTTCAAACGTTGAGACTCTAGAAGAAATGTCCAACAAAATAATTCATAATTTTAGACAAAAATCATTCCAGTCTTCAATTGCAATGATCAATTCTCTCTATAGATAAGAACTATTTTTAAGAAATCAATAATTATTCTTACACGCAGGCAGAACCCTGTTAAAAATACGGAATAGACAAGGTAAAAATAATATTAACACAATTAGATATAGATGATAGCATATAAGGTTGAAATGTTAATTACTTAGCAGGATCACTTAGGTTAATATATGAATGTAAAATAATGTAAAATTTGGAATAAATAAAAAGTTAAAAAAAAACTCTCTCAACTCTTGTTTAACTCCCTCAAAAATTTCATGAGGTCTGCAGAAAGTCAGCAATTTTTTTCTTTCGATTATTTGGAGATTATTGAAATCCTAATTTAGAGTTTTCAGCAAGGTCTCCGAAGACTCTTCCTAGATTACCTGGTTGGTGATATAGCCTTGACAACGTATTGCATGGCTGGTTGTGGGTTTATCACAACATGTTTGTGACTTAAGCGACTTAAGAATAATAAAAAAGTGACCAAATAGTGACATTTATTGCAAGTCAGAAACAAAAATCGATATCTTGTTGATTAGAATTAAGTTTAAGCAGATGGTGATGTCTACATTTGTAAGTGATTCAAGTTAGTTTCAACAACCTTTTATTAAGTAATAATTTGTTCACGCTGTCACCCCATACAACATAGACGAGACAAATTCTTCAAAATAAAAGAAAAAATCTTGTAGGATTGCTGTAAAATCAAATTTTCGAAATTTGCTCTTAACAATAGATAGATTTTTAACGGGAAATGGAAGAAGTTAAAATTCGTCGAATAGTAAAGCTTGGTGACTCCATTCCAATGATTTTTTTTTTGTTCCTTGATTATCGAGATTTTCAGCGTCTCCCGTCGTAGTCACTGAAATACCTATTTTAGGTATTTTCGTAACTTGTCCGGTCATTGGAATTTTTTCGTAACTTGAAAAAATTCCAATGATGTAAAATATGTTCAAGCTCATTTCGACCCACGTCTACTTTCCTTTGTTGACAATTTTCGGTTCTTTCTTTCTTCTAGAATTGAATCGACCATAATATAAAAGCGTATGTTCAATAAATTGATTAAACATTCGGAAAACGCCACTGCCCCTTAATTTAATAAAAGAGACTTTATAACATATTAAAGTTTCCTCAAAGCTACTCTAACTTTCCTAAATATTTACCGCAAATTCCCTCAGAATCAGCTTTAAGCTACCCCAGAACATGCAATAACATGATGTAGAAGGAGATTTTTCGCTCATCACCATGAGGCACCAAGAGTGTACAGTAATGTTTGCTAGAATGAAAGATACTGAAGAGAAAGTGTTGAAAGTTCCGTCACTGTACGGTAGGTTGGAAATAGAATAGAAGTATTGAAAATTGAGCGAAAGGGCATGGGTAAAGTAGTACTCGAACCAAGGACGTTATCATTGCCAAACATCCCACTGCGGGGTAGGTGGCCAAACATCCCACTGCAATAACATTCTTATATAATACAAGTCCTAAGTTTCCATAGAACTTGCCATGAGTTCCCTTAGAAGGTAGAGCCAAATTTAATCTAGAGGTTTTATAACAACTTGTCACAAAACCTCTAGAAATATGTACCGTGCTCTCTGAGATCTTGCTCCAGGCTCTTTTGAAAGTTGCTATCCCTTAGACTTGCTAAAAGTTCTCTAAGAACTTACGTTAATTTTTCACTGAATTTGCCATGATTTGCCTTGGAAGATTCACAATTTTCTCAGAACTCGTCCCAAGTTGCTTCAGAAATTGCTCTAAGTAATCTCTGAATTCTCTAGGTACAAGGACTAATTTATCCAACTAGTCCTAAGCCACTATTCCACTAAACAGCTCACACTCTCCATAATTCATTTAGTCCGAAGCCTCGGAATTTTCTCCATGTTTCCGAAGAACTTGTCATAAACTTTGTAGACTACATAAAATCCTCATATCGTTTATATGAGTCATATAATATGTCTATATATATTCGTTTGGACGACTGTGGCAGCGTGGAATTGTATGTCAACGAGCACATAAATTTGCGGGAATCGGTTTCAAGGTCGACGACTCAAGGCTCGACGACTGGCTGCGTTGATGCTGATGAGACTTCCGGAGCACTATGAACCCATGATTAAGGGACTCGAGGCAATGCGTTGATGCGGTGAAGGCAACTCGGGTTCCACAACTACAAACCTGATTGTGCCTTACGTCGTAATCACTGATGGTATGATCGCTCGATACCAAACGGACGTGATCTACACAGTTTAACGGCAGCTTTCGACATGATATTGCGATCGCTAAACTTGACAGACTAGGAGTTGGTGGTAATCTTTTAAGATGGATTCGATCATATCTCACAGGGCGTCAATTGACAGTTGCCTTGGGTGACCTTCGTTCAAGGAGTTTCTGCGCCACGTCCGGGATACCGCAGGGTAGCCATCTGGGACCGTTGATATTTCTTTTATACTTCAACGACGTACACTATGTTATTGGAGGGCCCCGCCTGTCGTTTGCTGATGACCTGAAAATCTTTATGCGAATCTGTTCAACCGCCAATTGCCATTTCCTCCAAGCGCAGGTTGATGCCTTTGCTGATTGGTGTTGGTGGTCAACCCGCCCAAGTGCTCAGTGATAGATAACCTTCTCACGTCAGAAACAACCAATTCTGTTCAACTACCATCTTCTCGGTACGACCATCGAACGAACGCAGTGCGTTAAAGACCTAGGTGTTCAGCTGGATTCGAAACTGACGTACACGCAACATTTATCGTATGTTGTTGACAAAGCTTCAAGGACACTCGGTTTTATATTCAAGGTTGCGAAGAACTTCAGCGACATTTACTGCCTAAAATCGCTCTATTATTCTCTCGTTCGTTCGACACTGGAGTACTGTTCAGCGGTCTGGAGTCCATGCTATGATAATGGCGCCGAGCGAATCGAATCTATTCAACGCCGTTTTCTTCGGTTCGCACTTCGTAGACTTCCTTGGAGCGACCCTTTTCGTCTTCCTAGCTACGAAAGTCGGTGTCAGTTGGTCGACATGGAGCCTCTGCGGGTCCGTTGAGATGTCTGTAGAACTTTAACTGTTGCAGATGTGCTACAAGGAAGAATCGACTGCGGAAGGATCCTTCAACAAATTAGCATCAACGTCCAACCAAGGCCAATGCGTCACAACTCCATGCTCAGGCTTCCTTTTCGCCGCACCAACTATGGGTAGAATAGCGCTATTCACGGGTTGCAGCGAACCTTCAATAGGGTGGCGTCCATTTTCGATTTCCATCTGACGCGGAACGCACTTCGTCGGAGATTTTCTACCCTTTTTAGAACAATTGACGCACGTAGTTAAGATAGTGTATAGCTTTAATTATTTTATTTTTACTTATTTATTGTTGTGTCTTGACTCCACTTAAGAGGTTATGTAATCGTTTCATATTGTAAATTTTTTTCTATTTAACATCATTAGGACCTAAACTTGGTCTGCTGATGTCAACTTCAAATAAATAAATAACACACAAACAAAGCAACACACCCAACACACGACCAAAAACCCCCACCACAACGCCAAACCACAATACCACACCACACCACACACCCCCACCCACAAACACGAACGACACCCCAACCCACACCCAAACACCTCCCGCAAAAAACCCAACAACCCCCGCATTTGTGTCCCACGCAGAGAGGTTTGTCCCCCAACCCCCACCCCCACCACCACAACCAACCCCCCACCACCCCCCCCCACCATAAACCAAACCCAACAACCCCCCACCCCACAAAACAACACCCCCATACCAAAACCAACAACACACCCCCCCCATTTCATCCCCACACCCCTTACCACTTCCCCCGTTTCCTTCCACAATTTCGCTAAAGAGGAACTTTACGGGCTAACCATCAGCCGAGTGTGGAACAACCAGCTGTACAAAGCGCTCAAGGAATTTAGAATGATATTCGTCACAATTTACGTGGACGATTTCATGATATTCACCAACGAGGCCATGCAAAAGTGGGAGTTGAAATCATTCCTTCACAACCGCTTCAAAATAAGGTCCTTGGCTGAGCATCACGCGTGATAGGAATAACGGGAAGCTGTTGATAGATCAGGAGCACTATATGGATAGCATCTTACGGCGTTTCAACATGGCGAACTGTAAGTCGGTTTCCACGCCTGCGACTGTCATCGTTTCACCAGCGGTTTTCTAATTTTTATTCAAAAAGTTAGACTTAAATATACTGATTGGCGTATAAAAACCGCATATTGTTAGGTAATATCAATTTCATTTGACTTATTGAATTGAGTGGTACTAGAACCTTCACTAATGCCTAACATGTTTAAACGAAAACTGAACATCCTTATTAAGCAGCAAAAAAACGATCCTCCCCGACAGGGAATCGAACCCTGGTCTCCCGCGTGACAGGCGGGGATACTGACCACTATACTATCGAGGAATCATGATTTCCGTTCCAAAAATAGCAATGAATTTTCAATGCAGCAGTTCATTACGAAATGAACTCAATATTGAAACACATTCATTCTGCCGGTCGTTCATACGACTCACCAATACCATCAATCCTCGATAGTATAGTGGTCAGTATCCCCGCCTGTCACGCGGGAGACCAGGGTTCGATTCCCTGTCGGGGAGATATTTTTTAAGTTTATCAGTTCGAAAGTACTCACCGGTTGAATGTGTCTTCACGAAGCTTCTCGATCTTGTTGCGCGTGCAATCCTGAAGATGTTCCAGATTTTGGAGAGCTTCGGCATTCTCTCGAAGCTCCCGTTCAAGTTGGAGAATGTCTACTTGCAGCGAAACGGCTTTCGATAGAGTTTCTAACGCACTTTGCGCATTCAATGCCCATCCACCTGATAGGAAGTCGCCTCCAATGACCAACTTATCAGTAACGCATATAAGAACAATATCTGGATCGATCGACTCGGAAATCTTTTCGTATGGTACTTTTGTGAAGTAGATGCTTTTCATCAGATGGGTTAGAATTGGTTTCAGGGGACTTTCGACGAGTAAGTCAGACAAAGGAATTACTTTTGATGGGACCTTAAGGAAGGCCTCCGAAGGATTTTCAAACTTATCCAGCGCTAGAACATTGTAAGAGACTTGTGACGGAAGATGGGTGAGCATCTTCATCATGACGTCCTGCTTGTGGAAGATGCCCAGCGTCAGAATATCAGTGAGATGGGGTAGCGCTAAATTTGCAATTGCCGGCACATTAATGTTTACATGCTGCCAGACGAATCCAACAAAATTTTGTTTAAAATCGTTGTTGCTTGAAGTTTGCAAGAAGTTCTCAATCGATGCTACTCCCAAAACGATTTCCGACGTGACATGATTGATGGTTGTTACGTGTTGCAAAAGGGCGTACGATTTTTGACGAATGTCCTTCTGAAGAGTCAAGGCCGCCAACTTGGCATGGCTAAAATTGTTAAGGAAGGTGTTAACTTTCGTTACTCATATGAAAATTGTACTATACTTACATTATGTTTTTGGAGACTTCAACCAATTCGTTCACATAGCCCCTACTCTCAACCTCTTTGTACTCCTTATCTCCGTCGGATACCTCCAGAAGCTTCATACGTTCTTGAATAGCCAACTTCAGTTTAACTTTTGTATTTTCAATGCTTCTCTCGGACATTTTAGCGTTTTCCAAGTGCTTGGCAAGCGAAGTGTGCATTTTCTCCCAAAACTCACCTCTCATTTCAATAGGAAGAATCGTTACATGCAAGCACATTTCATCAATTTCCATTTCAGCCTCCATTTTCGCAACCTTTTCAAATTTCTGAATCCATTCACCTCCGGAACCAAGCGCTTTTTTTAAAGTGCCTTTAATCCTCCCGGCCTTGTCCAAAATTTGCCCTTGAACATTCTCAATCATGTCCAACACGTCTTTTTCCGTTTGCAACTTCGTTAGACGATCATTTAAATTCGAAAAATCACCATCGAAACCCGCCAATACCAGTTCACGCATCTCCGGAACTGAACTTTCGTGTTCATCCAGGTGTTCCTCGAGCACTTGCCGTTTCTGGTCTATCGTTTCCATTGCAGCTACCGATTTTTCCAGCTGTAACTCGTAAGTCTTCGACACTCTGGCATAGGCATTGACTTCCCTCTGAGCAACATTTGCAGCATACATGTTCAATGTCTTCTGCAGTCTCAAGAATATTTTACTTGATTCGATTCTTTCGTTAAATTCGTCGATCTTGCTCTGGTAATCGAAGGTCAGTGCGCTGTTCAGTTGTTTCCGATAGATATCCTTCTTGTTCTGTTCCTCATCTTGCAATCGACGAAATGCTTCTACACGTAATCCGGCGAGGACAATTTTCCAAAGCATAGAAGCAGGTTTGATAAGTTGGTCCAGACATGAGCGTCGCACTACATTGAGCGCTGGAAAATCGTTCGTCCGGAAACAGAATCCCAACTGAGCCATCTCGAAGCGGAAGTCGTCGAAAGGCACCCGGCAGCTTTTGCCATCAACCAGTACCGTGTGCGGTTTACCGAGAACTCGCCGCAGGTGTATAATATTTTCATTCGGAGATTTTTTCTTACCACGCAATTCCCAGAAGGAATGCTCGGGCCGGTCGCTTCGAAGACGAACTTCCAAGTAGGACTGCGCTGTGTATGCAATTTTCGGCGGTACATCTTGTGTTTCCGGGCAGTTGAAAAACCAATAGAGTGACTCAATGACGACATTCGAATCCGGTTCGAGGACGTTGAGTCCAGCTTGAAAGCGTAGCGTCAGGTCATCTTGGGCCGGAAACCCGCTGATAGTCAACTGAAACAGGTGTTCTTTATAAGTCCCATGGGCGACCCAAATCTGGTTCAACGATACTTACACCTTCGATAAATGGCATTTCGTGCCGTCAAGTTAATGTTGGATAAATATTATGGTTTTGATAAGATATTGAATTACTTCATATTTTTCAACCAAAAATGCTTCATGCGTTTCCACTTTTAAAATTTGCACTAACAATACGAAGAACACAGAAAAACGCGAAGAAAACGTATGAAAAGCGCGCGCAAGGCGCAAGGGCGCAATGCGCAATCCCAACGACAAACAAGCAGGGATGCCAGATAGTTTTTCAAAATGTCTGTACACAGAAAAAAATCTTGCAGTAAAAACTACCATTTTACCCGATTATGCCTATCTTTAAAACTATCATGAAATTTCATTCAAATTTACTACGTTTATGGTAAAACCAGGGGCCTGGCAACCCTATCCTAGTTACTAGTGTTTGACAGTATGCAACATATCACGGGCCTTATTTGAATAATGCCCGTCTGACGTTTATTACTGCGGGTACGAACACCTGCATAGTTTACAAACAATGAATCTTTTGATGTTTGAATGTTAGAGATGTTGGCTACAGGAAAATGGCTGCCAGTCAGGTCCCTGGGTAAAACCTTTAACATGTGTGGTATATTTGACAGACCTCATATTGATATCAACCGCACCATGGTAGATCTAATCGAAGACATGGTAAAATCAAACGCATTTATAGTCAGCTGAAAATTGTTGGTGTTTGCGCCTAATTTAACCAGCGGCTGGATAGTCGTGATGAAAATGAATATATTTTTTTGGCTCAGGAAGTACTAGCACATCGGTCCCAAGCTCGGTCCCAAGCTTAATGATTCGCCCCTAAGACCGTAACTCACACCAATACAATCTCAAATATTCTGTCAAAATAATATAGCGAATCAAAACAAAAACAAAGATACTTGTACCATAAGGTACTGAAAAGCGCAAGAGTGCATGGCAAGGTTCTGACTGCAAGGTTCTGACTGCAAGGTGTACTTCGGAACTAGGGGTTCTACAACAGGGAACCAATTTCAAATCGCTAGTTGCACATTGATTGTTGATTTAGCCCTCGAAATGGTAGTTTCTAATGCGGTTTCTTTTGCGTGTAAGAAACATTGAAAAATGTCTGTTTTGTCTACATTGAGGATTTTGTAAAAAAAACTACAAGGTTCAGCCCAATGGGGTTGTACGCAAAGGTAACGTAGGACTATGTAGCAATGTGCAATCGAATTCGCCTTCAGTCACCTAATTGTTTAAAGAGTTTTCGAAATTGGTTTCGCTCAAAAATTAACTGCAATACACTAAACAGGTTACCCTAATAAACATGCAATATCCAAGAACGATATTACAGACGGTTTAACCAACAATCAATATGCAATTAGCGATTTGAAATTGATTCACTGTTGTAGAACCCCTTGGTCCGAAGTACACCTTGTAGCCAGCACCTTGCTATACATATTTGCGCCTTTGTTTCGATTTGCTGTGTTATTTTGACAGAATATTTGAGCGTGTGTTCGTGTGAGTTCATTATTAGGGGCGTATTATCAACAATCAATATGCAACTAGCGATTTGAAATTGGTTCACTGTTGTAGAACCCCTTGGTCCGTAGTACACCTTGAAGCCAGCACCTAACTATACATATTTGCGCCTTTGTTTTGATTTGCTGTGTTATTTTGACAGAATATTTGAGAGTGTGTTCGTGTGAGTTCATTATGAGGGGCGTATTATTAAGCTTGGGACCGAGCTTGGGACCGATGTGCTAGTACTGACTGAGCCAAGAAAAAAATCGTATTTGTTCGGGACCTACTGGTCTTAGAGTTAGTCTATGGTATTATTAAGCTTGGGACCGATGTGCTAGTACTGACTGAGCCAAGAAAAAATCGTATTTGTTCGGGACCTACTGGTCTTATAGCTGGCCCACAATTGATACGTTGCGGATGCGTTTGCGTGAATTTGACAGTTTTCCCATAGGTTTTCTGTCAAATTAACGTCAACGCATCCGCAACGTATCAATTGTGGGTCAGCCTTTAGAGTTAGTCTATGGTTTAACCGTACCGGTTACAGTTGGGATGATATCCCGAATTGGTGGTTAGGTGCTTCTTATGGTAATTGTTTATGCGGGTAGACATTTAGGACATTTTTACTCACGAGACTGGCTTCATCCAATTGCATACGATTTCTTCTAAGCCTATGTATGTACAACACTGCAAAATGTGCAAATGTCGAAAACACGATGGCTTCGACTCTCTTTTCCAGTTATTTTGGAGGCCTTGAAAGGGGCCGTTTTGGAGTCAGGGGAACAGCTAGTGCAGCCACCTCACTTCGTCATGAAGCTGAAGCTTAAAGTTTGAGCAACTCACGTATATAGTTTGCAGCCATATGCTGCGACATTTTACTTACACTTCCTCAAAATAATTTGTTTCTTATCGAATGGTATGGACTCTATCCATCGCACTAGAACGCAAGAAACACTTTTAAACACTGATTGGAATTCGAAGATAATATTACCAACGAACTTCACACTTCACATGCCATCAAACAGAAATTATCACATGACATCAAACAGTGGACTGTGATTGCAAATAAGCACACATCAAACGACCCTTAGTGATTTGCAATACTGAATCATATTATGTAACATTTATAATGTATCGAATAATAAATATGATATACTCTCATGTTTGGTTGAATTTTGAGTTTTGTTTGTGTGAAAACATCCCCCCTTCCAGAGGGGGGGGGTCTTGAACCACAGTAGAAACATTTTTTGCCTTCAAAAACTTCCACATGCCAAATTTGGTTCCATTTGCTTAGTTAGTTCTCGAGTTATGCAAAAAAACCAGTTTCATTTGTATGGGAGCCCCCCATTCTAGAAGTGGGAGGGGTCTCGAACTACCAAATAATCATTTCTTGTCTTCAAAAACTTCCACATGTCAAATTTTATTCCATTTACTTGATTAGTTCTCGAGTTATCAGAAGTTCCTGTTTCATTTGTATGGAAGTCCACTCCCCCTTCTAGAGGTGGGACCAAATTTGGTTCCATTTGCTTGATTAGTTCTTGAATTATGCCGAAATTTGTGTTTAATTTGTATGAGAGCCCCCCATTCCATAGAGGGGAGGGGGCTTAAACCATCATAAGAAGCTTGCCCGGTCTCAAAAGCCCCTGCATACAAATGTTCACACCAGTCGATTAAGTAGTTTCTATGTCTATAAGGGTCAGTTCGATAGAAATTCATTTATATATTTATAAGAATTTCAATAGTTTTTTATTCAAAATTAATAGTTTTCAATAATGGATTTGATGGGTAGAAAGATTTGCAATCAATCGGTGCAAAAAAATTGAATATCGGTCATGAAATGACTTAGTTATTAACTTTCAAAACCTAAGCATATTTCGTGATGCTCCAAATTTTCGTACACGCAACGTGTACCCCTATATTGAAAACAAAGACGTAGTCCTACGTCAAAAAATTACTTTACGTCCCCCACCAAGGAGGAAAGCGTTGACGTCACATCCAAGCTCCCGATGAAGGCCTTTCTGTGGCTGACAATCACCGAGAAGGGAATTCTTTTTCCATCGTGCTGTGTTGTGAACGAGGAGATATACTGTACGAAGCGCCTTCCGGATGTTGCCTCCTTCATCAAGAAGTATCACACGAAGGAGAATGTGGTCTTTTGGGCAAACCTGGCCTCGGACAACTGTGACGTTGATCGGACCTAATTCAGGACAGAATCACTTCTGCGTCTATACAGAATACCACTTTGCTGACGGAGATATTGTGGTTTTCGCGTACCGTGTCCGACAAACGTGCGCTGAGTACCGCCGCCAGAAGCTCCAAGTGCGGAATAGACACCTGTTTTAGTGGTGCTACCTTCGCCCGACTCATCACCAACGGGCATGTTACCTGAAAAATGCCACACATCCGTAGGCTGACTCGCCAGCGTCCGCGAATATATGCAGCTATACATCACAAATCTCATCGGATCGTGCAGTGCCGAAATAGCTGCGCGGCAACTTGAACGCCTGAACGTTTGCCAACATGCTCGTCCACCGCGTCCATTTCCTGAATGACAGGTCATCTACCGCGTCAACCCACTGGCACCCTGTTCTCCACAGATCTTGGATCAGCAACTTCCCCAGGATGGTTTTGGAGTGAGGTAACCGGCTGGATCCAATTGCGCCATCACGATATTGCCTTTTGCCTTGAAAATTTTAGATGTGTCGCTGAAAATTTCAATCCGGGTTTTGAGCGGCCACATTTGCGAAGCTCTATTATAGACAAATATTTCAAAGGGTCTTATCTGCTTTGATCAATTCCCATCACCGACTTTCTCTTTCAGCTGCGTGAATATATCCTGTGGTATTCCATGTTTGGAACGCTAGATAAGAACCTTATTTGTCAAACCAAATGGCCGAAATATCCCAACATATATTTAGATACCAAGTAATCAGAAGAAAAAGTCTATGAAGAGAATCGATCAAAGTAGATATGACTCTTTGAAATGGTTGTCTAGATATAGGGCATGCATAGCTTGCAAGATGCATGAGATGGACGACGAATTTCAAAATTTGTCCGATCAAGAAGTTGAGTACCTGGATATGGAGACCGACGACAGTAAAAACGATGCCGATGACGGTGGTCCGTTAAATTCCAAAGACGAGTGGAGCGAACAACCTGACGATGAACAGGAATCTTTGATAAAGTTCAAGGCAACCATCATGCTTAAAGATTTTAAAGGACAAAGATCCAATGAAGTAGGAGAACATGGTTAGTCTTCATCTGGGGGTGCGACACATCTAAATCCAGATTCAAGATGATCGAAAAATTTCACGTTAGCGAATCAATCTTTGAAAAATCTTGTTTCAACTTTTGAATCTTAATCCATTTACTTGCATCGTGCTGCATCTTTTTGCAGTAAATCTTTAAAATCTTCATCAAATTCTTTCTATCTACTAAGCGTACGCACATCGCACAAAAGCATAACAAAAAATATTCTGCATCTGAGATAGAGTCGCACCCCCTGGTCTTCATTTATGTGAATTCTCATTTTCTATTTAATGTTCTATAGTTTGAATTAGTTATGACTAGGGTTCTGATGCATGGTCAGTATCGGAGTCATTGTTTGTTTTGTTTGCAATGAATCCGGTTTTGACTGATAAAAGGGCACGCCTTTGAAGAGTGCTGTCACTCACAAAGGGTTTAAATAGCGGAAACATTCAATAAAAGTCGATTCATTGCCAACAAAACAAACAAAGACAACTGTAAAAAACACCGAATACTTCATCGTTTCTCAATAGTGATGAAGTAACTCGACATGCACTAAATAAAGGATACGGGATATACTACAATAGATCAAATTACTGGTCGCGGTGGTTTATGTCCCGAACAGAGGAAAAAAAAAGTAGAAGAAACACTTCAATTTGCCAGGGATACCGTGGACGAAATTTTCGAACTTATGTGCGAAGCAGCCGGAAAGTTTTGTAACCGAGCACTCGTGTTTACAAATAGCCGTAAAATAGCTGGATCGACCAAATTAGAATATGATGTCGAATGGTCCTCAAAGGAAATGCCAGATATAGCGGATATGGAAGATTACGTTCTAGTGCAGGATACCGATTCTAAAAAGGTATACAACCTGACCAAATCTAAGACGGTTGAAGCTCTCAGTAAATGGAATAACAAACAACTGAATCTCATTATCCATGCGTATTCATTGTCCGTACAATCACTCCAAATGTGGATGCAGGCAGAAACCAAACTGATTCAACCAGCACAATAGAGCCGGTGCACATTCAACCCGTGAAGCCGAAAAACTTAAAAACCAATTGAAAGAAGAACATTCCTGGCGATATAAAGACGTATCTGATATCCATTGGAGCATGTGGGCTAATTTCACCCAGTCGTCTCCTGCATATGGTAGAGACACTTTGGCTAAGGGATCACCGCCAAACCATTTGTCGAATGTGTTCAGACCGGGATTAGAAGATGCTTCCGCTAAGCTGTCTTTGATGAGGAAAAACCTACAGGTGGCAAAGACAGTTAATGCTGGGTACAGTCAAAAGGTGAAGATATTGCAAGCTACAAATATGAAAGTAATTGTTAACAGTCTACACTGCAAATAAATCAATAATTTTTATTATTAAAATTGGCACTTAAATCGGTCAATTTTTGCTTCAATCGAAATCATGTGAGCCAGTATGATTTTCATTTGCCGCACATAATTTTTAACACCCGTCACTTAATACACAGGTTCGTTTCCAATGAGACTGATATGGTCCGCACATAATTTTCAATGGAGCGAGAAATGTCATTCAAGTGTGTTTTCACTTTGCCCTATTCTATCCATCTTCGCACTTAAAACGAAATAAAAAACCGTGCGCGAACAACAATCAGCTGCTTTATCGTTCTAGAAGAAAAAAGACTGCAAAATGGAGAAGCAAAGTGAAGTTTACCGTGTGGTGGTTTGGGTTCTTGGTTTGCCAGCGGAAGTCACTGAATTTTTTGAAGGTAATAAATAACTATGGATGTTCTCCTTTGCCATGTTAACGGTGTTTATTGTGAATATTTCAGATCTGCCGAGCATTTTTGCCATTCCCACAGAAGAGCTGCTGGACGCGATAGCTTCAAAAAGTGATGAAGTTTTTATGATGGTACAAATAAAACCTCTTTTATTCACCCATTTCGTTTTATAACATGAAAAGTACAAAAAATCCAATACTAATCTTTTTATGAAAAAATAAAATCCATGCACCTTTTCACATAAAACGTATTAGAAAACTCATTTGATTTTTGCACAGTGCCGCACCAATACAGAGTAATAACTTTGCACTTTGCCCAAATCTATAGGTGCTAACACTTAAATATAAGGTGCATTGTTTTTTGAGTGTAGTTGAAAAAGTTGAAGAGGATGAAAAATTATTGACTGCTGTTGCACAATCTGCTGCTGTTGAGGAGAATGAGTTTAGCCTATCCTTAACAGGAAGCGTTAATGACTGTTTGGATACCGACCATGATTACCCATAAGGTATTTCTTAAACTGTAGAATGTAGAAGAGAATTTTTGTGTATTTGTTTATTGACGAGTGTAGTGCTCTGATTTTTATGAGGTTATAATAAAAAAGGCGTTTTTATTATTCTTTGGTACATTTTATTCCGTGTATCTGTTAAATACATTCGTCAGTGCTTGAGTAGCGGCGAAATGTTTCCATTTGTTGTCTGAGCCCGTTATTGGGATCAAAATGTCCGCCTGCATAATAACCACATTTTCGAAAGATATTTGTAGCAGAGAAATTATTGAATGTATCCAGCATTTCATCCACGAAAAATGCCAAATTTTCATTTGAATTTTCAATGTAGTTACGTTTCATTTTTCGCTTGAAAATCCAACAAATCTCCAAATGAAAGAAAAAAAAGCACCAAAGACCCCACAGAGAGTGTATAGGTTGAAAAACAAAAAAGACACGCCCCCCCCCCCAACCAAAAAAAAAAAAAAAAATAAAAAAAAAAAATTTTTTATTTATTAATAAAAAAATCCACAAAACAACAAAAAAATATTTTTTGATTAAACCGCCCCCCCCGCAAATAAAATACCCCCGGCGCGGACTGGAGGGGGGAACCCCAGAACAGAAACCCGGGGTCTACGCCAAAATTCCCCCCCACACAACACCCCTCCCCCCCCCCCCCCACAACCCCCACTAAAAAACATCCCCCGATTGCCCAAAGACACCCCACCAAAAAAAACCAAAATATACAAACCCCCCCGAACACAAGAAAACTCCCCACAAAACCCCAATAAACCAATTTCACGAATCTGAATCGCCCTTCTTTTGATGCACTTCCAAGTAAAGTTTTCGGCATGTAAAATCCGGCATATAGATCATTGCACAGAATGTATTAACCTCACTTTTTTGATAGTTCAGGGAGCTTGTTTACAAGGTGTTAGAATTTGAACCGCTCAAACGAAATTTTTCATTGGATTTTTCCGTATTCTGTATGATTAGATTCAGGAAATGATGTAAAAATAAGCACTGGTGACTGTTTTCCGGCAATTTTACTTAATCGTAATAAATTTAGAGCACAAAATTGCAAACCGATCTTACAGAAAATATTCTAAGTCCACGTAAACAAGCTCCCTGAACTGTCAAAACTGCATTGATGACGCCATCGTGCAATGATCTATTTTTCCCCCCGGGGGGTTATTATTATCCTCATCTTTGTCCCCCCCTTTCCTCCCCTCCTTGGTGTTTTTTTTTTTGGGGGTTTTTTTGTGTTGTTGTTTGCCCCGGGGGCGCCCCCGGGGCTTGCTTTTTTTGTCCCCCTGTCTGGACGCGGACCCTGCAAAACAAAAATCACCAAAGCAAAACAAACATTCCACGAAGCCGTGGCTACGAATCGAATACGTGTTGCTGAGATCTTTTGGAGGAAAAAGTTCCGTTGCTTAGTACCGGCAAGAAAAGATAAAAAAAAAGAATCTGTGATCACCGGGGGTGATCTTTCGTCGTGGAAATCAAACATCACCACAAATGTGATTTAGTATTTTTATTTATTCTATCACTATAAGTTAATTGTTTAGTTAGTTCTCTCTTGAATTCATCGTCATGGAGCGCAATTCCGTCCAAACGGTGACGTTAATGAACAGTATCATCGGAGTTGGCATCCTCTCGATGCCCTTCTGCTTTCAGAAGGTAAGTTCTCGTCCAATGTGATCATCAAGGCGGTACTAATGAGGGTGTTAATGACTTGTTTACTCTTGTTGCAGTGCGGAGTTATACTGTCGATAGTGCTGCTTCTATTGAGCACCTACATCACAAAGCTAGTTTGTAGTTACATGATCAAATCGGCAATTATTTCCCGACGGAAAAACTTCGAGCAGATAGCCTTCTATGCCTTCGGTTCCTGCGGGAAGCTGTTGGTAGAGTTATGCGTGGTCGGATATTTACTGGGAACGTGCGTTGCGTATTTCGTGGTTGTTGGAGATTTGGGTCCTCAAATTGCCGCAAAAATCTTCGCTATCAACGAGAGCAGCACTCTGAGAACGTGGGTGATGCTTACGGTTACGGTGGTGTGCATAATACCGCTGGGATTGTTGCGGAATGTGGACAGTTTGTCTACGGTTTGTACCGCTTCTCTGGGATTCTACGTGTGCTTGATTTTGAAGGTGATGGCTGAGTCTAGTGAGCAGATAAGCAAAACCGGCTGGATCGACGGCTTGGACATGTGGAATTCGAAGGGCATTTTACAGTGCTTGCCCATTTTTAGCATGGCCTTGTCCTGTCAAATGTAAGTGTAGTGGGATTTAGGAGAAAACTTTGGATAATTATTTGGATTGATACATTTTTAGGCAACTGTTTGAAGTGTACGCCACTATGCCGACAACATCGCTGGACAAGATGATTCGAGTCATACAGAAATCTACCGGTCTGTGTGCTTGCATATACGGTCTGATCGGATTTTTTGGCTACGTTGCCTTCAATGGACATCGCTTCTCTGGTAACATTCTGGTTAATTTCTCCCCTTCGTATGTTTCGGATATAATTAAGATCGGATTCGTGTTGTCGGTGGCGTTCAGTTTCCCGTTGGCGATCTTTCCCTGTCGGGTTAGTTTGTATTCTCTTCTGTACAAGAAAGCCCACTCCGATGCGCATTACTACATTCCGGAGTCCAAATTTCGACCGTTAACAGTTGCCATTGTATGTGCGGCACTGGTTCTGGGTTGGATGGTACCCTCAATCGAAGTCGTTATTGGGCTGGTTGGATCAACGATCGGTGTTGCGGCATGTATCATCATTCCGGCTGCTTGCTACATGCACATTTGTAAAACAAACATCTCCGAAAAGCAGCTAGCTCAGGTAATGATCGTGTTTGGCTTTCTGATCATGATTCTCGGCACCTATGCCAATCTGGAGGCGATGAATGAGGTTTCGGAGAAGAAATATGAGGTTATTGTAAAGGATAAGATTACTTCTCAACCGGTAATCGTTGTGGAAAAACCTGAGGAAAGTTTGGATAAGAAGATTGAGGAGTTGAAACCCAAATTGCCCGTTATAGAGGAAGAAAAGAAGGCAGAGCCGATTGCAACGGAAAAACTCATGCCGAGAATTGAGGAACCAGTGACTATCAAGAGTTTTAAACACGAACAAAGCGCTGCTGTAGAGAGTAAAGATGAGAAGGTACGTTAAAATGTAATCTTATTATGGAGGCGCATGGTTTATTATATCAATTTGGTTTTTAGATTTCCATTTCTGCAGCCCCTCCTTTGGTGCAAGTGAAGGACACTGGCAAAAAAGAAGAAGTAATAGCCCAGGATGCCATCCTTAAAGAAGACAAGGAAATTGCTGTCGAAGAGAAGGAGCAAATTCAAAAGGAGATCATCGAGCTGCAAAGCGCCAAAAAGGAGCTAGAAGCTCAAGTTCAAAACATCAAAGAACAGCTGGTGAAAAAGAACGAGGAAACGCAGCAGTTGGTGTTGAAAAAGTTTGATGAAATTGTCGAAAAGATTGATCAAAAAGCTTCCAGAGAAAAGGAGGATCTCAAACCTGATACCGCTGTTGAATCAAAAAAGTTGGAAGACCCGGCGGATCAACAGAAAGATCCTATTGTACGTTTACTGACCGAACAGGGTAAGTTAAATGCCAAAGCAAATGAGACCAAGCCTGAAACTGGGGAGGCAGTGATCACAGAACTGATTTCGAAAATAGTTATCGAGCCACAAGTCCAGTCACTTCCGGTCCCAGCAGAAGTGAAGCTGGCTGACGAAAATGCCCACAATGAAACCGTATCAAAACAGCAACCGGAAGTTGTCGAAACTGTTCCACCGGTTGAAGTTCTAGAAGTAAAATCGGAAGAAAAGGGTGTACCACTCCCTCCCTTACCTGTTGAACAAAAAATAGAACCGGTCCCGGTCAAGAAGGAGGAGAACGCTATTGCCGAAGAATCGAAGAAAATCAAATCTGATAGAACGAAAGAAGACGAAGACGCTGGTTCCAAGAGAGATCTTCTGTCGATACGAAACAAGAGAAACATTTCAAAACAGAAGGAGAACAAAGACAAGGTAAGTCCGGATGGCGTGGTGGATGAAGCAAACTGCAGAAAGAATGAAGAACGAATATCGGGTAGCAATGTGGGTGGTGTGGAGGATCTTTTCGGCCCAGCTGGAGGCATGCTGGTGCCGGATAAGATTGTAAATATGGTTCGGAGGGACGTCATCATGGGCGATGGTAAGCTATTCAAAAAATAAATGTTCCTACCTATTTTCTGTACCAATGCTGAAGGTAGTTATTTATGCCGAAATTATTCCCTGAACTATTGTTTGGTTGGTTCTATGTCAGATAATTCGACTGGAAATTTTTGGTGTGAGATATGGGATCAAATAGTTCGAGTTCAAGTGTACAATGAGCCATCGGGGTTGAATAACTCCATATCATCTGCAGTGGATCGTTAGAAAAATTATGAATATGTTTAATGAGTTATATGGTGTTCATTTTCAAATCTGACACTGAGCTGATTTAAACCTAATGTTGATTAGCTGTTGAGAAATATGATGTACAAGCTAGCTTCCAGACTTCGTAAGGTTCCTATTGAGTTATATCGAAGGTTGAAGCACGTGGAAGCCTTTGGTACGAAAGCTGTCTCTTGTAACTGTAAGCGCCCAAAACGCATCGGCAATTGCGGATAAATGCTTGACGGACAAGGTCAGGATCAAGATTGCCTTAACCGAACAAGATGAATGCAAAGACAAACCAGAAAAAAAAATGTTCAGACACGTACACACTCAGTTGCGATTTACTCTGCAGATCAAATCGGTTAAATGCCGAACTCTGCTAAGCTACTGAACAGGAATTCAGTACATAATGTGTTAGAAATTTCTGAAACTGAAAAATGAATGAGCTGAATACAATGAATTTACTGTAACTTTCTAGCGAACTTATCGGCAACAATGAATTTATAATTGTAGAGATCATCTCCTCGAGCCGTGACCTCATAAAACTTTCATAAAAAGTCCTGGGTATCTTGTGAGAACCTTTCTATATAACTTCCGAGGTCGTGTTTTCGTCATTCGGTTCTGTTTCAGTGTCCGGTTTGGCTGCTTGGTGGCACGATGAATCCTCTGGACGGTGCTTTTGTTGAGATCGAAGTAAGCGCTTGTTGTTTGCGGGCGGGTGTTTATGTAGTTGTCATTGTTTTCATTTGATTTTCTCAAATTTTCAAAGTAAGGAAATGAAGACGATGGTGGGTCAGCTCCAGAATCCGTTTGGTTGGAGACGAAAAGGACAAGAACACCACTCGTTGGAAACCCTAGCTTGCTCGCGATTCGCATTTTTCTCCGCACACACCAATCCTCCGAAAGTCGCAGAAACACCGGAGTGCTTTGTGTCGATTGCGAGTGGTACCGTGGTCAGTTACGAAAGAATAGTTAATTGTGTTGTTTGCGGATACTTTGACAGAACATTGAAAACTTGTGATTCTTGCAGCCTGTCGTTCTTCGCATAATTGTCCCATATTGCATTTCGAAGATTTCAATTTTTCTTGATCATACAGTCTATTTTCACGTATATTTACAGAAACCAAAAAAAAAAAAATATTAGTTATTCGAAAACATCTTCAAAAAATACCAAGTCTGTTTGTCCTATTGTGAAATTCTACGCATAAGCGTCCCACTAACGAAATATCCAAAAAAGAATGTATTTTACATCATTTTGACAAGCGTATTGTTCAGAATTACATAAAACTAAATGCTTAGGCTTAAAAATCTATGTGAGTGGAGAGCGGGAGGGGGCAGAGCGTCTCCATTCAACAAGGAAAGGATGAGATTTCTAACACTGGGTTCATAATCATGGGTCACTTTCATTTTATTTGCATAATGGATGGATTTAATGGTTACTAACTGACTAGTTATTGTGGGGTTCAAAAATACCGAAGTTTTCAAAAAACAAAAAGAAATTTTATTGAATTCCAAATACATAAACAGAAAATCATAGAAAAAAAACACGATTCATTCTCAGTGACACTTTCTTTCTTTGTAGGCAAGTTTTCAAAGAATTTGAATTTATGTTCTGGAACAACTTCATGCAGCGTTGACAGCAACGCATTCTTGTGATCTGCGTCGATCCCTCGAGGAGAATTCTGCCATGAGAGGTGTTGATTCATCGAGAAGCTCTTTTCTGCGATCATTTTTTGTTGCTTCTTTGAGAAGCGGTTGAAATAAACCATGGTTTCACCGTCTACGGAATCAGTGTATCCTACTTCGTATCGCCGTTTTTCGAATTGGATGTTCCAGATATTTTCAACGTACGGTCGTGGTTGAATCTGGTTATTGACTAACTGTTAATTCCGTTCGAAAGAAATCAGAGGTCTTCATATCAAGCAAATCTACTCTCTTCGTGGCCTTGGAAACTGCAGACTTGAAATCATCGAAGGTCACCACATGTTCATGTCGCATGGCTGTTTCTACTGCTACATGAAAACTGTCGGCTGACATGAACGTGTGTCCTGGTTCAAAATACTTCAGGAAAATTTGTTTTTAAAGCAATGTTCATCTTGTTAACAAGTAAAACGATGTGCTGGAGAAAAATCCAGTTTTTGGTGAATTTCTCCAAAAATCTCTGAAAAGTACCTTAAAAATCTCTCGTAAGTTCTCTGAAGTTTTGTGAATTTTTCTGCGTAATCTTCTCTGAAGTTACAATGATTTCTCTAAAATTCCATGAACTTCTCTGAAGTTCCGTGATCTTTTGTAGAGTTCAGTGAACTTCTCTAAAGTACAACGAATTTCTCTACAGTTTCGTGAACTTTTTTGAAATTCCATAAACCTGTCTGAAAATCCGTTTCTGAAGTTCTGTGAATTTCCCTGAAGTTCAGTGAACTCATTTGAAGTTTCGTGAACTTCTCTGAAATTATGAGAACTTCTCTAAAGTTTCGCGAGCGTTTCTGAAGTTCCAAGGATTTATCTGAAATTGCGTTAACTTTTTAAAGTTCCGTGAACTTTTTGAATTACCGTGAACACATTTAAGATTCCGTGAACCTTTTTGAAGTTCCATGCACCCCTCTGATGTTTTGAAAATTTCTCTGAAGGTTATCTCTTAATCTTATTTGAAGTCATTATCTGTGAAGCTTTGTGAACTAATCTGAAGTTTGAAGGACTTGTCTAAAGTTTTGTGAATTTCTGTGAAGTGTCGTGGACTTTTTCTGAAGTTCCAAGGAATTCTCAAATCTTTCAAGGACTTTTCTGAAGATTTATGATCTTCTCTTGCCACCAGCGCCAAACGGATTTGATATCAACTGAAGTGAGAAGCAACCACCCTTCCCAAGTAGCATTGCCAAAACCATTAAACCAGCTGTATTAAGTTTAATTCAAGTTTTATGAAAGCCACAAGAAATAAGTTTAGTTTTATTATGGTACCAATAGGTTTCATATATTTGTCAGGTGTATGAGAACCTACACAGCTTATTTACAACGATCTTAAAACCTTGTTTTTTCAGATACCTTTTATGGATTTCTTTCGACTTTATGAACTCATAAAATGCTGTTTTGAAATGTCGTTTTAGGAATCATTCATCTTATCTTATTATGGTCAATTAAAAAAGCATTTAAAAACCATTTTGCCTCCAGTAAATTGAACGGCAAATGGGCATTGATGGTTTCGAAATGGAAAACAACATGACCTAATAGTTTTATAGTAGTCATTGCGAAGAATAATTGGCTTTTGGGAAAACTGTTATTTTTCCTATCACCATAGTGAAATATAAGAAATAATTGAAATAAGGACTAGTGCATTTACTAAATTTTAAATATTATGCAAATAACCTGTAATTTGGAGATCAATTTCGGCATTTTTTAGATAACCTAATTGAATTTCATAAATTTTCAGGAAATTCATGATTAATTTATCGATTATATTTGTTTTAATTTTGTTTTTGTTGTAGTAAACTCGAATAATTTCCGAGGCGCATTAATTTTCAGCTCTAATCGTGCCAATATTAACCATACAATTTTATGCGCATATGATTTGGATCATGCTCCGCTGGTAAAAACCCAAATTGTTTTGGATGTTCTGCCATCAAACCAAATTTCTCGCAACGATAGATCGTTTTTCTTATTTATTATTAACTGCTAAAAGAAGCAGAAGAGCAGAGAATCCAACAAAGCAGAACAACAAAAACCAACCACAGTGAAGTTCGACAGGTGTGGCTATTTGGCCGTATGCTGGTTTTCATGGCAGCCAATAGGTTTTTTGAAGGTTCTCAAGTGGTCATAAAATCTTTCACTAGCACATTTTAAAAATCTTCATGGTCTTATAAAGGTTCTATTAAGTTGTTTTCATAACCGTTTATGACGTGGACCACTTTCAAATCTCGGCTTTGAAGAAGTATAGAGCAGGTGTTGGGAGACAAAATAGTTTTGATTGTAGTTTTATCAACAAAGCCAAGAGGAGTGCTATCCGGCTGGAATAAAACTAAAACTGTTACTTGGGCTACCACTACACAACCGGCACCGACAGGTCATGAATCTGATCACTAATCTAAATCCAATCCAAATCCAATCCAAACACACAACTCGCATTCGTCATGACCCAATTTAACAAACGAGATTTTCAATTCGTTTATTACGCGGGAATACGGCGGGTAACTCACTTTGACATCATGTGTAACCTGGTAATTCTTATGCATGGCTCGTTGGGTCAAATCCGATGGTAAATAGCGACTTATTTGTGCAGATTCCACTGGGAAACTTGCTTGATTCCGCACAGAAGCTTTTCACATTCGACTGCTCGGCACTTACTCTTGAGCTGCTAAATCGCTCTGCCGATCCGCCGATGAGAACGAACCCGTAAAAATTGTCATCACTTCCGTATGCTTGCAACATGGCCAACGCATCCATTTCCGATTCCGAGTGAAACTTTAAAACAAAACATAACATACAACAAACGTCATTTGCATACGCTCAAAACAATCGACACGTTGTTTTCACGTGAACACGTAACCAAATCTTCTTCAGTGAAATCAGGTGAACATTAAGTGTCAGTGAATTGTACGTAAAAAATCAATCAAAAAACATTTATGTGATTTTCACGTAGAATGTGGATTTACGTGGAAACCACGTAGCTCTTACGTGAATTTCACGTGTTTATTACTGGTTTTGGCAGTGTACGAAAATTACCAGCATTTCACGTGGAAACAATTTATCCATTTTTTTGAGTGTAGGTGTGGGCGAAGATCTAATTGGGACTCATATGCGTAGAATTTTTCAATTTATTCCCATTTCTCGGCATAACAGTCGCACTGATAATTTTTCTTTTAAAGTAACCTAGATTGAATCTACAAACGACAAAAATGGTAGGATTCATTGGAAATGTTGGTTTCCAACGTAATTTCGGCCATAAAAGCATAACTTATAAAGCCATTTCTTTCTGGATAGCAAAAACATGTTTCGACTTTAATTGCATTTTGCTCAGTTGTCTATTTTTCAATATGGGACAATTATGCGTAGAACGGCAGTGTATTGCCGATCCCCGAACACATCTCCAAGCGGAAAACCCAGATTGTGCATCCGAAATAAACATCGCTTCTAGTTCTGTCGAACACGTGGAGTATAATGCTGAATGGGTGAGATCGTTTCTATACATTATTATTAATTTTCACTTAATACTCTACACAGTTTTACAAACATTAATCACGGTGCGTATGGTACGTATGCCCACGCATCCTTCCTCCCATATAGACTTATAAAATGCACAAAATTTGCACAAGATTTAATCTATTCATTCGAATCCAACTCATTTTACAGAATCAACTTTGTGGTTATTTCAACGCAGTAGGCCTGGCCGCTTGTATCATAAGGTTGTCTCGATTTTAAAGCAAACAAAAAAAATCGAATTTACAAATTAGCATTGTAAATTATGGTTGGAAATATTCCAAAAAACCATCCCTCAAAAATTTCAGATTTTTCAAAATCGCTATCGACTTGCAGTTTCGTATGGGATTTTTACTTTTTAGTATGGGGAAAGTAGTATTTTCAGTTTTTATTCAAAAAAGCTACTTTAGAGCTAAGCTTAAAAATCGGAGGCATCTTGAAAACACGTGGCACTCTTTCATGAAGCATTTTAAACAAACCGTGCTTAATTTGGGTTTATAATAAGAGAGTTATTCAATTTTGAAGTGCTGCTCAACAGTGGCACCACTGTCTGAAAGTGGGTGGTGGCACCCGGCTACAGCAATTTCACCCATTAATATAATTTGAACGTGTAATATTTTTTTGACTTTCACCATTTAGATGCATGGTGTCTTGAGGAAATTTATTGGGAAGGACAAGGGCTACCTCGTGGTGGTCTAATAAGGTCGGAATTGGCTCGGTAGGTGGCGCTAGGAATATCTCGTGATCCTGGTCATATGGAAAGTTACTGTCTTCAGCAATGTTATTCAGTAGGTTGAAGCCTTTCGTTTAGCGCTATGGTACATATGCATATCTTTTACAAGCTGTATCATGAGATTCTAGTCATCTAGGAAGACGCCGTCTTCGAAAAAGTTGTACAGGTGGTCGTCACCTGGAGGCCGTTAGTCGATATCTGACGCCATTTTGGAATCCAAGATGTAGGCTTCCGGTCTTCGAAAAACTGGGAATAACTTTTGAAATGGAAATATCCTTCTTATCAACATGTAACCCTAGGAGTGGACAGCAATTTCGGCTAGCACCAAAGATGATAAGTCCGTAAGAGCACGGCAGGCTGTGGAATTGAATAGAAGTAGTTGAAATTGAGCGTAGGGCATGTTTGAAAGGCGGCATACGATCGAACACACAATCTCTTACCTACCCAGAGCAACCAAAAATCGTATGACAGTGTCGTTGTTCCTGTATTTTATGTCATTTTCGCTATTAATTGTAGCTTTTTTCGTTTTTTGTTTATTATAGCTTTTATAGTGTGGCATTTAGGCTAATTTTTGACGAGTCATAGATTCGGCGTCTTACCGTGCGTCGTCCCTCCGCAGTACAGCGGTACAATATTGATCACATATTTTTTGTTATTCTATTTTATACCAACTCGCGCATACGCAATCCATCTCGTACACGACTAGAGTAGCACCGTGAAGGGCGCGCCCACTTCCTCGCGTCTGCGACGTGCATGTTTTCGCTTTGCATTCGTTTTGTTCACTTATATGTGTGTTTTTTGCATATATCATTCTATCTACATGCGATATACGTGGTTTGTTGGGTGTCCCGTCCCGCGCGCGGCAGGGGGGGGGGGGGGGGCCCGCACGCCGGCGCGAGAGAGCGCGCGCGCTTTCTCGGGGGGGGGTTTTCCCCCCCCTCCCCTCTCACCCCCCCGAAATATTTTTTTAGACCGGGGAGGGCGGTTAAAGGCTGCCAACCGGTGTTTGACGCCATTTTGGAATTCATTATGATGGCTCCTGTTTCATTGGGCGTAACTTCTTCTTCTTTTTCAACCGTCTCGGATGTGTTTAGCAATGATTTGGAGTGTGGCGTTCATCGATGTAGTCTTCCGTAGTGCTGCGAAGGAATCAGGGGCCTTCTCTGTTGTGTCAGAAATGATGCTTTCCAGATCTTCCTCAAGACTGAGTGCTGCGATGACGTATTCTTCCTCTAGAAGGTTGGTTCGGTCGATCAGCCGGGGCAACAGGACTGCACATCCGAACTCATTTTTGGACACACGTTGAATCTCGAAGTTGTAGTTCAGCATCGTGAGAGTCCACCGTTGTAGTCGGTTCGCAGTGTGTAGTGGAATGCCTTTCTTGGAACCGAAGATGGAAAGGAGTGGCTTGTGGTCGGTCAGCAGTGTGAAGTGGCGTCCCAGCAAATATTTGTGGAATTTGGCCACCGCACAGATCAATGCGAGAGCCTCCTTCTCAGGTTGTCCATAGTTGCGCTCCGCGGGTGCGCGCGTCCTCGAAGCGTGTTGCTCGGCCTTCATCCTGCCATCAGGGAACTGGTGAAAGATTACTGCTTCGATGCCAGTGCTTCCGCTGTCATGACGATTTGGGAGCTTGGGTTTATAATGCGTCTGGAGCAGATTGCAGCGTTGTCTTAAACCGGTCGAAAGCTTTCTGGCATTCCTGAGTCCATCGCCATTTCACGTCCTTCTTCAGCAACTGGTCCATCGGATGACGCAATTCATGTACGTTGTGCATATATGGTACGAATAGCCAAATTTCTCGACAAAAATCGATAACTCGAAAACCATTAACTTTAGACATATGATGTCTTTGGAAGATTTAATCTTAGAAAAAAGATCTATCTTTTGGTTTGGGTGGTGACTAGGGTGGTCCTTTTATGTTCATAATAAAAATTCTAACTTTTTATTCTTATGATTTAGAGGAATTGTTGCTCCTACAGAATTGTAGATAATTTAATTTCATGAAACTTTGCTGAAATAACCTAACTTCTATCTCATCTACGTTTCGTTTTATAACAGTTTTTCTAACTGTCCTTAGGGTGGGACTTAAAAAAACAGTTTTTTTGCTCTAATTTTTTTATTTCAATTTGAATTTGAAAACTTTGTTTAGATGACTTTTAGGACATAAAAGGACGCACATTTTGAAGATACAAGATGGTTGCTAGTTATTGTATAAAAAAAAGTTGTAGAGGTTGAAGTGTAAAAAAATACGTTTTTTTTCAAGATATCTTACTCACTTATTTGCAAATATTTGCAAACACGGAATACGTGAACTGAAAGTAAAAACTTTCATCTACAAGACCTATGCAAAATCGTTTGTCCCCTTTTGTCCCCTTGTGGAGTAAAACTCATTTTAAAATTGGTCGTTTTGCATTTTTTTTTCTGCATAACTTTCGATCTGCAGCATCAACAATTATCATCAAAGTGCCTAACAACGTGAGATTTTTTGAAAATGATTACACCTTAAACGGTCAATTCAAATGTTTCTTAGTTGGAAGTATCGTCACAGATGGCGCACATAGTGGATTCCCTTATATTTGACGTTAGCACACTACCCCCATCTGTTCAGCTTTATCACCCATCACAGTGTGTTCAACAGATGGCGCAGGTGTGTTAGTGACGATGATTTGTAGTGCAAAATTTTCAATGTGTTATGTCTGTTTGTCTGTGATATAAATGTTGATAAATAAATGGAGATGGGTTAACATAAAAATGTAAACATTTTCATAAAAAATCTCACGTTGTTAGGCACTTTGATGATAATTGTTGATGCTGCAGATCGAAAGTTATGCAGAAAAAAATGCAAAACGACCAATTTTAAAATGAGTTTTACTCCACAAGGGGACAAAAGGGGACAAACGATTTTGCATAGGTCTTGTAGATGAAAGTTTTTACTTTCAGTTCACGTATTCCGTGTTTGCAAATATTTGCAAATAAGTGAGTAAGATATCTTGAAAAAACGTATTTTTTTACACTTCAACCTCTACAACTTTTTTTATACAATAACTAGCAACCATCTTGTATCTTCAAAATGTGCGTCCTTTTATGTCCTAAAAGTCATCCTAAACAAAGTTTTCAAATTCAAATTGAAATAAAAAAAAATTAGAGCAAAAAAACTGTTTTTTTAAGGTCCCACCCTAAGGACAGTTAGAAAAACTGTTATAAAACGAAACGTAGATGAGATAGAAGTTAGGTTATTTCAGCAAAGTTTCATGAAATTAAATTATCTACAATTCTGTAGGAGCAACAGTTCCTCTAAATCATAAGAATAAAAAGTTAGAATTTTTATTATGAACATAAAAGGACCACCCTAGTCACCACCCAAACCAAAATATAGATCTTTTTTTTAAGATTAAATCTTCCAAAGACATCATATGTCTAAAGTTAATAGTTTTCGAGTTATCGATTTTTGTCGCGAAATTTGGCTATTCGTACCATAGCATCAGTCATTTAACGGTATTGATTTTCACAACATTGCAACTCTGGTTATCATTCTGCTTAGGTCAAAGTTGGACCCAGCGATCAGACGAAACTGGGAACAATCCATTGAGTATGGGAAGCTCCTTGTGTATAGGGAGACAATTTGATTCGCTAGAGACGAACCAGCCACCGGCTGAAAGTATCTTTAATAAGGACATCTAATCTAATCTACAATTTGATTCTTACGGAAGCACCGTCATGTTTTATCGAACAGGTTGCTCCAATAAATGCACGAGCAGTAAACTCGTTCGCGAAGAATTTGTTGCAGCAAGATTCATACTGTGACAGTTCAGAAAAGTGACTACAGTCGTGTGGTATGTAATCGAAAGCATGTTATGAATGTTTGTGCGATTTTCAAAAAACTGAACACGGAAGCCCGATAGGATACTAGGAGAAGAAAAAGAAGATTGTGCTTTGCTTGCTTGAAGAGTACATCGCACAATGGGTTGCAAAAGTGGCAAAAGTTGCAAATTCTGGCTCTAAGAAACACCATCCGTTACTGCACTATACCAAGCAGAAGCGTCTTCTTCAACAGAAGATGTGCATGTGTTTTCAACACTTCCTTAGAAATATGATATGACAGTCCTAAAAGTTCTACTTGACGAAGAAAGTCTACGACAGCTACTGGGTTAGCTTCACCGGCAAACTTCGGCCACGTTGAAATTGATTCGACAAGCCAGCGTTCATTCATGAAAGATTTTCAGTTGAACTTGGAGGATAATACTCACGATCCGTCGACTCATTCCGTTGATTACTGTTTGCTCCCTCTCCATTATGCGTAGGCTCAGCTTGTATGTGATTATTCGACCAGGAATTCAGACCGAAAAGTCCCGGAACATCCGCCATGCACTCGACATCCTCTATTTACAGATAGATTTACATAATCACGCTGCAACTGCAAAGGTGTAAATAACCTCGACGCACCAGGAGGATTTATACCTGGAATTTCAGGCCTGGTCATACGAGACTATTGTGGTAAAGGGGTCCAAAATCCACAATTTGCCGTGCCAGATCATTCAGTCTGGCTGGCTACTGAGGAGCTCTTGAACGTAGGTTTGTACATAATTCTCGATTTCTGAGATGTGAACATATTCTAAAGAATTTGTGTTCTGATCCTGATCTCTATTTCCAGGTAGAATAGTAATTGGCTCTTGTCTGGATGGTCTTGGCTGGAACATTGAGCTACTCTCTGAGCTCTATCCGGACATCCTGATCTATCTACTGCGTTCAGTCCTTGGTCTGTACGAGCCAACAATGGAGTCACAGACGGCAGTCGTATGCCTTGTTCCAAGGAGGGTCTGATGTTGCCTTGTGTATATACTAGTTCATGCGGTAGTTCCGGATTGAAAAGAGGTAATGCACAAACATAATTCACTTGAGATGGCTGGTTTCGGGGCTAGTTGGTGATTCGAGCATTGGTGAAAGTTTGTCAAGAATTCTACAGAAACGTCCTTCAAGCAGCAGAATCTACTCAGGCAGTTTCGGAGGTTTGATTAGCAAGATGGTGGTTAGACTCTTTCGTGCGATGAGCAATGTGACCTGTCAATTATGATGATGCCGTGAGATCTTGTCGAATCCAGTATGCAAGCAGAGAAACGATTTATTTCCTTAGAAAAAATATTGAATGAGAAGTCAGAAAGAGCTTTAGGTCACAGACGAGTGGTTCCCAAGTACCAGGCAGAGTCGAGGGAGTGCGCCTATTACCTTCCGAAATCATTGTGTTATGAAGCCAGACAGCTTGCGTTCCTTCACCTGCCTCGTAGTCTTGCACGACGCGGTACGAGCGTTGGTGTCCTTTTGGTTGTCACCAACGGATCCAGGAACAATACATACCGTTTAATTGCGCATTAACTGAGACTCATGTCACCTTTTACACAACACCACGGCGCGAGAACTACTTTGGGCTTCTCCTGCCTCTTCCACGCATTAGTTCTAAAAAACGAGACTAGGTTTTCGGATCCTCAGATAAACCGCGGTAACGAAATCCTTGCTCTCGGAAATCACGAAGTTACAAGCTCGTGATACCGACAGTTATTTTCACGTTCCTATTAGTTTCATTTTTACTCCGTTTCCGATGAACCATTCCAACCACCCAAACCATCTTCGATCCAAACTTAGGATAGAAGAGAACATTACGGAAAGGTGATCACATCAAAATTCTTAACATGTCGACGCCTGGCTAGACCGTTTCTGCTCGCCCATTTTTGCTTGCTGATGCCGTACTGGGGTTTATTTCCCTTGGGTCGCTAGAACCGGTGCCTCGAGCAGAAACGCTTCCAGTTGCATTTTCTGCCAGATTTAATCCTTGTTGAGCGGGTAATAATCCGTCTCTTGAGGACTAAATATTTTAAACTACTTGCAGTCTTCTTACTCACCTTGTTATCGGTCGGTTGCCCGGTTACAGCTGTTGTAATAAGCTATTCTGGGATAGAAAATAAACGATTGAACAGGTTTGAACAATAGCAACGAATAAATGAGTGATGGAACAGTACAAATGCAACGCTAAACACCAAGGCCACTTTTTTCACCCCTGTATGGAAACACCATTCGGATGTAGCCCACAAAAGCATAACAAATTAATAAAATGAATAATCCATTTCCGCATCTCCCGATAAAAATGCCACACCCGCTCAGCACTTTGTTTGCGAGTGTCGATGACTGAATGATGTATCATGAAAACCCCTGTTCAAAAATTAAAGCATTAACGAGCAAACCGCACACTCTCAGCGTTATTTTTTTTTTTTTTTAATTTATGTTCAGCATATCGATGAGGATGGAAAAAAATCCTGCAAAACGGAAATCGGAGAGTCGACATGGAAATAAATTTCGCTGGAATTTTTATTTCGCAGTCTGCCTGCAAGGGATCATTGCGTGTTTCTTGTTCAATGAGCTCCACCGCACCGCAAAGTACGTGTACACGTGTACAATATTGTGTTTTTGGTGAAAATTAATCTTTTCCATTAGCAGCCAACAGTGGAGCAGTTTTTTTTTTCTATTCAAGGTAAAACAGTTTTCGCATCACCTGTATTGCGATAATTGCTTCATCACCAGCAAGGTTGATGCTTCATGAAAGGCATTATTATATGGGAATTACTGAGAAGCTGCCATGCATCTTTAGCTTCAACATTTGCCTACGGTGTCGGCCAGAGTTTTCTGTTTGAAAATTGTATTCTGGTTGCTTTGGATTTAATATTTTCCCAAAGCTGAAAAGAACATTATTCATTATGGCATAATAATCACTAATAATCAGCAGTGTACAACTATACTCTTACAAGCAATTTTTAAAACGATGGCTGAAACGTACATCAAACTGAAAGTCGTTGCTAGCAGGATTGGACTCTTCATTAATGCGTCGGAAACATATAACATGCATTTGAGAGGCGTAAAACAAAGGTTAAAAACAAAATATTTAAACTACGGCCACGAAACATGGACTATGGTGCTGCATACGATTTATTATGGAGTACAAATGGAAGACGGGACGTAGACAAGGTGAAATTATCACGCAAAAAATGGTCGGCTACAGCCAACATAAAAGCTAAAATAGGCTCCAATTTTTAAGTAATTTCGAAAAATTTCAACAATTTTTAAAGATTGTGTTTAGTTATAATCTATTTACTCTTTTTGCATCGACTGATCTTGTCCATTATCTTCTTTTTCAATTTCAACGTTATTTCCAGTATTTTTTGTTAACCCTTTTTTTGCCCCCTTCTTAGTTCCATCATCTGTTCAACTGCCTGATGGACTGATGAATTTTACTTATAAGATTAATAAAACCAATTACCACTGAAAATTCGTTTAAATATAATCACTAGGGTCATCTATCGCATCAAATTTAGATGGCATTAGCAAAACCCACATCATTATCACTTCGTTAAAAAAAAAAAGTTTAAGAGCTTATTAGTATTGTAATTGGAAAACTAGGAAAATTTAAATCAATACTTCACGTGATCACTTTAAAAAAAATTGAAACTAACTGAAAAACGAGATCTTGCATACAACATTATCGACATTGTATGGAATGTCCCAGAACATTACACGATTTATAATGTAGGTTTGTATGTTTTGTGACGATCCGCTTAGGGCCTGTTCATAAACCACGTAGACTTACAGAGGATAGGCAAAATGATTTAGATAGGCAAAATTTTGCCCAAATTCAATTCCTTATAAATTTTTGAAAAATTGTTGAATTTGGACAAAACCGAAAGCATTCGACGGCAAATTTAGTCAAGATTCAGGAACATGCATGGTCACGAATACTGGCCACCGGACACCGGAGATGTTCCGGATTTTCAGAGGGCATGTCAAAAAGACATTTTTTTTGCTGCTCGTATTTCTGTGTGGTGTGCAGTTACATCGGTGACCCCTATTTTCCTAGAAAAACACCCCCTAGTGAAAAAAGAGAAGGCGGCGGTTCCACAAAAACCGAAAAATCCCCGAAATAAGATTACCTATACAATAGTCGCTCCTGAAAGTCCATCCAATCATGTATATATCACCAAAACATCAGTATTTTTCATGGAGGTGCTTCAGGGAGCATATTCAGGACGATCAGTTTCCGAAATAAACACATAATGGATAACCAAACTAAAGCCGCTGCGGCTTTTGCTGTATACAGAAGTCGTCTCCATTCTACTCGATCCATGGCCGTGCGCCGCCAGCCTCGAAGTCTGCGAAGGGTCCGCAGGTCGTCTTCCACTTGATCGATCCACCGTGGCCACTGCGCGCGTTTTCTTCTTGTACCGGCCGGATCATTATCGAGCACCATCTTAACCAGCAGACAAAACAATCCATAGTTCTGACCGTGACCACTGAATAGAAAGCGCACTCACACTCATGCGAATTCTATAACGAAAAACATAAGGCAAAATGAAGCATCCAAAAAACAAATAACATCAATGTATTGTTTTTTTTTTAAATTTTTTACTATTACATACACACCTAGAAAAAATACATAAGTTTATTTATGAGTTTATTGAAGGTCGTCTCTAACATAGATTTTTTTTTGGGGGAGGGGGGTCTAGTGGATTTGTGAACATATGCTACGGGGCGGGGGGGACCCTAATGAAAATTGGACATGGCACCATTGATGGTTAAAATGGCCATTTTGATGTATCACCTCGAAAAATCTTGAAGTTTGATACCCATATTGATATGGTTCCGGACATTTTCCAAATTGGCCACTTCCCCGGGGCACCTGGAACCTACTACAGAGTGGTCATGGCAGCTGCTGGTTCTAAAATGCATTTAGAAGTATCACCTCGAAAAATCTTGAAGTTTGATACCCATATTGATATGGTTCCGGACATTTTCCAAATTGGCCACTTCCCCCGGGGCACCTGGAACCTACTACAGAGTGTTCAGGGCAACTGATCGTCCTGAATATGCTCCCTGAAGCACCTCCATGAAAAATCTTGATGTTTTGGTGATATATACATGATTGGAAGGATATACATGATTGACCATAGTATCCGGAACCAGTTTTACGGAAATGGCCATATTTCGGAAGTTTTTCAACGGATCTTAGTGCAACCGCCGGCATTCAATTTTCAATGAGTTCTAGTTTCTAGGAAAATAGGGTCATCGATGTAACTTCACACCACACAAAAATACGAGCAGCAGAAAAAATGTCTTTTTGACATGCCCTCTGAAAATCCGGAACATCTCCGGTGTCCGGTGGCCAGTATTCGTGACCATGCATGTTCCTAAATTTTGACTAAATTTTCCGTCGAATGCTTTCGGTTTTGTCCAAATTCAACAATTTTTCAAAAAGTTATAAGGAATTGAATTTGGGCAAAATTTTGCCTATCTCAATCATTTTGCCTATCCTCTTCATTCCTATGGGAGCCCTCCCTTTCAGGGGTCTCAAACTATCATAAGAACCTTCCCCGGCCCCAAAAACTCCTGCATACAAAATTTCACGCCGATCGGGTCAGTAGTTTTCGATTCTATAAGGTTCAGACAGACAGACAGACACGGAGGTGCCGGATTTGTCGTTCTGGATGAAAAGGAAGCACGGATAGGTAAACTTCTACCTTACGCAGTTTCTGTCTGGCCATGGTTGCTTCAGGCAATGTTTGAATCGATTCGGACACGCAGCGTCACCCTTTTGTCAGGAGTGTGCAGATGTTCAAGAGACACCGGAGCACGTGGTCTTTGACTGCCCACGATTTGGACCATTGCGAAGCGAGATGGTTGCCATCAGTGGGGCAGATACCAGCCCAGTTAACGTCGTCTATGGAATGTGTCGTGACGAAAGTGTTTGGAATGCGATCAACGGAGCCATAACACAAATCATGTCAGATCTACAGCGAAAATTGGCGGGAGAATCAAGAAACGAGGGGTTGAATGGAGTAGCGGGTTGTCGATCTCGGGTGATGTTGTATGGTAGTTTCGCAGTCGGGATTACTAGAGTTGATTGCGTCAGTATTTGGGAGCTAAATGGCTCATAGTCGTTCGCTGTTGGGATCCACAGGCGGGTAATCCTCCGTCGGGGACTACTAAATTCGATGACGTTGAGGGTAGGAGCTGAATGACAAGGAGTAGGAGCTAAATGGCTCTATTGTAGCCAAGTGGCCAAGACCCCCCACGAAGTAATAGCATATGGCAGTTCCGTGTGTGGTTGAGAAGGGGGGGGGGGGGGGGGGGGGGGGGTTCTGATTCTGTAACAAGGAAACGGGTTTTAGTGGGATCAGATTTCCCGAACCTCGAGAAAAGAAAAACAGACAGACAGACAGACAGACCGACAGACATAAATTCATTTTTATATATAACGACTGTTCCAGAAAGTATAAGCACACCTTATTTTAACGGTCACTTTGAATATAATGAAATATTTCAACATGTGTTGGCTGCGTCCTTGTGTTTGCACATTTCTGAATGACATAGCTTCAAAAAAGTGCTCAGTTTTGTGTTACCTATCAAAATGCGCGGCGAAAATTGGCCAAGGAAGAGGGTGTAAGCGTCGGAGCGGTACGATGTGCGATTCGAAAATATAGAGAACAGTGTACGTTTGAAGATGCGCCGAAGAGTGGTCGGAAATCCGGTCCTGTTAGTCCGGATATCGATAAAAAGATCAGGGATGCCTACAAGCGAAAACCAGCGACTTCCGTTCGGGATGTTGCGAAAAAACTAGGGACCTCGTCGAGTAACGGCATGCGTGCCAAAGAAAGACTTGGGCTAAAAACATACCGGTAGCAGAAAAAACCCAAAAGGAACCCAAAACAGGCCGCATCCGTGAAACCACGGGCCCGCAAACTCTACGATTCGTTATTGTGTAGAAATTCTGGGTGTATAATAATGGACGATGAAACGTATGTGAAACTAGATTACAAAACGCTTCCCGGACCACAATTCTATACTGTAAGCGAAGACAAAGACATCCCCGAAACGGTTTGGCAGGCAATATGCGAGTGTGGTAAAACATCTAGTCCGTACATCACAACGGAGACGATGAACACTCAGAAATACGTTAAGGAATGTCTCTAGAAGCGATTATTGCCGATGATCAGGCAGCACGAAGGTCAAGTAGTGTTTTGGCCTTGTTTGGCGTCATGTCATTACGCAAAGGACACTTTAGAATGGTATAAAAGTCAAAATGTATGTTTCGTGCCGGAAGACATGAATCCGCCGAACTGCCGGGAGGCACGGCCAATCGAGACTTTTTGGGCTTTAACCAAAGCAAAGCTTCGAAAATTCATAAAACCAGCGGACGACATCCAAAAATTTAAAAAAGATTGGTCAAAAGGGGTCAAAATGGTGGGAAGTACCACTGTGCAGAAGCTAATGGGTCATGTCCGAGGAAAAGTTAGGAGTCTTGGCTATGATTAAATATTTTGATTAAACGAGAGTAAAATATCATATAAAACACAAATACAAATATGATTTGCCAAATAAAATTATTAAAACTAAAAAAAAATGGCTTTTTTGTTATTTTGAAAGTGTGCTTATACTTTCTGGAACAGTCTATATATTGATTGAAGCCCATAATGTTTGCTTAAAACTTGTGGTTTACTGATCCTTGAGAAATCCAAAACAAAAAAGGTATGTAATTTTTTTTTATTTTAAATTGTTTGTCAACCTTTTTTTTACAGTGCATCTTTAAAAAATAGTTTTTCCTTAATTGTATAATATACATTTTGTTTATTTTTCAAGTTACTCAATTTTCTTTAAATTATCGAATTCGGCACAGTTTGAGTAAAGTTTTGCTTTCATTTTGTTTTCTGATAAAGAATCAAAAGAATGGAATTGTTTAGTTCCTTGAACTGTATTTGCATTATTATATAGCAGGTTTAGCTCTGCTCTCATTTCTTCATATTCTTCTGTTGTGCCAAAACTAAAGCATAATTTTGTTAACTTTTCTTATTTTCAATTGTTAGCCCAATGTAAAAGCTCCTTTGCATTTTTAATTGGATGCTCACGTGCTTTGGCCAAACTTTGTCTAGTGGCGATGCGTTTTAACGTAAGTATGTTAATGGCATCATAGGGACCTTTTCCATCTGATATTGCGAAGAAATGCCATTCGAGATCAATTTCATACTTTGATTTGAATTTACAAAGGCTTCAGATGTTTTTTTCGGTTGTTACACTGTGATGCAGCACCATCAGACATGAAATATATATATTTCGGATTTTTATTTGTTTATTGATATTGATGTATATTATATATTGATATATATTATTAGGTGCGCAACAAAGTTCTCGCTGTTTTTTGGTGAAAAAGGAACTTTATTTTGAAAAAAAAAGGTTACAAACGAATTATTCAAAGTATTGCCCATCACTAGCTACGACTTTTTCCCATCTTTCTGGTAGAACGTGAATACCATTTCGATAGAACTGTTCGTCTTTTGATGCTATCCAAGAATCAAGCCATTTTGAGATGTCATCATATGAGTGGAATTGCTGACCAGTGAGGCCATGTGCCATCGAACGGAACAAGTAATAATCGGACGGTGCAATATCAGGAGAATATGGCGGGTGGGGTAGGACTTCCCATTTGAGCGTTTCCAAGTAGGTTTTCACGGGTTTCGCAACGTGAGGTCGAGCGTTGTCATGCTGAAGAATCACTTTTTCGTGGCTGTGCTCGTATTGTGGCCGTTTTTCGTGCAGTGCTCGGCTCAATCGCATCAATTGAGTTCGATACCGTTCCCCGGTAATGGTTTCGTTTGGTTTCAACAGCTCATAATAAATAACACCAACTTGGTCCCATCAAATACACAGCATAACCTTCGCAGCGTGAATATTCGGCCTAGGCGACGATGTTGATGCATGCCCGGGCAGTCCCCATGAATGTTTCCGTTTTGGGTTACTGTAATGAATCCATTTTTCGTCACCCGTCACAATGCGATGTAGAAAACTCTTCCTTTTTTGCCGCTGGAGCAGTTGTTCACAGACGAAAAAACGACGCTCAACATCTCTTGGCTTCAAATCGTAAGGAACCCAAGTTCCTTGCTTTTGAATCATTCCCAACGCATGCAATCGCTTAGAAACGGCTTGGCGGGAAACTCCTAATCCTGAACCAAGCTCTTCTTGCGTTTGACACGGATCCTCATCGAGCAATACCTCCAATTCAGAGTCTTCGAAGTTTTTTGGCCTTCCTTCACGCGGACGATCATCAACACTGAAATCACCGTTTTTGAAGCGACGAAACCAATCACGACACGTTGTTTCACTCAGAGCAGCATCACCGTAAACTTTTTGGAGTTCTCGATGTGCTTCAGCCGCCGTTTTCTTCGAATGAAAGAAGAAAATCAACACTTCCCGCAAATGACGATTATTTGGCACGAAATCAGACATCTTCAAACAACCAAAATATATAACACTAAACCAAAATCACTGATTTGGCAAAGCGGTTTGTTTACCATATGTCTGAGTTTGGTTTATGACGCTTGAGATGTACAACATTCGACCAGCACTTACTACTGGCGCCATCTATTGCTAAACAGCGGGAACTTAGTTGCGCATCTAATATATATATTGATATTGTCAAGAAAATTGAGCAACGCAATTAAGAAATAAAATGTATACTATTCAATTAAGAAAAAACTATAAAAATTAGAAAAAAATATAACTTTTTGTTTTTCATTTCTCCGAGATCAGTCAGCCGCAGGCTTTAATCAAAAGTTATGGGCTTTAATATAAAAAAAGAGTTTTTAAACGTTCTTTATGTCAAAATGATTTTTTTGTT
Source organism: Aedes koreicus (assembly GCA_024533555.2). Classification (NCBI taxonomy): domain Eukaryota; kingdom Metazoa; phylum Arthropoda; class Insecta; order Diptera; family Culicidae; genus Aedes; species Aedes koreicus. The sequence continues at coordinate 76,612 of JAHHFK020001234.1, read as the reverse complement.
TTTTTTAGTTTACTTTTAATATTTTTTTACAGTGTAGTTTTTTTTTCAGAATGGTCAAATTAATATCTACAACTTTGCCATAGGCATCATACCAATCAACCAAACCGTTTTGGTCTTACAATTTTCTTTAAAATAAGAAACTACTCTTCACAAAAAACAACCACAAAAAAAAAGAATATTTTAAAAAAAAGAAAAAACCAGGCATGTTTTAGCAAAATGGTAAATACTAGTCGATCAGGATCAATTTCTGAACATGCTTGGATCCCCCCAAACAAAAAAACAAAAAAAAAAATTTGTTTTTCGATGCGAAATGACTTAAAAATGCATCATCTGCATCGACAAAAAAATCTGCAAAATATTTTCATCGATTTTCAAAAACACCAAATGATGAAACGTTTCATTGATGATAATGATGATAATATAAAACTACCATCTATTGTAGCAAGGTAACTTCCCATAGCAGTGGAATAATCTGAAAAACGGTTTGATCAGGATTCTAATATTGTTTGTGATCTTCAAGCTCCTGTATGAAGGGCCAAAAACGTTTGGGCGGGCCCGAAAGCAGAGACACTTACGCGAAACCCGCGAATATAGGGAAAAGAATCTCCTTCCAAAAGCAAGTTCACACGCACAGCACTAGAATCGAGCCCTCGATTGACAGAATAAACTCAAGAGATGGGGTCGAAGAGCCCGCCCTCGTTCCGCGAAATGTTAACAACAGGGAGGAGGCAGTCCCATGCTCCCTATCCAAATCGTTTTACTTGGGTGCCCTGATGGTCCCTCCCTTTCCCCGTTATATGTTATTTAATATTTAGTATATTTTGTACACACAAAATTAGGATATCATTATAGACAAACATGCCAATTTATTCAAATTTCAAACTTAAATGATACTACCAATGGATTGTTACTGAAAAATAAATAAAAATTAGATATGTATTAATATCCTTCTTGTCCTGGAAAAGCTGAAAACAGAATAGATCATTCCAAATATCAAAGATAAAATTTCAATAAAAGATATTGTTTTAAAAGACATGTAGTAATATTTTTTTTATACTGTTCTAGTAACATTTCAAAGATAGCAATTGGAGTGAACGAAGAGTCCGGTTTGATGATTCCTGAAATAAATGGCTTATCTACCATAATGCCACTAAACACAATATTAAAATATAATCTTACATTGCTTATAAGCACATGCCAGTCTTCTAGTAGTTGAAATTCAGAAGTGCAATTTTAAATTAAGTGTAATGCTGAAATGCTGAAAAACAAATTGAGCCTTTGATGCCCGTCGTGTTTCTCCCGGCTCTTACATGGTTTTGGAATGCAAAAATGATTCCAAGGCGTGCTGAAATTATTGATAAAATAAGAATGGGAAATATACAATATGATTTAAAGGTACAGGACCTTCAGTCGCACCCCCTCACTTCGCTATTGTCAGATTGACAACATTGCCCAGGCTACGCCAACCAGCGTCTCCATGTATCAGCTGGCAGTCTTTTGTGATCATATGACTCGTGGAGGCGTGAGGTAGGAACTTGTGAGGACGAGAGGTCGGCCGCATCCTCCTTCGAAGTTGTCAACTCACCATTTGAAGCCCACCAAATGATGAAACGTTTCATTATCCCAAAATGTGTCGAATTTGGGCTCAATCGGATGTGGTTAACTTTTGAGTTCAGATTAATTAACGGAGCAATTGATGAAATTGCTAGGGAATGTTCATTATAGTGTTTTTATTCCTGATGTATTACCCTAAACAGGTTTTTATAATTAGTGTGTGATATCTAATAGCGGTGGTTCTTCCATTAGGGTGGTTCTTGCATCCAAATTCTGAATTATTTAAAAACAAATTCTCATTTTTTTACTGAAAGGACCACCCTAATGGAAGAATCACAGCAAATATTTACTAAGAAAAAAAAATCGATTAAAAAAATCAATATAAGTTAGGATCTTGTGCATTTTTAAGAAACTTTGCATCGAAAACCAAATGTCGACTTTCGCTTTTTCTTTTGGGAAAATTTTAATGGGTAAAAATCTCAAATCTTTGATCGATTAGAGGCTCCCCTAAACCATGTCTGATTGAGCTCAAACTTTGCATAATGTTATATTTTGGTGCTATTAAAATTATGAGCAATGTGCATTTGTATGCATTATGAGCACCCTAATGTGCATCTGTAAAACTAGCCATCGGAGCTGGTGATGAATGCAAATAGCGGATTCGATTCAACATTACTCCTCTAGATATTGTAATGCCAAAAATGCCCTCGAATTCCCTGACTCACGATGTCATTATGCCAGGAATCTCATTATATTTGTTTTGTAAATGTTCAGGTTTTGCTCACGATTTTTTTTTTTCATGCGTGATCCTTGTAATAAATTCTTCACTGTCATATGTTTATTGATTACAGCATGATTGTGATGTTTCGGGGAAAATATTCCTCCGTGTACAGGCTAAACATGTTCAACTATTTTATCATTGCTAGGCTATCCGGTTCGCCTTCCAGAAGCAATAAATTGCGAAAATGTCTTCTTTTCGGCCTAATACTATTTAGCAAACACCGACCGGCTTGAAGAATAATAATTTCAAGCATGTCACGTGCCAACGAAGACAATGTTTCGGGAATTTCGTTTTCGCTCTGTTTTTGATCCCGCCGAATAAGGTTCGTGTTCCACGGCGAAATTTGCATTCAAATGATGATTCCCCGGAAACCTTAAAATTGTTGTGTTGTCAAATACATTACAAAAAAAAAAAAACCCCAACGATGGACCATGTCCGCGCTTGGGACACATTTAATTATCTACGTAGAGGTGATCCCATTCATAATTCTTGGAATTGTAAATAGCCACTGTAATAACTTGCGAGAAGCTTTAATTACCATAATTATTAAACATATTGCCTGGGGGGCGATTAACGATGGGGACCATTGCATAACAGTAAATGTGGGAAGTGAGTCTCTATAAATTTGTTTATGTGTGCGTTTGCATTTCGTTGTTGGCTTGTGCTGTCGACAGGATATTATGCAGGACGTGATGGATGAGTAATTAACGCCTAACCGATACGAGATGATAATAATTTCGAGAGGACACCCGCCACCGTGCAAAGCTTGAATTTACGAAAGCTCGTTACGATTATTAACAATAATCGCCTGCACTAATGATTATTGGTTCTCCGTCAAACGTTAATGGAAGGTAAAGGGTGATACGGTCAAAATTTGGTCAAGGGAAAACGCGTGTAAATCGGTGAAATCGTTTATTTAAAAAATCAAATTAAATTTCTTTTTCAAGTTCAATAGTATAAAATTCAGGAAAAATATTCAGTTAGGCTTCCGCTTTTCCAAATCCGAATTGCCGGGCCTTACGCTTGACCCCTGCCATCAGATTTTGTACAGCCACCTTGTCCACCTTCTTCGCCGCAGAAAGCCAGTTTGCCTTGAACTGCTGCTCGTCCTTAGCAGTTTTTTTGGTCTTCTTTAGGTTCCGCTTGACAATAGCCCAGTATTTCTCAATTGGGCGGAGCTCTGGCGTGTTGAGAGGGTTCATGTCCTTGGGAACCACCTGCACGTTGTTGGCGGCGTACCACTCCATGGCCTTTTTACCGTAATGGCAAGATGCCAAATCCGGCCAAAACAGTACGGAACAACCGTGTTTCTTCAGGAAAGGCAGCAGACGTTTATTCAATCACTCTTTCACGTAAATTTCTTGGTTGACAGTCCCGGAAGCTATGAAAATGCTGCTTTTCAAGCCACAGGTACAGATGGCTTGTCAAACCAGATATTTCTTTGCGAACTTTGACAGTTTCGTGTGCTTGAAAATATCTGCTACCTTTCCCCTTCCTTTTGCCGTATAAAACACCTGTCCCGGAAGCTGCTTGTAGTCGGCTTTGACGTAGGTTTCGTCGTCCATTACCACGCAGTCAAACTTCGTCAGCATCGTCGTGTACAGGCTCCGGGATCGCGCTTTGGCCGTCGTATTTTGTTTATCATCGCGATTTGGAGTCACTACCTTCTTGTAAGTCGATAGTCCGGCTCGTTTTTTGGCTCGATGCACGGTTGTAGACGATACACCCAGCTTATTTGCGGCATCTCGGAGAGATAGGTTAGGGTTTCGCTTGAAACTACCGGCAACTCTCTTTGTCGTCTCAGCGGCTTCCGGTTTTCGATTTCCCCCCGATCCAGACTTCCTGGCTGTCGACAAACGTTCCCCAAACACTTTAATTACATTTGTAACGGTTGATTTGGCAACTTTTAGCGATTTTGCCAACTTTGCGTGCGAGTAGCTCGGATTTTCGCGATGCGCGAGCAAAATTTTGATACGCTGCTCTTCTTATGCTTGGACGGCATTTTGACAACTGAAGAGTGAATTCCAAAATCGTACAATAGGAGCAACATACTACACACACACACCTTCAAAATGAGGGGTGTTCAGGTTCTGTTAAATGCAAAATTGAAAGAAATACGTCAAGTTGATATTGGACCAAATTTTGAAAGTATCGCCGTGTAATAACAGCTGGCGGGACCAATACATGATTGTCGAACAGAGAGAAGAACATTAGTATATTGAATGTAACGAAATCGATTGTTGTTTTCTGCACTGAAATGCGTTCGTACTTCGATCGAAATACCATATACTGAATTGAAATTCAAATTTTAAATGTATGTTAAATGTTTTCGTCATTTAATTGAATCAACAAGTGAAACATTCCGTTTAGTTTGATATTGCATTGGAAACCCTTGGAAATCACAATGAATACGATTTTTTGTATGCGAAAATTATGTACGAAAAATTCGCATATTCAAAAAAAAAAAGGAAGGCGTAAATCGTGTTTCTACTATTTTGTTTCATAAATTATCTAAATTTTAGTGAATTGAAAAATTAGCTTCGATAACAGATAAGTTTCATGCATTTCGAGAAACAGTGTTGAAGCTGTTCATAACAACTGCAATTCATCGATTTTTACAATGAATTTGCCGATTGTGATGATGGAAATCAGAAATCTTTATTCGTTGAAGATGGTACTGTAGGCGAATATATTATCACAGCCTACAACACCAGGGTGCATTTAAAAAAACTCATTTTGTAGGTGTTTGCGTGCAGAACTTGCTTGGCATTTGCTCATCAGTTATCAATCAATTGTTTTCGTCTATCAACTTCCATAACAACTACAAGGGACAAGTGACGTTGAATACGTAGCAATGTGTAATCGAGATCGCTTAAATGTTTGAAGCATTGCTGAAATTGGTTTCATTTGTTTCAATATTTCGTGACAGTCGCCATTTGTAAAATTTCTGTTTGACATGCTACTCTTTCCGTAAGCTTGCTTTATATTCCGTTCAAATTTCCGAGCCTTTGTTTGAAATTGTACACAAGATTTAAGGTATGCGACAAAAGGGAAGCTGAAACTATTTTAGCCACCGCTGACTGCCAATTGACAAAAATTTGGAACGGTATGTTGGATGAATTCCAACCAAACAAACTCTTTAGCTGGGAAAATCGAATCGGTCGCCCGAAAAAGCATGGATTTTCAATGTTTCATGTTTGATCGGTCTTTTTTGGAACTTTAGCATGGCTCATTCACATATTTGCTAATGTTGTGCGACAATGCATTAGCCAGCAATATAATCGTCACATTAGCAGGTTATTTGCAGATAATTGATCTGCTAATGACTGATAACTTATCATGCTAATGTTGCTGTATCTCCGGCACATTTCAGCGATGATGTGAACCCGGCTGGCCCATACCGTTCATATCACTCAACGTTACGTCATTCCTAAAGATGGCTGCCAGTTGGATCACACATACAGTCGGGTACCGATCTTTTCGGATTCGTTCTTTACGGTCTCAATTTCTACGGTTTCGTTGTTTTCGGGCAAACCGTAAAAATCGATACCCGCAGCTTATGGGATTTTCACTAACTGGGGGAAATGAGGTCTATCTCAATTGTTTCAACTGATAAACATCTACAGTCTTCAGCAGAATTGTTGTACGGGGTTGGACCAACAAATCTGTGTTATTGGATTCCGGTTTAATTTGGAATTCCAACGCTATAGGCGCTTTACTTTCGAGTTACTAAACATGAGTGGCAAAGTCCTCCCTAGAGGTGGTCACATAAGTTCAGAGTTCGGTCACTACACGGCGCTAGTGTGCATATAATCTTCAAGTTTGTGATTGCTATATCTCGAGAGCCTGGTACTAGTTCGAACGATGCTTTCTTCATCAAACTTGTGCTAGTGTCCAAGCCCTGGCGCTAGTGTGCATATGAGCCTGCAGGTTTATTATGCTGTATCTCAAGAGCCTTACTAATTAGGACACTGCTTGCTCCAGCAAACTTGTGTTAGTGGCCAAGCAGTTCCGAAAAGCCCTTCCAAATAAATTTGTTCGAAATTTTCTCACTACGCGGTGCTAGTGTGCATATGGGCTTTCAGTTTTTTATGCTATATCTAGAGCGTCTCATCAGTTAGGACATTGCATTCTTCAACAAACTTGTGCTTGTGACCAGGCCCTTCCAGGTGGTAGTCATATAATTCCAAAATTCATTCACTACGTGGCGCTAGTGAGCCTCCATTTAAAGTCTTTATCTTGAGACCTTTACTAGTTAGGGCTTTGCTTTCTTCACCTAACTTTTGCTAGTGGCTCAATTCTTCAATGTAATAGTCTTATAAGTTCGGAATTCACTCACTACGTGACGTGGATATCAGTTTCTTGCTTGTTTATGCTTTATTTCAGGTCGATCAATCACACGTAGGCTGGGGTGGCCTCAGCTGTATACAGAAGTTGTATCCATTCTCTTCGGTCCATGGCTGCATTCCGCCAATCTCGCTGTCTGCGAAAGGTCCGCAGGTCGCTTTTTACTTCATCGATTCACCATACTCGTTGCACGCCTCTTCTTCTTGTGCCTGTCGATTCGCTTTCGGGAATTACAAAAGGGCTAACGTCCGACATTCTTATGACATGCCCAGCCCACCGTAGTCGGCCGATTTTAGCGGTGTGAACGACGGGAGGTGTTCCCAGCAACTGATGCAATTCGTGGTCCGTCTTCCATTTGCACTCCACCGTAGATCGTACGCAACACCTTCCGTTCGAAAACACCGCCTCGATTTTAACACCGTCGATCTGAGCTCGGAGTAGGAGGCTCAATTTGGCGTGGCATATTTGGTGCATCAGTCCTCACCGGTGTAGCAAGAGCCATGGGGTCGGTCCACCGGTCAGTAGTCAATATATACTAGTTTCCTATACACTGTGAACATTTTACAGCTCCATCAGTTTGTTTACGGCAGCTATGGCGAGAACAGTGAAACAACTTCGATCTATGGTTTTTTCGTGCCGCCTGGGATGTTTGCTAATTATGCGGAAATAAGGTCTATCTCAGCTGTTTCAAGGCATTAAACTCTACAGCCCTCGGCAGAATTAATTTTCGAAGTAAGGTCAACAAATCAGTGTCATTTTTACTTCACTTTAAAAAAAAACACTTTCGCGAGCGTGTTCGTAGAACGATTTCAATTGAAAAACTAGGAAATGTGTTAAGTGTTAATTTAAATTTTCCTAGTTTTTCAATTAAAATCAGTGTCACCGCTAGGAGCACTTTACTTTCGTGTTACTATGAATGAGTAAAGTGACGCTTTGGAATAAGGGATAATTGGTTTTATCCTATGTTATCTCGGTAGTTTCACCAATTAGGACATATTACTCTTGAGTGGTAAAGCTCTTCCTAGACGTGGTCATATAAGTTCAGAATTCACTCACTACATGGCGCTAGTGTGCATATGAGCTTCCAGTTTGTTATTGATGTAACTCCAAGGTGCCAGATAGGTTTAGGTCATCAAACAATTTTGTTGGTTTAACTAAGCAAAATTTCTGTGCACCTTGGACAATAACGTGGTACGTAGTAAAAAATTCAGAACATGTTGATGGATTGCAAAACCCTACTTGAGGAGTGGAATAACGAGATTCAAAACGAATGACACACGAAGGAGCTGATATTAAAAATAAAAAGAGAATAAAGCAACAATTTGCACATAAACAATGTTTTTGATTATTTTAAAAACTTTCCCATTGCTCAATCCAGCTATCCGAATAAATTGAATTTCCAAGTTCCCAAGAGGCAACCAAACCTTTTGATATTGCCCAGCCTCTTGGAGCTTCCCCTGTTTATCGGTATTTCTTTGGCCCTTGATATCCCCTTCCGCCTTGATCCCTTGACCCCCTGTCTCTTGCTACCAATTGCTCCTGTAACTCCACAGCCTATTGCGGCGTAACTGTCCTTTGCTATACCACTGACCCTTTCTCCAGTCTCTCTCTCTCTCTCTCTCTCTCTCTCTCTCTCTCTCTCTCTCTCTCTCTCTCTCTCTCTCTCTCTCTCTCTCTCTCTCTCTCTCTTTCTTTCTTTCTCTCTCTCTTGCTACTTCAACTTTCTACTCCTAATTCAAATTTCTACTCCCATATTGCTGTCCCTTGCTTTCTTGCTCCTGCTTTCCTACTGGCGCTTGCCTCTTCTTATTCCTTTGCCTTAGCGGTATAAACAGCGTAAACAAGCTGGAAGCTTAAATGTACACTAGCGCCACACAGGTGAGTGAGTTCCAAACACATGGTACTACCATCTGGAAGGGCTTGGCCTCTAGCACAAGTTTGCTGAAGAAAACATCGTCCTCTCGAGATATAGCAATCACTCTCGAGATATAGCAATCACTCTCGAGATATAGAAATCACAAATTGGAAGGTCATATGCACACTAGTGCCACACAGTGAGTGAGTTCCGAACATATGGGACTACCACCCAGAAAGGATAGGCTACTAGCACATATTTGCTGAAGAACGCAATGTCCTAATTAATATGACTCTTGTGATATAACATTAAGTAATCCGGAATCTCAAATCTGTACTAACGCCACGTAGTGAGTGAACTGCGAACGTATGTGATCATCATCCGGAGGGACTTGGTCATTAGAACGAATTTATCTAAGAAAGTAATATCGTAATTACAAGGCTCTTGAGACACAGCATAATCAAACTGAAACATCATATGCATACTAGTGCCGCGTAGTGAGAGAATTCCGAAAATATGTGACTACCATCCGGAAGGGCTTTGCCACTAGCACAAGTTTGATGAAGAAAGCATCGTCCGAACTAGTAAGGCACTCGAGATATAGCAATCACAAGCTGGAAAATTATATGCACACTAGCGCCGTGTAGTGACAAAATTCCAAACTTGTGTGACCACTTCTAGGAAGGACTTAGCCACTAGGACAAGTTTACTGAAGACTGATATGTTCTAACTGGTGAGACTCTCGAGATATCCTAGGATGAAACCAATTACCTCTTATCTCAACGCGTCACAGCAGTCATATTTAGTAACTCGAAAGTAAAGCGCCTCTAGCGTTGGAATTCCAAATTAAACCGGAATCCAATGACACAGATTTGACAGTCAGCTGAATCATCAGCTACCTAGCCAACGGTTGCTTGCCAGTGCCCCCCTTCCAGGGTACTTGCCACCGCCAGCTGCCAATCCAATGCAGGCTCATTGTTGCTCCAAATAACTTCAAGAAGGCCGAATGAATGCAGCATTACGCGATGGTGTACCTGTTATATATCGTTCGCTTCTGCATATGAGACCTCCCTTCCTTACTCCCTTCTCAGGATTCGATCGGAAGAGTTCAGGATCAGTGGATTCATGTCTTTCGGGACAAATTTAACTGAATTTCGACGTGAATGATCAAAAACAGATATATTTAACATTAATAAACCTACCAAAGCAGCGTTGCCAGCTAACGGAAAAGATTTGATTCTGGTTATTTGTAGTGGCTGGTTTGGAACAATACTAGAATATTGGATCCCAACGCTTGTGACAAACTTCAATCTTAAGATCGTTTACCATATCACGAGTTGGCACAGTTTAAATTTACCATTCTAGAACATACACACTTGGTGTAGACTGACATTTATTTTATCCTCACTGATCCAAGCAACACTCACTACTCTACCTCAACAACCAACCACCAAAACAGTGTCTTCATTTCAATAAAATTTTCATCGAAGTGCAATGTCCCATTCTCTAGTCAGCTGTTTGCTGCATTATTCAATTTTACCCCCATAAGCGTATAACAGTGCAGGTGTAATTGCTAAGTTCCAGAAGAAACCTTCTCCATAAAAAAGTAGCATTTTGCTCTCAACAAGCAGTATTCCAAAATTGGATCCAATTATTCATAATAGTCAATTGTGCAGCACAATCTCAACCAAGAATGAATGCACCTCTCTATGCATACATGTGCATATGCACTCACTTTCATCTAGCAACACCGACCGACAGGAAGAATCTTATCACGCTTGGAGCTAGCTTTTGTTTCCGGAGAAGAGGAGTCCAAAATGACTCCAAATAACCATCCACCAATTCCCCTCCCCACACCCACCACCAAACCAAAACAGACACAAGTTTGTTGAGGTAGTACGTTTTTTCTTTTTTTTTTCTTTTTCTTTTTTTTTTTTTTTTTTTACTTCTTTTTTTTTGTTTTTTTTATTAATTTTTATTTTTTTTTTATTTCTCTGCACCACGCCATCACTGCTACTGGCCCCCCCACCCCCCCCCCCCAAAAAAAAACCACCCCCTTACACCAAAAAAAAAAACAAAACAAAAAACCACCCCCCCCATTTTTTTCACTTCTTAATTTTTCCCCAACCAAAAAAAGAAAAAAAAAAGAGTATAAAAAAATAAATAAATATAAATTTTTTAAATAAAATAAAAATTTTTCGTAGGTGTTGATTTTTTTTTTAATTAAGTTAATTATACACCACAACTTGTTGTCAAACCGTTATTGGTGGGTGTTGGCCAAATTTGGATTTTTCAGATATAATCCTAAATAGGCTATAGAGTATGTTGCATACATCTAGTAACCTAACGTCCGTGCTCCATCACAATATTTTCTATTGTGATGTGTCCAACTCAATGGGTAAATTGAACTGAAGGTGAGTTTGAAAGAAGGGGAACTTGGAGTAGAGCACACGTACCCACCGGTTGACACTAAATATTGGCCAACGTGCTTTTGCACATTTGTTTGAGAATTTGTTAAGCGACACAAATCCTAAGTTTTTGCAAAGTCCTAGCATGCAGTTATGAGCTTCTAAATTTATCATAATAGCATATTAGCGTTAAACCTGAGAGGGTTTATTCATCGATTTCTGTTACAATTCCAAGTTGTAACATTCCGCCCATTTGCATGTTAGGCGGTGGGAATTCCTCTCGTACTTTGGAATCGGTGGATTGTGAGTTAGGTTATGCGGAGGGACTGATTAGGGAAATATACATTGAGAGTAGCCGAGTGGAAGAGATAAATAGAAATGAGTTTTCAGATGATTTGTTTATAGATCAAACCAATAATTAATCTTCAAACATTATATGTACTCACTAACAATAAAGGGTGATAGTAACAGTATAGACCAGTAACATTACAAGATTAAGGGGCTATTTAGTAGAACAGCCGACTGAGGTCATCAGATATAGCTTTTCATTAAAAAGGTTTGGGTTTGGATGGTTAAGGGGAGTGCTTGAAGGAGAATTTATTGTTGGCCAATGCGGGGCGCCTTCTACGTTTTTGTTTGGTTGTTGGAATAAATGTTTAGTAATATGGGTTTATGGAATGCTACTAAATGTTACCGTTTTACACACGGGTTTCCTCAGATTTTTTAAGTAATAATAATTCAGTTAGGCATAAAAATTACTATCATAGAGCAATAAATACTTAACTTCTAGGTCAAAAGGTCAATAAAACTCATAACGTTACTATTTTTGACTCTGAGAACAATTTAGCTAAATCAGAGTATTTGGAATACATTTTAATAGGATCACAGGGGTCGATAATAATCACACATCTCAACACATTAATATAAGCATGAAATGCCTTTTTATCACAAAGGGTCTGTTTAATTATATTTAGATATATCAGCTATTAATGATATAACGGGCCACCAATCCGAGGAGTAGTCCGGTTTGTTTAGTCTCTATATGCAGGATCTCCACTTGTAAAGGAGCTCAGGAAAATATTCACTGGAAAAAATATCAGCTGTCCAGCCGAGGGAACCAGGAAGGGAATCGTCAGCCAACGAGACATGAAAGCATCCGATACCGACCTTTTGAAAGCATTTGGATGTGATGAAGTGTTGGGATTGGATGTATAAGGGAAGGGTTGTACAGAGAATTTGTTGGCCAATACAGGGCATCTTCCACGCTGCCATCTGGTTGTTGAGAGAGACATTTAATGAGAAAGCTTCATGTAATGTTACTAATAATCCAAAATCTAAAAGGTACAAATTTGGACATTAGTCCCACTCTCAAAAGTTTGAAACATTTTCAAGAGGTCGGAATAAAATCTTCATTATAATGGCCAATTGAGCGCAATACCAATTACTACTAGTTAGTTGTTTTCACACAGGTTTTCTTATAACTTTTTAAGCATTAGTACTTCATTGAGGCATAAAAATAGATAATTAATGTACCAGAAACTGGACGGACACTTGTGCCTACCCAGTGGAGGACCCGGATACGACCACCCATGTGAGTCTAGAGTATCGCACGAGCTGACGAGTGCAACGGGAAGGACTGTAGGTGTATAGACCTGGGGGTGAGTCCCCGGATACGCAATCTTAGCAGGAAAGCACGGACTATACACTGAACAATTACAATTACAATTACAATAAATTTTTTTTATAAAAAAAAATATTTTTTTGTGTGTTTTTTTTTTTTTTTTTAATTTTATTTTACAACAACACCTTTTTGCAAACCCATTTTTTTTCCCACGAAATTTTTTCCCCCCCACAATTTTTAAAAAAAAGTTAGTGCTTATTAGGTTGTCAAATCAATAAAAAATGTCGCTTTTTATATTCCGTTAAATTAGATTTATTTTATGAGCTCAAAATCAATTTTAGTGATCACATAGACGATTCATCACAATTTTCAAATAAAATAAAATAAGTTAATTAATACACTAAAAATATTTAGTGACAGTTAACTTTCATACAAAGTCCCATAGAGGGGTGTATGAATACTGTTTTTTTTTAAATGCAATCGCACAAATATTTCCTGTGTATTAAAATTCATAACATTTTGCAAATACTCAAGCTTCTTAGTCAAATGCATATAGAGAATTTCGTCCAAATAAAAAAGTCGATTAAAATGTTACACATTATCAGGGCATTCTGACTGGAAATGCTCCTGATTGATTTCACACCACAAGTTGTCACTATTACATACGTGGCAGGCTATAAGTGTTAAATCAAATTGCTAATTATTTTAAACCGTGGAATCAGCTGTCAAAGTGGTTGAATAAAACAGTAAATTGTTATTTTAAAAGAAGTATTATAATCTGAAGTCTATACTTCTTCAAATGCTTAAGTGTGAGGTGATAGGGTGTGATATAACGTTTGTATTAAAAAAAGAATGGACAAAAATTGCGGATTTTTAATGGGTTTATCTTCGACGAAACTACCCATGCAGCAACAATCATAGTAACCCATGAGTCAGCAGACAAAATTTGATAGCTCTATCAGTCGAACTCTAACTGGGATGGCAAAAACAGTGAAGCAACTCCGCTCAAAAGTGTGCGCGTTCAAAGAACGGCACCCCGCCGCGTCGAAAACGGACATCGTGCGGCACTTTGAGGACGCCGGATACGCCCGTTCCAGCATCTACAACATCTTGGCACTATTAGACAACAATCAGAGCATCGAAAGAAAGCCCGGTTCCGAACGGCCGACGACCCTGAGCGACAAGAGGCTCCAAAGGATGCTGAAGAGGAAGACCGAGGGAACAGTGGCTACATCGCTGCGTGCGCTTGGCCGGGAGGTCGGTTCAACCGGCCAAACAGTGAAAAAGTACCTGGCGAACATGAACATACATGTCAGGAAGCGGAAGTCGCGTCCACTGGTTTCGGAGCTGCAGGCAATGGCGCAGCGGCAGCGGCTGAATAAGATGCTCAAATCGATTTTCCCGGTGAATCGCAACGTGGCGGTGGTGATGGACGACGAGACCTATCTCACCCTGGATGGCAACGGCCCCCATGGATGAAGTGAGCTCCGATGTGAAGTTCATTTCACACACCAAGTTCCCCAAGAAGGTGCTGCTGTGGCTGACAATCAGCGAGAAGGGGATGTCAAAGCCACTCTTCTTTCGCTCCGGACTGGCCGTGAACGGGGAAATTTATAGTACGAAATGCCTGCCGGAAGTTGCGTCGTTTATCAATAAATACCATAAGGGCGAAGACGCGGTGTTCTGGTCGGATCTGGCGTCGGCGCACTACTCGTAGCGATCGTTGGAGGAGATTGAGCCGGCTGAATATCGATATGGTACCCAAGTCGGCGAACCCGCCCAACGTCCCCCAGCTGTGTCCGATCGAGAATTTCTGGGCCAACCTGAAGCGTAAGATCTACTCCAACAGGAATTGATAAATAAAACGAAGAAAGAACTCAAAAACATGCCTAAACGCATGTTTTCGTCCGCCATGGCGAATGTTCCGGTTAACTGCCGGAAGGCCGCTCGCAAGGGCGTAGAATTGTTTAACAAGTAAGCTTAAATAATTACCTTCCATGGGAAATTTATCAAAAGCAATTATATATCTTAGCTTTTTTTTATCACCATCCGAAAAAAGTCAATTTTTTTAATGCAAACGTTATATGGTATGAAAAAATCAATGTACGTACACATCGCATTTCTTATTCATGCAACAGAAAAGTTTATTTTAGGCCAAATCATTAAAAATATCTATTTATTTATATTTATATATTCGTTCCACGAGGAACAAACCTTCATGTAAGTACCTTGCTACTTTATACTAGCAGGTCTAAAAATGTTGTTTAAGCTTGGAGCAGATTAAATTATTTTCCGTGTACAATGTGCGACTTCAACCGCAAGATGTCGCGATTAAGAGCACTCAAAATTCATCATTATTTGTCGTTCAAGATATACTTCCGTTCTGTGATTTCCTGTCTTAGGTGCGTTGCAAACGTTTAGACGCAGAGAGTGTTGATGCTGCATCTTTGTTACAGTAAGTAAAACTTTGTGATGTGCTTAATTTTCGTCATTAATTGTTGTTTTCTCTAGGAATGGGAAAGGCAACACGACTGAGCGAGGTAGAGTAAGACCAAATCCTGGTTCTGGTGGCAAACAAATGTTCAATTCGAGGGATCGCCAATCTAATCAAGAGAAGGTGGTGCAGAATTATTTGAAAGAGCTTTAAAAAATACGTCATGAAGCGGGGAAGCACCAAGGGAATTTCTCAGTTGACACCCAGCAACAGGGACAAATTCTGCATGAAGCAACCAAACATCGCTTGACCTGTCGACAGATGATCAGCAAACTTGATCTCTCTATTCACAAAAGCACCGTTAGCCGCGTTATCAGTGCATCTCCAAACATAAAATGGACAAAACTAAAGCCAAAACCCAAGCTGACCAAGCTGAAGCCCATGCACAAAGCAAACCGATTAAAGTTTGCACAGAACCACTTCTACTGGATTGATGAATGGCCCCAAGTTTTTTTTTTCGATGAGAAAAAGTTTAATTTGGATTGGATGGGTTTGATTACTACCGTACCATCTGAGAGACAAAGATGTCACACGATCCAAGAGGAACTTTGGAAGAGCAAAAGTAATGGATTTAGTGATGATTCTAATCTACCGATTTCCAGGATCTCAACGAAAATGAACTCAAGCAGTTACCGTGAGCTCCTAGACGATGTTTTGATACCGTATTCGGAGGAACACTTGTACGATTCGGCTATTTTTCATGATAAAATGCGGATAATGCGTCAATCCATGTATCACGCCAACCAAAAGCATGGTTTGTGAACAAGGACATCACTGTTTCAAACATGGTGTCTTGTAGTCCGGATTTTCCCCATTGATAATCTGCGGGGCATTTTGGCTTCGAAGGTTTATGCGAATGGATGCATCAGTATGCATCAAGGAGTGCTGTGAGAAAATTGATTCTCAAACCGTCGAAAAAAAAATTGTAAATTCGATGCCCCGCAGAATTTTCGATGTTATCAAGCATCAAAATAGAGCTACCAAGTACTAAAGCCTCAAGTGTATTTAGAAAATCTAATTTTACAGTGCGGCTAAAGGATTACAATACCATATTTTTGTGTTTTGTTTTTGTCAGCTAAAGCTACATAAAAGGAACTATTTTTGAAGAAACTTGATATGAATAAACCATAGTAAAAAAATCCATTCTTTGATTCTTTTCTTGAAAAATTCGATGCGGCTAATCAAATGCAACGTACTGTAGTATACATCAATGATACTCATACTCTTTACCGGAGAAATTCGAGTGATTTTTCACTTCTCTCAACACACTTTAAGCCTTTTTTTGAATTGATGCATGCCAAAGGAGTATTGATCCTCCAAACGATTTTTTAATCAGTCATTATCTTCCTTTTATTATTGTCCCGTTACTAATAACAGTATCGAGGATAAGGATTTAAATGGGAGCCTTTTTTTTCGCCATCAACTAAACATTTGTAATACATATAAATGAACGGTCGTTCGACCACATCGTGACTTCGCAAAGAACTAAGCTAGCTTTTAATATCAAGTCAAACGAGCAACGGTTGAGCTATAGATTAGCCGGACATGAAGGTCCGATAAAAAGTGGTAGATATGCTGTTGTTAGCTGCTGCTACGTGACGGAAGTTTTCCGTTCGTTTTCTGAACTTTCGTTGACGATGCAAATTATGTAGCTAATTAGCGATTCATACCTTATTCACGGTTTTAATTAGCGATCATCGCCCAAAGAGGGAGTATCAGTGTAAGAAAATGCCATAGCATTTCAAGTGGGTTGGGTCTGTTTCAATGAAGGGCATTAAACTTTGCTCTGCGCCCGTTCAAGTGGAATGGCATTGGTCGGTAAAGGGTTGGCAAGAAGAAAATTAAACATTCTATTTCGTTGACAGAATCCTATTTGAATGCAAACGGTGCTGTAGAGAGGGACGTTCCGTTCCATTAGAGTAGTTGCATTCGCTGGACCTTGCTACGACGTTGCTCGCATCTCCTGCAGCGTGCATGTTTGTGCCGCCAAATGATACCTACCGCAGCCGATATGTCACAGCTTATTGACTTCGTTTTGTTGGCTG
Source organism: Aedes koreicus (assembly GCA_024533555.2). NCBI lineage: Eukaryota > Metazoa > Arthropoda > Insecta > Diptera > Culicidae > Aedes > Aedes koreicus. The sequence goes on along the minus strand of JAHHFK020001234.1, from coordinate 59,507 downwards.
TGGGGGCCACTGGTCAATTGGGGCACGTGTCAGCTGCTTTCGCTGGCGGTGTAGTTGATGAGGGTGGCGACGGAGGTAGTTGCGGTGACTGAAATCCTATTATGAAATGTCAGCGCAAACGACATGAAAGGGTTGACCAGAAAGTGTCAGACCCGATGCAATGGTCAATAGACACGCTTCTCGGTGGCTCTGACATGACCTAGGAGCTGTGGTGGATCAACATTTCTGGTTGGCTCTGGGCCACGAAAAGTCATAGTCAGATATCGACGTTCTAAGCGTATCGGTGACAGAACGGTATCATGTTTCTTTCAACTGGGAACTCCTCCAGACCGTAGCTCACAGACGGGCTGGCAATTAATAGAGCATAAGATTTTACCATTCCCAGACGTACTCATACATTTCCATTATATGCTCATTCACATGCAAGCCATTCATTTCTCAACTCGACGTGGATGTTGTTCTCCTCCTGGGGGAAAGAAAATTGTCATGCAAGGAAAAGCTCTTATAAATGTCCCAATCCCAGCGGAGAGCAGGATTTATTCTTAAAAGTTGCCATTCCTATCCTAATGCGACTTGTTCCGGACGACAGCGGAAAACTATGAACAATTAATTTTCATTAAAATTTCTCATCCCTCAACTCCTGTGGCTTGGTCTGATTATCTTGAGGTGAGGATTATAAACCTCATCCCTCTTTTCCGGTTGTGCTTGCCTTTCCTGTGTAGCATTTTGTCTGGGAAGGTAGCCGGAGCCGTCTTTATTTTTTGTTTCCTCGGTATTGTGTCTCCCGGCTGGTTTTAATCATTCTTGGAAGCAAGATCGTCTTTCTTGAGCATTTTGAATTGGATAGGTGTGTACTTGCTCTTGGTATTAATAGATAACCTTTGAGGTTTTGCTTAAAGGTTGAGCAGTTGGCTACTTTTGTGTGAGGGTTTGTTTTAGAGGTGTGCATTGAACTAATGTAAATTTTGAAATTTTAAGTCCCTTATGTTTACACGATTAAGAATTAGTTCCTGATAATTCTCCCAAAATTTGATCATATTTAGTTTGAAACTGACTGTAAACAAACCACTTTGAAATTTGTATGGAAATTACTATGGAAAACCTAAAATGTAGGTTTTTTCGCTCTATAAACTCGCTTAATCAATCTGCTTTTAATCTTTTTATCGGCATCAAATGTTTTAGTGCACGCAAAAATGTCGAAATTTGAGCCAAATAAGCGTCATTTGCGGGAAATTTAGCTTCTTGCTTTCCGTTCGATAAAATCTGCGGCTGAAGCGCATCGTATGATTGCTGCAACTTACAGGGTAGGCCCAAATAAGTGACGCAGTATTTTGTTTCAGTGTGGAATTCTTCTAGCCATCGCAAGAGCCATCTGGTTGCCAGCATATTAAAGAGGGACTGATCAATATGTAAGCAAACTAGTGTTCGCTAGATTTCGACGACAGGAAGTGCCTAAGAAAAATATGGATTTCAAAAGACAACGGATTTCGTTGTATCATTTGGCGGGAAAGCGTCCCAACCAGATGCTGGCCGAGACCCGAAAGGAAGGAATATGCCGCACATTAATCGACCGGACGTTGAAATGGAGATGGAGGACGAGGGGAACCATCGATCCAAAGAAAAAACCAGGTCGTCCTCGCAGTGTACGTACCAAACGGCTTGTAAAGGCGGTGCGTGAATTCGCCGAAATCCCTGTCGTTTTTCATATAAACTGGCTCAGGATATGGACGTCTCCAGGAAAACTATCAGATCAGTTCTCAAAGAGGATTTGAGATTGGTGCCGTACAAGAAAAGAAAAATTCATGGACTTTCGGAAGCCAACAAGAAGAACGGAGTCATTCGTTGTCGCGAATTACTTCGTCGGCACGGTGATTCCATGGTTGTGTTTTCGGATGAGAAAAATTTCGCATTGCATCAAAGTTTCAATGCACAAAATGACAGGGTCTATGCAGCGGGTATTCAGGATATCCCTTCTTCAATTCGCGCAGTTCAACGCTTCCAAAATCATACTTCGGTCATGGTTTGGGGAGCGATTTCTGCGGAAGGTCGTCTACCACTGCTTTTCATTGATAAGGGTGTAAAAATCAACGCAGCATACTACGTTAAAGAGGTCCTGGAAAAGCATTTGAAGAAGCATACCTCAACGATGTTCGGTAACCGCAAATGGGTGTTGCAACAGGATTCTGCGCCGTCCCATGGAGCAAAGATTACCCAAGCATGGTGCACCAAGAATTTGCCAGACTTCATTCCTAAGGAATTATGGCCAGCTTCTTCGCCAGATGCAAATCCTCTGGATTTCTCTATTTGGGTAATCATGGAAGCTCACTTTCGAGATCTCAAACCAATGGGTATTGAAACATTCAAAGCTACCATACAGAAGATATGGGATGAAATCCCCGAGAATCAGGTGCGTGCCGCTTGCAATTCCTTTCCGAAGAGACTAAGGGTAATAATTAAAGCTAAAGGCGATAGAATCGAAATGTAAATATGTACACATAAACAATAAAATATAAGAAACAGAATAACAAAGAAACATTTAAATTATTTGTCTTTTCGTGGGAGATACAGTCTTTGTTTCATGCGTCACTTTTTTGGGCCTACCCTGTATATAGACACAAAAGAGAATGATTCGTTTCTCCACCCCAAAATTGAAAACAACACAGCAAAGAAGACGCACCCCCCCGACAAAAAAAAAAAAATAAAAAAATAAAGATAGGAAGTAATAATAACAAAAAAATAAAGCACAACCCACACACACACTCACACAGTGTGGGGCGCTACCCCACAACACACCCCCCCCCCTCGTAACCCCCCCGCAAAACCCCACCACCCCCCACCCCCCACACCGCCGAAAGTTTTTTTTCACGTGTGAACCCCCCCCCCCACCAAAGGAAGGGTTTTCTGGTATCGTTTTTTCACGGAACCAAAAAAACGGGGCCGCCCCCCCCCCCCCCCCCCCCCCCCCCCCACCCCCCCAAACCACCCCCGATACTATTCCCTTCTTTTTTTTTGGGGCCAACCCCGCGGGATAAAATATTAACCTTTCCCACCGGGAAAGACCACCCCCACAGCCCCCCCCCCCCCCCCACCAGATTTGTTTAACCCGCACCCCCCCCCAAAAACCCCACAAAAAAACACCCCCAAAAAACCCACCAAAAAATTTTTCCCCCCCACCCCACCCCCCCCCCCCCAAAAAAAAAAGGAAAAAACCGCGGCAGCGGTGGTCAATACATTCAAGAATAAATATTTGCACACCTGATAGCTTATCAAATAAAGAAGATACAACTTTGCCGAACAGCATTTTTCGAATAAATTTGACGAACAAAAGCTGTTAATTATTCAAGTCGCTACTGTCTTATAATTTAGCTCGCTCAACATGCATTACATGTATGCAATACATTGAGCATATATACACTCAGCGAAATAAACTTTCTATATTCATAAGATTACATTATGATTATTTGCTATAAGAAAGCAGTATGAATTTAATAAATTTGCTATATGAAATAAAATGATGTTGAAAAATAAAAATATGGAGCAACCTGGATTCGAACTTTGAACGTAGAGGTTATAGGTCGAGTGACTTGACCACTAGTATATATCAACGGCAAAGAGTAAATGCACCCTTCTTTTTGGGGAAATGCTCCTTAAACTTTGGAAAAATGCTCCTTAGATGCGTTTGCCCGGTATAATGTTTTAAGTTTCTGAATTTAAGAGTCGTCAAAACGAAATTAAGACCCGTCAAAACGAAATTAAGACTCTTCAAAATTAAGTTAGAACTCGTCAAAATTAAATTTAAACCCGTCAAAACTACCTACAAGATTGTGGAGCGAAGCTCTGCCATACAATCTTGAAGAAACTTAAGACCCGTCAAAACACCCGGCAAGCGCTAACCAGAAGGTTAATACCTCCGATTGCATTATACCGGGCAAACGCATCTAAGGAGCATTTTTCCAAAGTTTAAGGAGCAATTCCCCAAAAAGAAGGGTGCATTTACCCTGCTGCCATATATCAACACATATAAATGGGAAAGCTTCAAGGCGCGAACAAGAACAACGTCGTGTAAAACAAAATGCATTCATAAGTCAACCTTATGAAATTTAAAGCATCGTTCATAAGTTGAACCTTATGAAATTCATTAGTTTATTTGGCTGAGTGTATATTTGCAGCTATGTCACACTGTAAAATGTAGTGTGAAAGTAGATGAAAATCGATTGATTCTGTTTAAACGCGATTTTTTTTTTTTTTATTTCGATTAATATCGTACCTTCATGTACTTCGGATTTTCTTTCTTAGAAAGTTTACGAAGAGAATAAGAAATAAGGCGATTTTATCGACTTTTTTTTTTAGATAAAAAAAACTACAACGTTACAGCCCACTGGGGTTGTACCCAACATTGACGTAGAACTACGTAGCAATGTCTAATGAATGTTGAATTTTTTTTTTTTTCAATATTTTGTGACGGTCGCCATTTCTAAAATTTCTAGTTGGTATTCTAAGCTGAATCTATTAGGTGAGCGACTAAGTTCTCGCTGTTTTTTGGTGAAAAAGGAACTTTATTTTGAAAACAAAGGTTACAAACGAATTATTCAAAGTATTGCCCATCACTAGCTACGACTTTTTCCCATCTTTCTGGTAGAACGTGAATACCATTTCGATAGAACTGTTCGGCTTTTGATACTATCCAAGAATCAAGCCATTTTGAGATGTCATCATATGAGTGGAATTGCTGACCAGTGAGACCATGTGCCATCGAACGGAACAAGTAATAATCGGACGGTGCAATATCAGGAGAATATGGCGGGTGGGGTAGGACTTCCCATTTGAGCGTTTCCAAGTAGGTTTTCACGGGTTTCGCAACGTGAGGTCGAGCGTTGTCATGCTGAAGAATCACTTTTTCGTGTCTGTGCTCGTATTGTGGCCGTTTTTCGTGCAGTGCTCGGCTCAATCGCATCAATTGAGTTCGATACCGTTCCCCGGTTATGGTTTCGTTTGGTTTCAACAGCTCATAATAAATAACACCAACTTGGTCCCACCAAATACACAGCATAACCTTCGCAGCGTGAATATTCGGCCTAGGCGACGATGTTGAAGCATGCCCGGGCAGTCTCCATGAATGTTTCCGTTTTGGGTTACTGTAATGAATCCATTTTTCGTCACCCGTCACAATGCGATGTAGAAAACTCGTCCTTTTTTGCCGTTGGAGCAGTTGTTCAAAGACGAAAAAACGACGCTCAACATCTCTTGGCTTCAAATCGTAAGGAACCCAAGTTCCTTGCTTTTGAATCATTCCCAACGCATGCAATCGCTTAGAAACTTCTTGGCGGGAAACTCCTAATCCTGAACCAAGCTCTTCTTGCGTTTGACACGGATCCTCATCGAGCAATGCCTCCAATTCAGAGTCTTCGAAGTTTTTTGACCTTCCTTCACGCGGACGATCATCAACACTGAAATCACCGTTTTTGAAGCGACGAAACCAATCACGACACGTTGTTTCACTCAGAGCAGCATCACCGTAAACTTTTTGGAGCTCTCGATGTGCTTCAGCCGCCGTTTTCTTCGAATGAAAGAAGAAAATCAACACTTCCCGCAAATGACGATTATTTGGCACGAAATCAGACATCTTCAAACAACCAAAATATATAACACTAAACCAAAATCACTGATTTGGCAAAGCGGTTTGTTTACCATATGTCTGAGCTTGGTTTATGACGCTTGAGATGTACAACATTTGACCAGTAATACTAGCTGGCGTAACGCAATTACGCAATTACAACAGAAGAGGAAAAACACATAATCCACACAAGCAGCACATTTGTTGCACATCAGTCGATATTACTTCAATATGACTCAATTAAGTCACAATCAAGTTGCTGTAACCGATTTTGACGGTTTTGTGTTGCTTGGGACGTATACCTCTCTATTCTTCACCCTATCGCTCACGTCAAGGCATCTTATGATGCTTCATTACTACTACACCTACGCTATGTACACTAAACACTAGAGTGACAATGTAATGTATGGGAAAAATTTGGCCATCGAGCTTAAAAATAGACCAGCGGACACCAAAAGAAATTGCCTTTCGGGGACCTCTAAAATTCTCGATTCTCGATTCCCATGCCAAACGTCACAAAAATCCATGAAATTGGTGATATCTCGAAAAGTGTCTTCTTTTGAAAAAATTGCCTCTCAGGGACCTAGAAAATCCTCGGAAATCTAAAAATCCTTTCCTAAAGGGCTAACACGAAATTATTGCGACACATTCAACAGGGCATAACTTTTTTACCATTGGGTAAAAATCAACCAAAACCAAGCTTAGTTTTTTTTTAGAGACAGAGAGAGAGCGGAGAGAGAGAGAGAGAGAGAGATAGAGAGAGAGAATTACACCGTCATCAACCAGTTGCTGCACAGACTGAACACTTAACATTATACAATGGACAACACAACACCCGGTGGACCCATATAGTAGGGACATTATCGAGTTCCGTTGGCTGGAGCGGGAATCGAGCCCTCACTTTGTGACAATCCACCTGAACGACGGGTGGATTAACTTTTCTGCTCTCACCCAAAGCATTTTACAATACCTGTCCGATTTTGGCAACAAGATTAAACTATTCTAGACTTGATCTGGAATGAAAAAACGAGATTTTAAAAACTCTCGATTTTCCCCAAGTTTTAAAATCGAATCCTATTATATAGGAAACATGTTGAAATCTAAAAGTTTTTACTGAAAATATACTTTTCCTTGCGGCCCGCTCGCCCACACTGAAAATTAAATTTCGTTTTTATTACGAAATCGAATGTAGAACTAACAAATCTATTCTTTGTTTTCTACACCGAAATTGATTTGTACTTTTCAAGACCTTTGTATTCAATGTCACAATGCTGTTACATAACTGTTAAAAACACGAAGCATTAGCTGACACAGAAAGAACACTCGTTCATTGTACGAAAACAATACAAAATGCTACGAATATTTTGTTATCAATAAGAATGCATGGTTACATGATTGACTGACAGAACTTCTATATCGACTATGTAAGTGAAAAAAAAAGCGCAAACCACGAGGAGTTTTTCAGTTTTTTTTTAATATTTCTGAAATGAGGTTCGAACTTGTATTTTTGGGAAGATTTGTTATTAAATCCGTGGTTGATCTCACTAAGCCATGGTGACTCGTTAGAAGTTACTTGATTAATGAGTATGAACTTATAACTCTCGATAGCGCTCTAACTTTTATTTTGGGATAAATCAATGATTCCAGCCCACCCAAGTAGCAAAACCAACATGTAAGAGTACGATTGAAGAAAAGCAGTGATAGGTTGGTCTTCACAAAATTCATTTCGTGCATTGTACAAAAAGGTATAATGACAGCATTTCACCAGATGACAAGCATAAGGAATATATCATACAAATTACGAGGAATTTATTATATGAACAAAATCCATGTTTACGAAACAAGGGAAAGCTAATTCACGAAAATAAATTTTCAGTGCATATACCGACAAAGCAACACCGCAAAAACATCGTTTTTTTACTCACCGTGCTCACACCGTTTCAATAGAATTTTTTTTAATGGTTGTTCAAATAATAAGTGGTAAGTTTTTAACAAACATACATTTTGAGTTTTGGTGGTGTATAGCTTCTGGTTTGTGTCCTCTTAACTTAACTTCAGTTTAATTATTTTCTCTGTTTTCTCTAAACATAACTTTGCATAACTTTACAAACCGACGTAAGTTGCGATTGTAAGCAAGCTGTGATTTTTGTGATAAATTGTTGCTAGTTGTATTCTTAATACACGAGTAATAAGAAATAATTTAGGAAGTTTTATTCATCAATGACGAAAAGGAATTCATATGCGTTCTATCTGCTACTCCTCAATATTTTTAAAATACTGGTGCATCTGCTTTTTGAATTTTGAACCGATTTATATACCATATGATCAAAGTGAAACACGATCTATCGAAACGGTATAGTGTCGATGGTATAGTGTCGTCGTATCAAGTGGAGTGTATCTGAGTAGTATAAAACAAAAGCGGTGTATTATTGAATGTTATTAAAATTGTTGTTTAAATTCGAGAAAAACCATCATTTTGCATAATTTTCTCTTCGTGGTTATTGCAGCGGCATTTATTTAGTTTTGTTCGTTTGTTCCTTTTAATTACATTTATGGTACTACTAGATAACAATAAATCAAAGAACTGGTAATAATTTACAAAAATCATTGCGCAATTCACACAATGTGCACTCACCAGCAGAGAACTTTTCCGAAATCCAATTTAGAATGACAAGTAATGAACATCGACTTTAATAGTAGCTTTCTTCTGGGTTTATGCGAGTGTTCTCGACTTGTTGTGGTATGTATTTGATTGATGAATTTCCTACCAATGAACCTATTCAACTTAGTATTGTTTTAAAACCGAGTGCTAACCGAGTGCTTATGTATGTATTGTATCCGGTGATACAAAACGTTCATTCTATTTATGAACACGCGTTACACGCGTACAAACATTCTTCTATTTATGAACACGCGCCGTTTTTTCCCATAGAAACTGATAAAATCTTTGAAGGAGGGGGGGGGGGGCATCTTGCTATGAGGAACCAGGTGGGTCTCCACTGGTGGACTGCCTGTCCATCTGCCAAATTTAGAAGACGTCTACATTGAGTTAACTCAAATTATAATGGCATCATGCCTACATCACAATATATTGGGATTGGTTGAGCAGATTGGAGATAATGAAATCATTGGGTAAAGGAACCAGTCTCCCCCGGTTGGTGCTAAACGGATGAGCCTGGAAATAGAAGTTAAAGTTGCCAGAAAGCACAAAATGCATCTACGCACTCTTATTTTTAACAAATCCCTCAATCGCAAATTTAAATGGATTATAATAGTTCTTAAGAAGTCTCTACTTGATTGATACAGTTGTTAAAATTGTAAGTTTATGAAAAAGAGTATACTACGAGCATCGGCTGTGAAAGGTTGTGTCGATGCTTAATTACGCACTATTTTGTTATCGGGTATGGCGCGTTTCGTATTGTTTCGGTTATCTATAATTCAGCGATGCGAGTGCTCGAGTAAGCATAGAAAAAACTACAAAAATGCTTCATGGTGAGATGTGGTGGTTCGCCGGGCTGGTGGACCGGTGGTGAGGATCACAATAAATTTTCATCCATAATATTGGTTTGCCATACTTGCCGTGTCACTTGGAGAAAGAAAGCCACTATACCTTTTAGTGAGTGGCTCCAATACCATCCTTACTATTGGTTTATATCGGTTCAAACCGGATTTCCAGCATTATAGAGAATCTTTTTGTTTTTCCAATGAAAAACCACCACCACACTTTGTGAGTGGTTCCAATAGCATCCTCACTGTTGGTTTAAATAGGTTAAAATCAGAAATCGGTACTAATATTTAAATACTAGCTGAACCCGGTGCGTGCGCTGCTACGCTTGCAACTAATTGAAAGAAAATTTAATATAACTGGCACGTTTATGGTTTTATTTTTCGAAATGAATTTTTTTCTTGTAATAAGCAGGGGTTCAAACTTCTATCAAAACATGCTTCTTACCCGAGAAATACACGTTTTGTGTTTAAGTAATCTGGACAATTCTCATTTTTGGTTGAAATTTGTGTTTCATTTGTATGGGAGCCTTCCCTTCCAGAGGGGGGTGGTTTCTGAAACCACCATACAATCATTGCCTTCAAAACCCCCCACATGCCAAATTAGGTTCCATTTGCTTGATTCGTTCTCGAACCATTACATTGGGCTCATCGATTATAATAAAAATTGGAGTTTCATTTGTTTGAAGCCCCCCCCTTCTTCAGAGAGGGGAGGTGTCTTGAACTACCATAGAAACATTTTTGCCTTCAAAACTCCCCACATGCCAAATTTGATTCAATTTGCTTGATTAGTTCTCGGGTTATGATGAAATTTGTGTCTCATTTGTATGAGAGCGCTCCTTCCTGAGCGAGAAGGGGTCTCAAACAATCATAAGAACCTTTCTCAGCCCCAAAAACCCCTTCATATAAATTGTCACGTTGGTCGGTTCATAACTTTCCGAGTCTATAAGGGTCTGACAGACAGACAGACAGAAATTCATTTTTATGTATATAGAAATCTAGCCTCCAATAACCCCCATATGCTAAAAAGGGTTTCATTTACTTGATTAGTTCTCGAGTTATGCAGAAATTTGCTTTTCATTGGTATGGGAGCCCCCCCCCCCCTTCAAAATGGGGAGGGGTATTGAACTGGCACAGAAACCTTTCTTGCCTCCAAAAACCTCAACATGCCAAATGCCAAATTTGGTATCATTTGCTTCATTGGCTCTCGAGTCATGCTAAAAATTATGTTTCATTTTTATGAGAGTCTCCCTTTGCAGAAGGCGGAGGGGTCTCAAACCACATAAGAAACATTTATTTCTCTCAAAAACCTCCACATGCCAAATTTGGTTCGATTTGCTTTAATTTTTATCGAGTTATGCAGAAATTCGCGTTTCATTTGTATGAGAGACCCCTCTTTCAGTGAGCGGAGGAGTCTAAAACCGCAATAGAATCATTTTTTGCCTTCGAAAACCTCCACATGCCAAATTGGGTTCCATTAACTTGATAAATTCTCGAGTTATTCAGAAATTTGTGTTGGATTTGTTTGGAAACTCCCCTCCCTCCCTCTTCCAGATAGCGGAGGAGTCTCAAACTTCCATAGAAACATTTCTCTCCTCCAAAAACCTCCACATGCCAAATTTGGTGCCGTATGCTTGATAAGTTCTCGAGTTATGCACAAATTTGTGTTTCATTAGTATGAGAGCCCCCCTCTTACAGAGGGCGGAGGGGTCTTGAGTTACTATAGAAACATTTCTTGTCTTCAAAAACCTCTACCTGCCAAATTTGGTTCCATTTACTTGATTAGTTCTCGAGTTATGCAGAAACTTGTGTTTCATTTGTATGGGAGAAACGTCCCGCCCCCCCCCCCCCCACCACCTTAGAAACATTTATTGCCTTTAAAATCCCCGCAGCCAAATTTGGTTCCATTTGCTTTATTAGATCTAGAGTTATGAAGAAGTTTCAGTTTCATTTGTATGACAGCACCCCTTTTATGAGAGGGGAGGGGTCTCAAACCACCATAGAAAATATTTTCGCCACCAGAAAACCCCACATGCCAAATTTGGTTCCATTTGCTTGATTAGTTCTCGAGTTATGCAGAAACTTGTGTTTCATTTGAATGGGAGCCCCGCCCCCCCTACCAGAGAGAGAGGAGAGGTCTCGAACCACCCTAGAAACATTTATTACCTTTAAAATCCCCGCAAGCCAAATTTGGTTCCATTTGCTTTATTAGATCTAGAGTTATGAAGAAATTTCAGTTTCATTTGTATGACAGCACCCCTTCTATGAGAGGGGAGGGGTCTCAATCCACCATAGAAATATTTCTTGCCTCCAAAAACTAACGCATGCTAAATTTGGGTTCCTTTACTCGATCAGCTCTCGAGATATGCAGAAAATTGTGTTTCATTTGTATGGGAGCCCCCCCCCCCCTACCAGAGAGAGAGAGGAGGGGTCTCAAACCACCGTAGAAATATGTATTGCCCTTAAAATCCCCGCAAGCCAAATTTGGTTCCATTTGCTTTATTAGATCTTAAGTTATGAAGTAATTTCAGTTTCATTTGTATGACAGCACCCCTTCTAGGAGAGGGAGGGGGTCTCAAACCAGCATAGAAACATTTTTCGCCACCAGAAAACCCCACATGCCAAATTTGGTTCCATTTGCTTGATTAGTTCTTGAGATATGCAGACACTTCTGTTTCATTTGTATGGGAGCCTCCCTTTCTAGAGAGGGGAGGGGTCTCAAACTACCATAGAAACATTTTTTGCCTCCAAAAACTTTTGCATGCTAAATTTGGATTCTTTTGCTTGATCAGTTGTCGAGTTATGCCGAAATATGTGTTTCATTTGTATGGGAGCCCCCCCTTTCAGAGGAGGGAGGGGTCTCTTACTATCTTAAGAACCTTCCTCGGCCCCAAAAAACCATACGGCCCCAAAAAACCAACAATACATTTTTATATATATAGTCTCAACCATCATCTGTTGGTTCTCTATGTTATAACAACTGATCTGGCAGCAACGGAGTAGCAACCTTGGGTGGTCAATCATGCTCATTATATTGCTCATGCTCGTAGAAAGGGATAAAATCTTTGAATAGGATAAGACCACTGCAACTTCTCGCACTGATTAGCATGCTGTCTTGCTTTCTCACACGCTTCTCAAATTACTGGTCTGAAAATCGGATACGATACGTCTCGTTTCACCTGGATTCTTCCGTAGCATGTGCTCCATTAATATCTCTTGGATACAGAAACAATATTTCAAAATACTGAATCAAACTTTACGATATGATTAACATATATTCTCAATAATACGAAACTACAGTACCGTAAAACGGGATATTATTGATCAGCGGGGTAACATTGATCAGTTTGTCCCATATCATGAATAGTTCAGATATACATTTTCCGTTGATACACTTTCTAACTATAGATTATGAATTATGTTTCCCAATCTGGTGTTATTTGACTTCCGAAAGCTATAACAATGGTTAAAATATTACGTTTTTTGATTGCCAAGAACTAAAAATTGAACTGAGCATAACTTTTTCCACTTTCAGCTAGCGGGAAAAAAACAATCAATGCTTGAATCATAGTAAACATTACTAGAGATATTTTTTAGATACGCTAGGTTAGCTAGGTTGGGTTTACTATTTAAAAAAAAATCTCATGGATGTCCGCTTTTTGCTACAACTTATTAAACAAACGAGGCGACTTCGCGCTTTTTCATTGAGGTAAAGGGACAATCTCACAAACATTAAAAATAAATAATAATAAATTGAAATATACATTAAAATTCTAAAAATAAAATCAAAAGTTAGGGGGGGCAACGGCAACTGGCTACGCCTATGACTATGTCTACCACAAACTGTTGCAAATTTTTGACGCTAGTATTGCTGGCTAATGAATTGTCACACAATATTAATAAGGATGTGAATGGGCAAGTACGACAAGTTAAACATGGATCATTTAAAATCCGTCCTTTTTAGGACGTTTAGTTTATTGGAATTTATCTAACATATCGTTCCAAATTCTTGTCAATTGGCAACCAGCGGTGGCCGAAATAGTTTCAGCTTTTCCTTTGTCGCATAACTTAAATCTTGTGTATAATTTCAAACACAGCTCGGAGATTTAAACGGTCTCTATATTATTCCGAAGCGCACGCTTATGGCAAGAGTAGCATACCAAATAGAAATTTTACATATGGCGACCGTCACAAAATATTGAAAAAAAAAAGAAAAAAGATTTTAACATTCATTAGACATTAGACTACATACACGGTAAGCTTCCTTTACCCATTAATGGGTACGATTTATTATTATTGTTATTCCCCCTGTGGAAATTTTTACCCCTTTTACGGTAAAACGGCGTTTACCCAGTTAAATGGGTAGACGCCGTTTTACGGTAAAATGGGTAAAACATTTCACAGGAGGAATAACAATAATAATAAATTGTACCCATTAATGGGTAAAGGAAGCTTACCGTGTAGTCCTACGTCAGCTTTGTGTACAGCCCCAGTGCTTTGACAAGAAGAAAACATCTTTGGGTTTTTTTTTTAAATTATAGGCAACAGAAATCAATAGCATTACAAAGCAACTTTTAAAATCTTGAATAAATAAATAACTAAGTAGACAGAGTGTATAAAACGAATCTATAGGATACAATTTTCTGCAAATATTTACAATTTTCATTTTCCAACATTTTCAAGCAACCCAAAACCTTTGCATGGTTTGAAAAAAAAAAGCATTTTCACTCTTCCTCTCTCCCTCTTTCCCAGTTATACCCTGTTTACATTAGTATACTAAAACTGCACTCAGCGAGTATTCAGCGTGATTGAAATAGGCATCAGTATTTCAGGAGCATCAGTAATTTGCACTTAGTGTCTGAGCAGTGCCAAACTACCATACATGTAAACAAGCTACTATCACGCTTCATAATCATATTGGGGGATGACAAATAACGGCAAACCACTAAGCAGAAGAAACAACAGCACACCTTTTTGAAACACGCGTATCCTTTCTCGTTGTTATCTCGAATTCCTCGGAACCAACGAGGAACAGATAACTCTTAGCGCAGCGGTCCGTCCGAAGTTGGTCGGGGCCGGTAGAGAGCCTCGGTTGTGGGGTGGTGTGGCGCATAATGTGTATCATTTAATTTAATTTGTATACGACATTGGGTGAATTTCATCCTTAAACCTCGTCCTCAAAGCGAGCAAAAAAGGGGTTTACTGAGATGATAATACACACCTGGTTTGGTTGGTCTGTTTCGTGGATTAGATGGTGGATTAGGAGGTTGCCGTCGTTGGGCTCTTTTTCCGGCTTGGCGAGGGCAAGGCTTGCTTGGGTTGGCGATGAGAGCAGATTTGTCTGCCAGGAAAAGATTACACGTTGAGAAAGGGAGGTCGTGTTGCAAAAATGAAGGAAGTTTCGTGTTTTATGTCGAGTCTTATTGCAGAACGCCGGCTGTTTAATTTTGCAACCGTGAATAGAAGTTAGCGTCGTAGCACTGTAATTTCATAAAATAGGTATGGTGTATTTTTCTCGTCAACAGTGATTAAGCAGTATCTAAATTCTGTTGCGGATTGATGTTGATTATTGCTGATGGCATGGATATGGTCAAGACTGCCATGAGCATTTTTTATATCATTAGCAATATGTAAGTGCATATAAGTGTGTGATGGGGTTGACTTGAAAGCTGCTCTAGTGTTTGATAATTAATTCAGCCAGAGTGCAGCGTCGTGTTCATCCATTTGCCCCTAATGGAACACTATACTGAAAATAAACTCATGAAACACACGAGCTGTCGTAATTCCAAGATGTTGCCACCTCGAAAAGGATGTCCAAATAAGTTTGCTTTATTCCCTTTGTTAACTTCCATCCATCAGGATAAAAGGCAACATTGTTATGTCAATCATACAGATCACTCTATAGTAAACAGCACAGCATATATTCTACATCCAGCATAGTTTATTTTTGTTGTTAAATGTTTCGTTCCAGACATTGCACCACCAAAGATGGAATATGCCAGAGAAACAAGAGCAAACTTATCATCATGCTGCGGGTGGCTCCATTTTGAACAATGACACCGTGTAAGTCCGGATGCTTCCAACGAGCAATGACGTGGTAAGTATTTTTCTTAGCATTGGCACTACTAGCGCTTTTGTTACTAAAGAAGCATAAAGCGGTCCTTTTTTGTGTTTTTTTTTAATTTCATGCAAATAAAAGTTAATCAAAATCTGTACATCAAATCATTTAACGTCCTATCGACAACGCTCATTGTGTAGTCTGACCAACGTCGTGGTCGACAAGTGTTTAGTACATTTTACAACATTTACCAACAGTTGGAAAATTGTATGGTACATCGTGTCTTCGGACGCAAATTTTTAGAACTTTAAGAAAAACATAATCCAATAGACATTTTTTGAAAGCCCTATGAGTTTATACAAAGTGTTGACGTAGAACTACTAATTTTATATGAGCACAGGGTCCGGCAACACAACATGTAAATTCAACAAAACCTTTTTGTGTCACCAATTCAACAGTTCACTGTTTGAAAAACCATCAATTGAATTCAAGATGACTACCTTTGAGAAAAATGACCGGCTTCAAACGATGAAATAACGCATTCTATGCTGCCCGCAGATGTTCTTCTGGTATTAGATCCCATTCAGCCTCCAGATGTCTCTTCAGGTTTTCCAAACTTTCATGTTTTTTAGAGCCTCCAACATACTAAATACAGAAAAGTCCACTGGATTCAAGTCAGGCGAATTCACCTGTCACTACATGCTAGACATGAGGTGAGTTCTTTAGAGTACTTTGGAAAAATTCTTCAGAGAACTTCAGCGAAATTCTTTAGAGGAATTTCAGGGAAGTTTTTTAGAGAAATTTCAGGGAAGTTCTTTAGAGGAAATTCAGGGAAGTTCTTCCGAAGAACTTCAGGAAAGTTCCTTCAGAGAGGCTCAGGGAAGTTCTTCAGAGGAACTTCAGGGAAGTTGTTGGGAGAACATCAGGGACGTTCTTCAGAGTACTTCGGGATAGTTCTTCAGAGGAACTTCAGGGAATTTCTTCAGAGAGGTTTAGGAAAGTTCTTCAGAGTACTTCGGGATAGTTCTTCAGAGGAACTTCAGGGAATTTCTTCAGAGAGGTTTAGGAAAGTTTTTCAATGGAACTTCAGCGAAGTTCTTGAGAAAACTTTCAGGGAAGTTCTTCAGAAGACTTCCAGAAATGTTCTTCAGAGGAATTTCAGGGTAAGTTCATTGAAGTTTTGAGGAGGAACTTCAGGGAAGTTCTTCAGAGTAACATCAGGGAAGTATTTCACAGGATTTTTGGGGAAGTTCTTTAGAGGAATTTCAGGGAAATTCTTCAGATCTATTTCAGGGAAATTTTTAAGAGGTACTTCAGGGAAGTTCTTCAGAGAGATTCAGGGAAGCTCTTCAGAGAACTTCGGGAAAGTCCTTCGGTAAATTTCAGAGAAGTTCTTCAGCAAACTTTTGGGGAAGTTCTTCAGAGAACTTCTGGGAAGTTTCTTCTGAGAACTACTACCTCTCAATTGTCCGAAAACCCTTTGCGGGGTCCGACTGGTTAGCGTTCTGCATCCTTCAAGGCTCCGGGTGATCTAAATGATGCCCATCTAGACCTGTCGTGCTTGTTCGTGACTGCAGTCTTTACCAGTGGTCTTGTAGGAAATGGTTCCGATTCACCGGTAGAACATTTTTTTCCACTCCTACATCCGCCTCTAGTCTTCTCGCCTAATGCCTTGTCCGATTGCGATAAGTCCAAATCACGAGGTTGAGATTCGGAGAATGTTGCATCTGTGTTGGACTAGGCTGACGATCAATGTTGGCTGCTAAATTGCTTTTCCCTTGCTACCTCCCAATCTTAAACACTAATTCCGACTGTTGCCGTCTCAGAGGAGGTGCAACTGTTAATTCTTAACTAGAAAATTGGAAGAAGGATTAGTAATTTCCGTTTAATTACAACTACCTTTATTGCGTATCTTGACAGATACGCGTATTTCGCCTACAATGTGCAACCTTCTTCAGTGTCGTGTACTAAAGGGTGTTTCGATCAAAATTTGGTCGACTTAAACTTGCGCATTCCCTTTTATCGTGCATTAAAAAAATTTGCACTTCCCTCATTTTGAAGATGTGTGCATGTAGCATCATGTCTCTATTTTTATTTCGAGATTAGCACTTCAGTTATCAAAACGTAGTCGAAGGAAGAGAAGCAACGCATCAAATTTTTGCACGTGCATGGCGAAAATCCAAACTACTCTCACGCCAAGTTGGCGAAATTGTTGAATGTGGCTAAATCAACTGTTACGAACGTATTAAAAGTGATCGGTGAACGTTTGTCGACAGCCCGGAAAGCTGGATCGGGGGGAAATCGAAAGCCGGAGGCCACAGCGACGACAAAAAGAGTTGCCCGCTGTTTCGAGCGGAACCCCAACCTCTCCGTCCGAGATGTCGCAAAAAAGCTGGGAGTGGCGCCTTCAACCGTGGATAGAGCTAAGAAACGAGCTTGACTGTCGACTTACAAGAAAGTCTTCTTCTTTTAGCATTTCAAGCTTATCGCTTTCACAATTAGCTTATTGCTTGCTCTCAACTTAGTGTTCTAAATGCACTTCCACAGTTATTAATTGAGAGCTTTCGATGCCAAGTACCATTTTTGCATTAGTATGATTGTGTGGCAAGTAGCCAGGGAGTTGAGAAATTTGCCTTTACGAAAAATTCCTAGACCAGACCGGGAATCGAACCCAGCCACCTCCAGTATGGTGTTGCTTTGTAGCTGCGCCTTTACCGACTGAGCTAAGGGAGGATCAGGACTTACAAGAAAGTGGTGACTCCAAATCGCGACGATAAACAAAACACGTCGTCCAAAGCACGATCGCGAAAGTTGTACACGACGATGCTGACGAAGTTTGATTGCGTGGTAGAGGACGATGAACCTTACGTCAAGGCAGACTTTAAACAGCTTCCTGGACGGAAATTTTATACGGCAACCGGCCGGGGAAAGGTGGCAGATATTTTCAAGCACAATAAACTGTCAAAGTTCGCGATGGAATATCTGATGTGGTGGGCCATCTGTACCTGTGACTTGAAGAGCAACGTTTACATTGCGACCGGAACCACCAACCAGGAAATTTATCTGAGCGAGTGCCTACAAAAACGTCTACTGCCTTTCCTGAAGCGACACAATTGTTCTGTTCTATTTTTAGCCGGATTTGGCATCTTGCCATTGCGGAATAAAGGCCATGGAGTGGTATGCTGCTAACAACGTTCAAGTGGTGCCCAAGGACAAGAACCCTCCCAAGAGCTCAGCCCAATCGAACAATATTGGGCCATCGTCAAGCGGCACCTTAAGAAGACTCAAAAAGCTGTTGTGAGCGAGAAACAGTTCAAGGCAAACTGGCGTTGTGCGGCGAATAAAGTGGACAAGAAGACTGTACAAAATCTTATGGCAGGTGTTTAACGAAAGACTCGGCAACTCGCATTCTGTATTCCATATTAACTGAACTTGAAAAAGAAAAAGAATTTGACTTATTAAAAAAAAACGTTTATCGACTCACACACATTACTGTTTGACCAAATTTTGATCGGAACACCCTTTAATACTCGACTGAGAGAAAACCTTCGCCGCCTGCCATATATATAGGGAAGATGTACCTATATTAATCTCATCATTTTGCAATTCATCCTACTTGAAATAAAACGATATACACGTGACAGGATTAGATGGTAATGTTTATTGTAGTTATTTAACGTAAGCAAACATTATTAGAAAACGAAACCGATCCTTCAACTGCTCAATTGTTTGATTCATCGTAGGATGAATATAGGAACAATGAGATTAATATGGGGGCAATTTCCCTACTATTATCCAAACACAAAAACTTGTACCTACAGCTAACATTTTGTTTGCCTAACCTATCCTTGGTCAAAAACAAATATACTTGATATCTACCTACCCCTTCCTTATACCTAACCTATTTAATCTGTACACAGAGACAAATTTGATAGTCAATTTAACGATATTGGGGGTTAGGATGACTATTGCAGTATAGTGATTTTGAACCGAATATGATCATGGTCAAAACGGCCATTAAAAATAGTTGATTCAACATTTACCATAATGTCGGATTCAACATTGTTACCATGACCATAGTCAAGAATGCCATGAACGTGGTAAATTCGTCCATTTTCATGGTTCTGTAACCATTATATGCAATAGTCAACTTGAGCATGATTTAATTGTCGGTAGAATTTTTCTCAGAGTAGCAGCGGGTGCTCCGCTGGGTCGGCTTTGTTGTCATTTAGGTACTAAGTCAGTGGTTCCCAACCTTTTTGGGCTCGCGACCCCCTTTTTGAATCAGTAATGGCCCCGCGACCCCCTTGGAAAACTAATGTGATTATGTTGCGATAAAAAATAAAGAAATACATCAATTTACGATCTTTTTGATTTATTTATGTTATAACCAGGAAAAAACACTCCCAGTGTGATTGCTGCGCCTGGATTTGGGACACTAGATTTGAAATTCGGGGTTGTGTTTGAGGCAACGCCAATCTCATGTCATCTTCAACGTTCAGTCTGTTTTTTGTCTTCGTTTTGATTTGAAGTAGAGTTGAAAATCCGCTTTCACAAAGGTATGTTGACACGAATGGGATTAGGATCTTCAATGCCTCCATGGAAACTTTGGGGTACGATCCATACATAGCACACCAGAACTGGCTCAGTTCCTTTTCATGAAACAAATCGCGAGACGGAGAATCGTTTTTCAGGTCCAAGTATTCATCCTGTATCTCATCTGGAAGGCTAGCCACATCCAATGAAGATGAAAACGTGTTGCGTACTAAAACAGCTACTTCTTGCTTCAAATCGGGGAAATACTTCTCAAATTGCTGCTCCAGTGAATCCAAATGTGCAATGATTTCTGCTTGGAGAGCCGAAGTCAGCTCGCTTGCTTCTTTATCGGTCATATTGCACAGACGATCAAACATGGCAACATTTCCCATCTTAACTTTTCGGCGCCAATATTTTAGTTTTTCCGCGAATGCATGAAGATAATCTTGGAAGTGAACAAGATTGGATTGTTTGCCCTGAAGTTTCAAATTCAGCAAATTCAGGTGCTCAAAAACATCAGCTAAGTAAGCGAGACGCTTCTGAACGTCTCCTTCGTTAAAATGTGCAAGAAAATCATCATGCTCCATCGGTGCACACCCCAGAAATCCACTGCAAGTCACCAGATTCAAAAAACGCCTTGATTTTAGCCATGATATCATCACTTTTGGTAGTAGTTTCCAAGTCACAACAGAAAAGAAACTCCTCCTTTAAATCGCCAGCAGAGCATACGTACTTCACAAACACCAACAGCTGCGCACAGCAACTGACGTCCGTGGATTCATCGAGTTGAATTGCGAATAAAGGAGATTGTTTTATTTCTTCCAGAACTTGCTCTTTCACGTCTTCGGAATATGGGCAATTCGTCTTTGCACAGTGTTATTTGATAATGACACTTGCCGCATTTTCTTTTCACTTGCTTCCCCAAGAACCAAATTCACCATTTTCAGCATGCTAGGTTTAATCAGAGTTTCTCCAATCGTTTGAGGTTTCTTGTTTTTAGCGATTTCCAGTGCTGTCTCATATGACGCCTGCACTACTGCTGTGTTTTGTTGTTGAATGCTGCCAGTGCCAGTGGCATCGAATCTCTGCCGTTTCAAGCCAGCTTCATGACGCCGAAAAAAGTCCACATCCATAGTACTATGCTCGGCATGCTTGGTATCCAAATGCCGTTTCAATTTTGATGGCTTCATTGATTCAACACTCAACACAACGCCACAAAGCACGCACTGTGGCTTATCGACGCCATTAACGATTATAGTCGTGAAACCGAATTTCATATAATCCTCGGAATACTTGCGTTGCTTTTCCATGGTGAGACCGTCTATAAAGTACAACATAATCTTGTTCTTTTCTGTTACTATTTTAAATTTATTGAATACTTTACCTATTCAAGTTGACAATATTTAGTTTGCAGCGGTAAACCAAAATCTCAGCAAAATTTTAAAAGTGGAAGCAACAAATTGGTCGGTTGATTGATTCGGGACTCGACGCGTGAATGGCCAGTTCAGTTGTTAAAGAAGACAAAACAAATGAGCCAACTACTACTGCGCATTCATTGAGTTTTTCTTCACGTTGAACGACGCACCAGGACGCACACTAATACATCAACTCACATCTCAGTAAGATGGAAAGAGCAAGTGAAAAATGAATCCATTCAATCGCGTGTGCTAGCAAGAAAAAGACAATGGAAGAAGCAACTGTCCTTCGTTGCCTTCCGTTCACCACTACTCTGCTTTACCCGAACGAATTATAAGACGCAGGAAGACCAAAATATACTCGTTTGTTCTTTAAATTCATGCACTCAATAAGTAGGTTGCATTTTATTTTATGGATCAGTTTTTTTTTTTATTCTGTATGCATAAAAATTGTCACGCTGGTCAGACGCCCGCGACCCCCCTAGAAGGCCCGGTTGGGAAGCCCTGTACTAAGTTGAAGAGCCACGTGTACCACACTCTCCAGGATTGTTAATTCTTGTTGTTCTGTGGACATTGCTGGCTTTGTACTTTTGTCACAACTACATCATTGAAAGTTCCACAAGGAGAAACACTTTCACAGCAACTTTTATTTTGTAGTTCCGTGTTCAAAGTTTTGGAACTTAAATTTTATTTCGCGGAAAAAATCAAAGAACAAAGTTGAGAAATGTCAATTCAGGAGCTTATTTTTTGTATGGATCATCATAGGTTCCAAACCCCCCTCTTCCCTATAAAAGTGTGACGGACTTAATGGACGTTCCCTTTAAAATGTGACCAACTTCCATTGGAAATGGAATTCTAATCAAGTGCTCGGTTATTGCCAATATTGACTCGCATTGTTCTGTCTTTGAGAAAAATGGAATTGATTGTATTGTTTAATTTCATAACCTGATAAGATCTCCACAGTCAGAGACACGTAGACATTACCTGGCTACGTCCCTGCTCATAATGTCCTCGTTGTTGTTATAGTCGTTGTTCGCGGGTCAGAGTAGTTTGAAATGACCCTTTTTGTCACATGGTCGCAGACGCCAGCGACAAATAGGGAGAGGGTCGGGGGCTGGTAGTTTTTATTTTCCTTTGCCTGAACAACAACGGAATCACCGGCAGTGGCACCCGAGACATGATGGTCCAGCAGCAGAAGCTTTCAAGAGAGCCTTTTTTCATCCTGCTATTCCCCGATAATATCCCGGCCGAAAGTCACAGCCCTATGCAAACAACAGAGGGAAAATGCATGCCAGCAGGCAGAAAACGGTTCTATACGTCAGCGTCCGTTGTACCTCTAGCTGGTGTGCTGGTTGGGAGGAATTAGAGAAGAAAAAAATCTACTAACAGAACAGTAGAAGCTTAAGTCGATCTCTAGCAAAAGAGACATGAAATGTATGTTTATGTATGAATGGTGAGCAGAAACAGAACCCGCCAGTAGCAGCAGAAGTCTCCACTATGCTTTGTATAGTTGATGATGATTCACAGAGGATTGTACATTCTTCAGGCACTAGCATGCGGTCGCTGTTGGTTTTGTAGTTTTATTTTTTCACAACAAGATGAGTCACTATCATTTGGGATCTTTAACCCTTTGCATTGAGTCGCCGTGGCTCCATTGTTTGTGTGACCGTTAGTTGTTTGTCATTTTAACTAGTAGTCTGCATATGATGCTGTTGGGAATCTGGCTTGGAAGGATTCATGGCTACGCTGATGGCTGATGATTATATGAAGTTTGGTCCTTATGCACATTCCATAGCGTCACGATGACAACTGTCATGCAGGAGGCGCTGGGGCCTGGGTTAGTAAACAAATCCTGTGGCTTGCCAGAAAGTTTTGTTTTCCTTTCTGCGAGTATCATTGTTGCATAGTTTAATCAGCGACCTGTGCACTGACTGAGTATTGCTACGAAATGGTTCACTGCAGTGCATAAATTGCCATTCAAATTATGCACTGTCGTTAGCTACCTTCATTGTTCAGTTTGGATGAAATTTGTCCAAATCTGTATGAAGTTTTGATGCAAAATGCAATAGTTTTGAGATAATGTTTTTAGCCCCTTGGATTAGTCCACACACTAACAAAATATCGTGTAAATTTATGGCTTAACAGATGCACATAAATGGAGCAGCCAAAAATACTTAAAATTCAGTTATGGTTAATACTTACGTGCCTTAAAAAACACATCATGTAAATTTGTATCGAACATAAACTTGAAGATGCAAACTTAAATCTTAATGTAATTTTCAGTTGTACGTTATAATCCGTACAGTAGCTATAGAACCGTAAAACCATTTTTAATTTCGGATTGCTTTTTGGAAATAAACATACGCTCTAATTGGTTTTCATTGTTTTGTTTATTCAAATAATATGAAGGATGGTAATTATCATATAACATGTTCGATCTTGTTATAAGAGATTATAAGAACTAAGAGTTATGACTTTGTTTTTTTTTTGTAAGAATATCATTCTGCTTTTTAATGTTTACGAGCTGATAGCTTTGCTGACTTCTTATATCAAAAAAATATTTCCTCTTCTAAAGTAATTAACTTTTAACTTATTGTAACCCTTTTTCTGTGCTATTTTGATAACAAATTTGAAACAAATTTATTTCATAGGGTAGGGAACGGCTTAATCAGGGGTCACTATTTTAATCAGTTGTTAGGAAATAGGTCTATAACTCCTACATTTTCCAAATTATTTCATTTTAAATGATACGATCATAAGCTTTATCTATTGGGCCAATGATTCGATGTTAGAATCATGATTGATTACCAATTCATTACTGTCATTTTGAAGATTTAAAATACATCATCTAGAAACCATCAGTTTCTGACCAGCTGAAGAAGTTCGCTCAAATGTTGCCTTTGTGTATTTTGCATTTGCATCGCGTGTAGCGGAGAGAATGTCTTCATCAGCTCTCTCCCACAACTAGGCTTGTTGCCAGAATGTGATGTTGAACATTGAGTTAAATTTATTAAATATTTAGATAATCTGAAATCGCTATTTATTTCATGTTTCTTCCAGTCATTGGAGGTTGATCTATGCTTATGATTATATTGTCCATCATCTGGCACTATCATTTGCAATAAAAAATATGTTTTGAAGCTGTCCAATAGTACCCAACGATAAATAATGCTTCGCTGTTGAGCGGCAGCTTTGGCATCACTGTTGCTTTTGAGAGAGCCCATGTTTCCTCTCTTCTTTGTTAACCATGGATATAGCGCACCGGTAATGTAACGTGAAGCCTGCTGTCTCTTGCATTTGTTTGTTTTTAAACGAAGCATCCCGTTTGTCGTCACAGTCGCTTTGGCTAACATTTGCGTGAGAGTAAATGAAATAAGAAATACACATTGCCAATCTAAAGATCAATGACAAACTAAAAGTTTGATCGTGTACGTCTGTCTCATAGCACATAGCATGCTAGTAGACGAGCTTGTGATCGTAGCAATCGACATGTTTTGGTTGATTGTTTTCGAGAGCGGATGGGTAAAACGAAGGAGCGGGTTGAGGAAATTGACGTTTACAGCAAATCGTCAACTGACCTATTTCATTTCGCCTTCGCACACATGCACAGAAGCGCACTCATACAATATTGTTAGTTTATGTACAGATTGAGGAGCTGAAGAAAACATTTTTTTAATCGGAAAGCAATCCGCATGCGTTCAAAAAGTCCCTGCAATTGGGAACTTTATTCCATGGCTATGAAATTTTCTGAGCCTAATGCTCGTTGCTGTTACGAACGCGACATCGAAATTATTATTGCCAAATATTAAATCAACCAAAACCTCACTTTCGGTCATTTCCCCTAGTAGAAAATGAAGATAAAAACAGAACTCCTTCTCAGAAGGATGCAAAAGGAGAGGAAAAAATAATACACAGTTCACCGATAGGGATGTAGCCGCAAGCCACAAACATTGCCTTAATAAATAACCACTCTAAGCGATCTACCTACCACAGCAAGTGCACCAAAGGCACACCCGCTGCAAGGCAAGAGAACGTCTTTCCTCCTAGGCCTAATCTACTAAGCACGCCGGGACTCTGGCTCAATCCCATGCACCTACATATGTACATCGTAAATTACATCCGTTTTTTTCTTCCTTCGCTCGCGCGCATCGCATGTAGTTGAAAAGCAGTGCAGAGCCATGCGCTGGCATATGCCTGCAAAATAGAAGAAGGCGACGAGCTGCGTAAAAGAAATGTAAACGATTCAAGCAAAGGATTCGACGCTCTCGGTTCGACCTATGTATGACGGCAGCAATGAAACGACCCGCAACGAGGCGTTTGTCGAATGCACCGAAAATAGTTCCAAAACAAGGAGAAAAACTGCCTCCTGCTATCTAAAAGAGCTACGGCCAAAAATATAAACAAGATAGCAGCGGAGCCAGATCTCCAGGAAAAAGGTAATAAAACCTTAAAAAGGTTGAAACCAACTGCCGCGCCAACGACGGAGGAAGAAAAATATCAACCCCCGCAAGGGCACAAACGCGTACAACGTGGTGCATTGGTGGAAGAGAAAACCCAGGCAAAGGAAAAACTTACATTAAAATAAAACCAAAATATAGGCAAATAGGAGAAACGACGCTGTCAATACAGGCAAGATAAGGCTACGGGTCCATACCTCCGCGGGAATGCATGACCGAAAGAGAGGGAAACATAGGCCAATGCAAAGAAAATGCATCTGGAAAACCATGCGTGGGAGGAAAGACGCGCATGCGCGTCTGGCTGGAAGGCCAATTCACTTAGGCTTAGGTCCTATAAAAGGACAACTTCTAGATGAGAATAAACAGTTCTTGTTGAGCTACGATACCACATCCATGCTTTCCTTCGAACTCCCTTTCAAGGCTGCATAGCTCTGACCGGCAATCCGACATCTGATAGAATTGCCTTCGGAATTCCGTACTGCCTCTAAATTGTTAGGCAACTAGGACCCGAACTCTACTATCAGCGGAACCCGGCTCGGAGACAGGAGCACTTGGCTGACATTCCCGACCAAGGAGGTGTTTTCTCTAAGACACACTCCCTAACAGAGGAACTCAGCAAGAGCGCCGGAACACTCCTCACACTTTGTTCGTACAGCGTGGACCTTCGCGTTTCGGCGGGGAAATAGCTCCCAGGCTCGACCTTCATCTCGGGACCACAATATCCCGACCTCTTAGGTTCAGCGCCACCACCGTATTTTCCGCCCCGTTGCACGCTGGCGCAACAAATGGTGGCTCCAGAGAGGATTCTCTTCCAGATCCTCTGAAAAAGTTTATTCGAACTAGTGAAGTGAGGTGTGCAAACAAAAGAAAAGGCCAATAAAGGCTAAAATAAAAGGCTATTATAGTGTCACTGTTTCACCGAGTGGACGGAACTACTACTACCTGGCTGAGGCGATTAAAGATAAAGGTAAGCCCAGAATAACAATAAGATAAGGCATGCTCCCCCCTTTAACGAAACCTAAAATTTAACACCTCAAATCGCGCTAACAAGTGAACAGTTTTATCCGAAAAATTGAAAGACCCACCCGAAAATACATCACAGGGTCTCATCCGAAAAACTCCAGACCCACCCGAAAACCATCACAGGGTCAGAATTTATTTCGATACCAGAGTATCATCGCTAGGCGATTGAACTCTGAAGAATTTTTCGACGCCTTGTTACATACATTGTGCGTAACAAGGTTTTTTAACCCAACACTATCAGTACCCGCGGTACGAGTTCAAAATTTAATTATGAGCGATCTTATGCGAGAAATTACTTCTATCGCAGAAAGATTTAACGAAATCGATCGCCAGGTATCATTAGTTAAAGCGACCACGGAATATAAAGATTGGTCTAAAAAGCCTATTCCACGAGGCAAATTAAGCGACTCCAAACAATTCACGGTCACTCTCTGGAAAGGAACCGTGAAGGAGCAAAAATACAAGCAGTCAATTACAAAGCTGTTTGTACAAGAAAATAAAGAAAAGCACGATCGGCTGGAAAATCTTTCTCATTAGGGACAAGAATAAGTTGTCGATCACCGCTTAAAAGAGAAGGGCTTATAACCCGTGAAACGAGTTGTAGATACTCGAAAATAAAAAAAAAGCACGATCGGCTGGAAAATCTTTCTCATTAGGGACAAGAATAAGTTGTCGATCACCGCTTAAAAGAGAAGGGCTTATAACCCGTGAAAAGAGTTGTAGATACTCGAAAATAAAGAAAAGCACGATCGGCTGGAAAATCTTTCTCATTAGGGACAAGAATAAGTTGTCGATCACCGCTTAAAAGAGAAGGGCTTATAACCCGTGAAACGAGTTGTAGATACTCGAAAATAAAGAAAAGCACGATCGGCTGGAAAATCTTTCTCATTAGGGACAAGAATAAGTTGTCGATCACCGCTTAAAAGAGAAGGGCTTATAACCCGTGAAACGAGTTGTAGATACTCGAAAATAAAGAAAAGCACGATCGGCTGGAAAATCTTTCTCATTAGGGACAAGAATAAGTTGTCGATCACCGCTTAAAAGAGAAGGGCTTATAACCCGTGAAACGAGTTGTAGATACTCGAAAATAAAAAAAAAGCACGATCGGCTGGAAAATCTTTCTCATTAGGGACAAGAATAAGTTGTCGATCACCGCTTAAAAGAGAAGGGCTTATAACCCGTGAAAAGAGTTGTAGATACTCGAAAATAAAGAAAAGCACGATCGGCTGGAAAATCTTTCTCATTAGGGACAAGAATAAGTTGTCGATCACCGCTTAAAAGAGAAGGGCTTATAACCCGTGAAAAGAGTTGTAGATACTCGAAAATAAAGAAAAGCACGATCGGCTGGAAAATCTTTCTCATTAGGGACAAGAATAAGTTGTCGATCACCGCTTAAAAGAGAAGGGCTTATAACCCGTGAAACGAGTTGTAGATACTCGAAAATAAAGAAAAGCACGATCGGCTGGAAAATCTTTCTCATTAGGGACAAGAATAAGTTGTCGATCACCGCTTAAAAGAGAAGGGCTTATAACCCGTGAAACGAGTTGTAGATACTCGAAAATAAAAAAAAAAGCACGATCGGCTGGAAAATCTTTCTCATTAGGGACAAGAATAAGTTGTCGATCACCGCTTAAAAGAGAAGGGCTTATAACCCGTGAAAAGAGTTGTAGATACTCGAAAATAAAGAAAAGCACGATCGGCTGGAAAATCTTTCTCATTAGGGACAAGAATAAGTTGTCGATCACCGCTTAAAAGAGAAGGGCTTATAACCCGTGAAAAGAGTTGTAGATACTCGAAAATAAAGAAAAGCACGATCGGCTGGAAAATCTTTCTCATTAGGGACAAGAATAAGTTGTCGATCACCGCTTAAAAGAGAAGGGCTTATAGCCCGTGAAAAGAGTTGTAGATACTCGAAAATAAAAAAAAAAAAAAAAAATAAATAAATAAATAAATAAATAAATAAAACAAAGGCTAAGCCAAAGAACGATGGCTACCAAGATTAAATTTTTAGACAATGTCGTAGGAAATTGTCGACTATGCACTCAGGAAGATGATGTGCAAGATATGGTCGCCTGTGATAAATGCGACCGGTGGTTCCATTACGGATGTGTAAAACTTCCGCAGTTGCCACCAAAGCACGAACCATGGCTATGTGTAAAATGTCACACTGAAGAACAAGAAAAACTAGCACATGCACAAGAAATGGCTAGCGTAAAGAAGACCCTAATCGAATTATCGCTGGAGTTAGAAACAAGAGCTAAAGCACAGCGAAAATCAGAAATACATGCTTCTTCAATAGAAGCTGAACTAGCCCATTATAAGGGAAAACTCGAGCAAAAAAATAAACAAGAGGAGAACAAACAAGATGTTCTCCTTGATATTGCTGAAGCAATATCACTAAATAAATCTAGAAAGGAAAAATCTGACGAGGAAGAAAACTCGGTAGCCTTATATATGAGACGTCAAGAAATGACTCTACCGACATTCAATGGGAATTCCAGAGAATGGCCTGCTTTTAAAAAAGTATTTGAAGCTACTTCTGACCAAGGCAAATATTCAAACTTGGAGAACTTAATCCGGCTTCAAAGAGCCCTTGAGGGACCAGCAGCCAGAATGGTCCAACCGTTAATGCTAGATCAGGCAAATGTGCCACAAATAATTGAGCGACTGGAAAAACTATTCGGGCAACCTAAAAGGGTATATAAAGAACTCCGCATGGACCTTGAAAGAATCAAGGCAGGAGGAAGCTGGACAGTTGTGGAAATAACCGACAGTTTGGAAGGTTTTGTCGCTCATCTAACTGCTTCAAACCAGTTAGAATATTTGAACGATCCTAGATTAGTCGAGGATCTAATAAATAAACTTTCACACGACACTCAAATAAAATGGATGGAAGTTGTAGCATCAAACGCCAAATCGACAAATCCAGTCCCATCTTTGAAGGATTTGCTAAAATGGTTGAAACCAAGGGCCGATATCCACCGCGAGTTACATAACTCAGCCAAACCACCAGGCGAGCGGCGGAATCGTATTAACATTCATCAGGAAACACAAAAACATCAGGGATGCCTTTACTGCAAGGGCAACCACAAGCTTCCTGAATGTAGAAGATTTATAAGCCTAACCCCAAACCAAAGGTTTAGGGAAGCAAGGAACCTAGGCGCTTGTGCCTTATGTCTAAGGTGGCATAAAGGAAGGTGCTGGTTTCCCGATCGGTGCGATCGATCAGGATGCACCGGAGGACATCACAAACTCCTCCACATTTTGCCAACGCAAAACAACAGAGCCCTACCTAACCTCAGACAAATAACGGCTACGGCAGAGCCACAAGGTCCCACTGTAGCAACTGCCAACCTGCATCAGGAGCAGGAGGTTAAAGTTTTTTATCAAATTATCCCGGTCACGTTACAAAATAAGGGTAATATAGTCCAAACTTACGCCTTTCTCGACCCAGGATCATCTCTTACTTTAATCGAAGAAGCAGTGGCCGACGAACTGGAACTCGAAGGAACATTGGATCCTCTAAAACTAAAATGGACTCAAAACGTTACTAGAGAAGAACAAGCTAGTAGACGAGTTCAGCTCAAAATTAAAGGAGCTTCAAACACCCTATACACGTTGACAGATGTCCGCACCGCAGCCGATTTACATTTACCGAGGCAATCCGTAAATTATAAGAGTCTTGCAAGAGAATATCCATTTCTGGCTAATCTACCCATAAAAGGCTACAAAAATGCGCAACCGACATTATTGATCGGGCTGAACAATAGCCACCTCTTATATCAGTTGGAAAAAAGAGCAATGGGAAGGCATAATCCTATTGCTATTAAAACCAAACTCGGGTGGATGATATTCGGAAATATTAAAGGCACAGCCGGAGGAGAACACATGATGGTAATTCAAGAGGACATTAAGATGCACAATTTAATGCAAAGATATTTCGATATCGAAGACCTCGGCGTCAAGATTCCAGAAAATTTGCCGAAATCAAAGGAAGAGCTTAGAGCTCAGGAAATAATACAAAAAACCTTGCGACATACGGGAAAGCGATACGAAGTAGGTCTGCTAACGAGGCAAGACGACTTCAAATATCCCGATAGCTTTAGTCAGGCCTATAGAAGATTAATAAATCTCGAATCAAAGTTGAAAAAGGATCCAGCATTAAAACAATGGACCATCAACACCGTAGCTGACTACGTCAAGAAAGGTTATGCCAGAAAATTAACTCAAGACGAAATCACGAAATGGAAGAAGGACGCTTATTACCTTCCCCATTTCATCGTCATAAATAAGAACAAATCTCCCCCAAAACCGCGGCTAGTATTTGACGCGGCGGCAGAATCAAAAGGCGTATCATTAAACTCCTCACTAATAGCTGGCCCCGATGCAACAACTTCATCCTTGGGAGTAACGACCCGATGGAGAGAAGGACCAATAGCCTCATCTGGTGACATAAAAGAGATGTTTAGCCAAGTAGCTGTAGTCGAAAGCGATCAACCAAAGCAATGTTTCTTATTCAGAGACTGCGAAGAAGATCGAGAGCCAGATATTTACGTAATGCAAGTACTAATATTCGGCGCAACCTGTTCACCAGCCTGCGCACAGATAGTAAAGAACTATAATGCAAGCCTCTACATAGAATCTAAGCCAAAGGCGGCTGAGGCTATTGTGAAACAACATTACGTCGATGATTATATCGACAGTTTTGACTCATCCGAAGAGGCCATAAAAACCATAAAGGACGTAATTGAAATTCACGACAAGGCAGGATTTTATATTAGAAATTTCGTGTCAAATAGTAAGGCCGTGTTAGCTGCCCTCCCTAAGGAAAGGGTGCAAGAGGCTAAAGAAAAAACCTTCGAAGACAAGGAATCAGACGGAGAAAAGGTCTTAGGCGTCTATTGGGACACCGCCTTGGACTGCATTAGATTCCATTTAAATTTCGATAGACTAGCGTCCGAGGTACGAAACGAAAATAGACCACCAACCATGCGGGAGGTGTTGTCTTTCGTGATGAGCATTTACGATCCTATGGGTTTAATATCAAACCTAACCATACATGGGAGAATGCTCATGCAAGAGTTGCATAAGGAAACGTCCTACTGGGACGCCGAAATCTCTCCAAATTCATACTTAAGGTGGAAAGAGTGGATCGAGATAATAAAGCATGCCACAAGCGTCAAAATTCCTAGATGGATACTCAGTCCAAAGGTTAAACGCTTCGAGCTACACACATTCGTCGACGCCTCCGAATACGCATACGCTGCCGTCATCTATGCCCGAGGTTTAGACAAGGACAATCAGACGGCAAGCATTAAGTTGCTGACAGCTAAAACAAAAGTCGCGCCTATCCGCAAGCTTTCAATCCCTAGGCTTGAACTGCAAGCAGCTCTTCTGGGACAGCGAATCACAAAGACCGTTCAAACAGAGTTAAGAATAAAACCTGCCAAGGTCACCCTTTGGTCTGACTCACAGACCGTACTAGCATGGATTCACTCAGATCACCGTAAATACACCCAGTTCGTAGCACATAGAGTAGGAGAAATTCTGGAATGTACTACGATGGATCAATGGCGCTATGTCCCAACCGAAGAAAACCCAGCGGACGAAGGTACCAAGCTAGTGAAGGGCGATTCCAAATGGTTGGCTGGACCGACGTTCTTGCGAAAGCCAGAAGCACTGTGGCCTAAATCAAAATTTATGAAGGAAACAAATGAAGAGATCAGAAAGGTTGTAATGATACACCAAGAAGATCAAACAACACCTGACTTTATTCAAGAATATCGACATTCCAGTTGGGAAAAGCTGGTACATCGAACATGTATCCTAAAGAAGTTCACAGATTGGATTAGGGATAAACAAAATTTCAACAAACAAATATGCTATGAAGACAGGCTAGAGGCAGAAAGAGCCATTATTCGGAAGGCCCAATGGGACGGATTCACACGAGAAATGGCAGACCTCACCAGAAACGGAGACCTAACTAAAAAAAGCGAGATATCCAGTTTAATACCTGGATTAAATGAATATGGTTTGATGGTTGCTAGAAGCCGATTAGAGAAGTCAAACATACTTCCATTATCAACGAAACAACCAATAATCCTGCCGTACAAACATTATATCACGCGACTAATCATGCAAATGTATCATGAAAAATACCTGCATCAAGGAGACAATATAGTCCTTGCTGCAGCTTACCAAAAATATTATATCGTAAGATCTAGACAGTTGCTGCGACACGTTAAAAATAACTGTCAATACTGCAAAAACCGCAGAGCTGTACCAGTAGCGCCCCAAATGGCCGCTCTACCAGCATGCCGTCTTGAAATGTACGCTAATGCCTTTGCTCACACCGGTGTAGATTATTTCGGACCGATCGAAGTCAAGATAAGACGAGCCATTGAAAAGAGGTGGGGTGTGATATTCACCTGTTTAACCACCCGAGCAGTTTATATCGAATTAGCCGAAAACTTAGATACAAATTCATTTATAGTCTGTCTAAGGAATTTCCAAAATCGTAGAGGGAAAATAAGCCATCTATACAGCGATAACGGTACTAATTTCATCGGCGCGGAACGAGAAATGCAGGCAGCCGTAGAGGAGATCAACCGTGAAATGGGAGCAGGAAAGGCCGCTGCTTTGGAAATACAATGGTTTTTTAATCCTCCAGCAGCCCCGCACTTCGGTGGAGCGTGGGAACGGCTGATACAAATTATTAAAAAATGTTTGTACGTAATGATTAAGGCCCGTCAGGTCCACAAACCCACATTAGAAGAGTTGCGATCTGCACTCATACAAGCTGAATTTATTCTGAACTCTCGACCACTGACTCATATTCCCTTGGAAAATATGGAAGAAGAACCATTAACACCATTTCATTTTTTGATTGGACATGCCGGTGAATATGCCCCGCCATACTCACTAAAGGCCGGCAGTCTTAATAAGGATCTCTATAAACGAGTCCAACACTACACCAGATATTTCTGGGATAGGTGGAGAAAGGAATACCTACCTACAATTATGAAGAGGAATAAATGGACAAACAAAGTCAATCCAATCAAACTCGACGATGTGGCAATTATAACCGACAAGGAGACGGAACAAGGCGTCTGGCTAAGAGGACGAATCATTAAGATTTACCCGTCCTCAGATGGACAAGTCAGGAAGGCCGACATTAAGGTCGGCGAAAAAACATATACAAGACCGGCCACAAATTTAGCCGTATTGGACCTCAAGGGTGAATCGAGTCCAGAACTAAAGCAGAAAACTGAGCAAGGGAATTGTCTAAATGTGACAGCGACGAATGACAGAGAAAAGTCAAAGGATCCCCAAGGCCTAAGCAAACCCATCGAGGAAAATAGTGAAATTGTCGAAACGAGAAGAAAAAGGCATCGAATAAGTCACTACCAAAACCGCACACAACTACCAACTCGAGAACCCATGAAGGATAACATAAATCGTCGAAAAGAACTGATCTTGATCAAATCAAACACGCTCACCCAGCAGCCTAAAAAGATCAGTAAAAGGAATGGGGAAAACAGACCCCACTACGTGAACCATCACAGAGAAATGGATGAAGCTAAAATGCAAACGGAATCAACAAGTAGAAAAAGAGAAGCGGAAGAGGCAGAAGCCAATACGTCTTACGGTCAAAGGGCTAAGAACAATTTGGAATCTTGGGGAAAACGCTGCAAGATTGACATCGAGCGCGTAAAAGAACTAAGGGATAGAATGAACACGAAAGCAAAACCACGTAAAAAAAACCAATATGTCCAGAATCCATGCGCCTTGGAACTTAACTATTTTGATGTTGTTATATTTTATAGCATCTGCAATGGGAACAACACAACCCTCAGGTCTTATTGCCTACGATTGTGCCAACCCCGACGTCAACATGACTAGTTACTCTCTGTTAGATGTGACGTCGTGTATGCCTTCCACTAGAAATTTATCAATTTCGGAGATACCCATCCAGGTCCTCCAAAGAAGCGCAAAAAGTACGGCTATGGTTTATCAATGCAAAATGATAATAAGACGATCTATTCGACACTGTGGAATGCATTCGCATGTATCGGATTACGAAATAAGCTATGCAGCATACATAGTGAAAGATTTCACACCCGACGAATGTCGTATGGCCCATCAATCGGGATCAGTTTCATTAACCATAAATGCAGGATTGCATCAGTTAAAAAGAAACTACACGACGAGAGGTGAAACATTAGTCGTCGGAAGCGTATGGTCTAGCTCTTGTAGTGGAGGAGTATATCGAACTCCTGAATACAAATGGACAAACACGCTAGTATAATTCCAGTATGAGATTGCACTCTACAATTATATGGCTAAAGTCGATAACGAGAACGATCAAATAATGTTACGCCACGGACTAGTATGTCCATATTCACATGGAAAATGCCCAGATTCAGAAGATGGTTACTCCACGTGGGATGTAAGCATAAATCAACGATGCGAAGACGTAGATTTTGAAGTCATCTATGAAGGCACCGTAAACAAGACAACCAATTTAGATGGAAAATCAAATGCCAGAGCAGTTTACACCTCGATATCCGACTCTCATCTATTTTCAATCCGGACAAAAGACTCAACAAAAATATGCGGCTATACCGGATATAATACAGATCATCCACGAATATTCATCCTGGAGTCCGCCAAAATAAAATCACCATTTTTGAGACGACCATCAAATATGAAAAATCATGACATATTTACGTATTTCAATTCCAAAATAACACTTGTCGAGAACTACGTTGGACAAAAATTAGATGACGTTTATAGCACAGTAATGACCGAGATGTGTAAACCTGACAAGGCCATGTTAGAAACAAAACTTACACTAGCTAGGATTAATCCTACCGAGTTTGTGACTAGTCTTATGAAAAGAACAGGTTATTCAGCAGTCGTGGCAGGCGAAGCATTGCACGCTCCGGAATGCAAACCAGTCTACGTGCAACCTCTTGCCACAGAAAGATGCTATCAAGAGCTGCCAGTCAAATACGGAAACTTGACTATGTACTTAACGCCAGTTACGCGGACCTTGCAAGATAGGGGAACGGAAATCGAGTGTACACCACTACTGCCCGCAAAATTTCAATTCGGCGGTCGTTGGTACACTTTCGATGGGAAAATTCGAGAAACCACTCCGCCTAACAAACTGACCACAGACATAGTAACTAAATGGACTTACACACAATTACCAAATTTGATGGAAAGTGGCATCTACGACGCGGATAGCTTAAGGGAGCATGCGCACAATGATTTACGACCAAGGTGATCGACGTATAGCGTCTAATGTACTACACAAAATATTAACAGGATAAAAAACCCCAGTAAACAAGGTTTTCATTTCGATGCCTTGATTTCAGAAAAAGATAATTGACAATATAATCAGCAAATATTGGAACAAGTTGATATCATGGTCAACTTGGTTAGGAAATTTCACGTCGACCCTCATTGGCATCTACATGATAGGCCGACTAATAAAATTTGTTATAGACACAATAATGCATGGACGCATACTCTATGATATATACGGTTTCGGTTGGCAATTAATTGCCTCATTATGGGATTCGCTTACAACCTTCCTCACTCATCGAAACACGTTACGAAACATTAATAGATCAGATAAAGGTAAACAGGACTATGAAAGGGCAGAGGACCCAACAGAAATCTTGGAAACCTCTAGCCGAGCAGAATTAGGCTCTCGACCGAAGCGAGCCCCCCGTGCTCGAGAAACACCGCTCCTTTAAACACTGAAATAATGTAAGATCTCTTTGCAGTTAGAAAAAGAAGACTTGTTACAAACGTGACATCGAAATTATTATTGCCAAATATTAAATCAACCAAAACCTCACTTTCGGTCATTGCCCCTAGTAGATAATGAAGATAAAAACAGAACTCCTTCTCAGAAGGATGCAAAAGGAGAGGAAAAAATAATACACAGTTCACCGATAGGGATGTAGCCGCAAGCCACAAACATTGCCTAAATAAATAACCACTCTAAGTGATCTACCTACCACAGCAAGTGCACCAAAGGCACACCCGCTGCAAGGCAAGAGAACGTCTTTCCTCCTAGGCCTAATCTAATAAGCACGCCGGGACTCTGGCTCAATCCCATGCACCTACATATGTACATCGTAAATTACATCCGTTTTTTCTTCCTTCACTCGCGCGCATCGCATGTAGTTGAAAAGCAGTGCAGAGCCATGCGCTGGCATATGCCTGCAAAATAGAAGAAGGCGACGAGCTGCGTAAAAGAAATGTAAACGAATCAAGCAAAGGATTCGACGCTCTCGGTTCGACCTATGTATGACAGCAGCAATGAAACGACCCGCAACGAGGCGTTTGTCGAGTGCACCGAAAATAGTTCCAAAACAAGGAGAAAAACTGCCTAGTACTATCTAAAAGAGCTACGGCCAAAAATATAAACAAGATAGCAGCGGAGCCAGATCTCCAGGAAAAAGGTAATAAAACCTTAAAAAGGTTGAAACCAACTGCCGCACCAACGACGGAGGAAGAAAAATATCAACCCCCGCAAGGGCACAAACGCGTACAACGTGGTGCATTGGTGGAAGAGAAAACCTAGGCAAAGGAAAAACTTACATTAAAATAAAACCAAAATATAGGCAAATAGGAGAAACGACGCTTTCAATACAGGCAAGATAAGGCTACGGGTCCATACCTCCGCGGGAATGCATGACCGAAAGAGAGGGAAACATAGGCCAATGCAAAGAAAATGCATCTGGAAAACCATGCGTGGGAGGAAAGACGCGCATGCGCGTCTGGCTGGAAGGCCAATTCACTTAGGCTTAGGTCCTATAAAAGGACAACTTCTAGATGAGAATAAACAGTTCTTGTTGAGCTACGATACCACATCCATGCTTTCCTTCGAACTCCCTATCAAGGCTGTATAGCTCTGACCGGCAATCCGACATCTGATAGAATTGCCTTCGGAATTCTGTACTGCCTCTAAGTTGTTAGGCAACTAGGACCCGAACTCTACTATCAGCGGAACCCGGCTCGGAGACAGGAGCACTTGGCTGACATTCCCGACCAAGGAGGTGTTTTCTCTAAGACACACCCCCTAACAGAGGAACTCAGCAAGAGCGCCGGAACACTCCTCACACTTTGTTCGTACAGCGTGGACCTTCGCGTTTCGGCGGGGAAATAGCTCCCAGGCTCGACCTTCATCTCGGGACCACAATATCCCGACCTCTTAGGTTCAGCGCCACCACCGTATTTTCCGCCCCGTTGCACGCTGGCGCAACACGAACCGACGGTGGCATACACGCCACAGCAGAATGGCGTTGCGGAAAGGTTCAACCGAAATATGGTCGAAAAGGTCCACTCCATACTGGTCGAGAAGAGCATTCCCAAGATGATGTGTCCCGAAGCAGTCCTCACCGCCGTCTCCCTCATCAATCGGAGCCCGACGGCAGTCCTGCCCAAGACGGTAACCCCTGCTAAGTCCTGGTATGGGCGCAAACCGTGCTCGATGACACTTCGTGTGTTCGGGTGTAAAGCCTACGCCTGGATACCAGATCAGCAGCGCAAGAAGCTCGACGCGAGGAGCCGGGAAACCGTGATGGTTGGATATGCTCCAAATGGCTATCGATTGTGGGATCGTGCCGCGAGGAAGATCATCATTGCTCGTGATGTGAAGTGCGACGAAAATTGCTTTCCGTACCAGAAGTGTCCTGAGAAGAAGGATTCTCCGCCGCAAATCTAGCCGGTGTAGCACCCAGGACCAACTTGCGGATCTGTTTACTAAGGCGTTAGATACTTCCCGTTTCCGAGATCTGCAACGTTCCCTTGGACTAAACGATTGAGAGAGGGTGAAGACGCAACCCGGGTGAAGCAACCCGGCGCAACCGTTTGTAGGCTTCCCCTAGCTACCCCTTAGTTACTAAGAGTGTTATTTTTTTTCCTAACGATCAGTCTCAAACCGTTCTTCAAATAAACAAGACCTATTATTTCAAGCTCTGCCTACCTTTACTTATAAAATACATCATTTCGCCTATTGTAATTACACATTAGTTCGCGGGCCTTTCATATACAACCAGAGTTATTAATCTTTAATGTCTAACGTTTGTTGCGTTCAGAATCTGCTCCAGGATCAAGTCACCGGATTGTCATATGACAATCACACACATTCCTGTGTATTCTTGGCACGAATTTTAGTATCGTTACTGCTGATTTTCTATTAGAATCTGTTGTAAGTCGGAACATGATTCCGGAAATCCGGTTTTCCCAGAGACTGAGGATGTCCATCGGTCATGATAGAAAATTTTGAGAAAGTAGCTGAGTTCCTGAATCCAAGGCTGCTAAAAGATTCCAAACAGGTTGAATATTTCCATAGCAATGATCATTTTAGTTGCGTGGGTAAAAATGTTCCCTGTCGGCCTCTTAAGGTTGTTTGTGAACTCAACTAGTCTAAAAACGCCCGTGGAAAATTTAAGAACAATGAAAGCCAGCAACTTTTAAATTATAAGGTGCAGCAAGAATGTGTCTGCAACAGCATTTAAAAGCGTCGCTCTTTCATTTTCTGATGGTACGCTATCTTATCACCGCAACGTTTCTACTCAAGCGTAATTAACATCATCTCGCTTCCATCGTTAGCAACTGAGCCAAGCCTCCATTCGCGTAAACAATGGGATTAATCTATCAGTCCATACCCCATACCCCCACCCAGCTTAACGTTCAACCCATGTGACACGAGCTTGTAATCAAACTATATCAGCGAGAGTCACAACAACAAGTCAAGTTCACGGTCGCGACGACTAGCACCTGTCAGGCCAAGCCTCCCTTCGCTGCTGTCGATGATTTCACTTTTCATTTTCACCACCACGTGAGATCATCACACGCTCAATCACTGACGCCGACACACTTTGCTGACGCAGATATCGTACGCGACTCGGCAATGCGCAAACAACCAGCGTCACCTAACGGTCGGTGGTGGAAACGTACCAGCTAGATAATATTTTGCAAGAACAATCTAATTTTAAATGCCACGCATTTATCACGTATTTCATATCGGAGTAATTTTCGAGTTATTACGCATGTCTCGTGATGCATGACAGCTCGAGACTCAAAATAAAACGATCACACTACACACTTCCCATGGAAAATACCCAGACACTTACCTCATATCGATTTCATTGAACGTGGTTAGCATGGCGTTGGTGTTCTGAGCTTCCTTCAGGCGGGAAGCGATCTTCAGCCGCATGCGGGTCATTTTGACGCGCTGTTCGGTTCGGGTGCCGGTGATCTCCTTGCTATAGTCAGCCGGAGGCAGTTTTACCGTGGCGGCGTCGATGGCTTGCGCATGACGCATGGCGGCAACGGGGATCTTGCTTATCGGTCCCGACGGTGGTGGCGGAGGTGGTGGTGGAACGGCCGCGGCTGCCGGTGGCGGAGGTGCTGCAGCAGCTGCTGCAGCCACTGGTGGCGGTGGCGGTGGTGGTGGAGGGGCAGCAGCAGCTGGCGCCGGCGCATCGGCCTTCGGGGCTCCTGCCGCCGGGGCTTGACCGGTGATTTTAAGTTTGAAAAGCTGCTGACCGGCCTTGACGGTGTCACCGTCGGAGACGTAGATTTCCTCGATGATACCGTGAGCCGGTGCGGGCACTCCTACCGTGGTTTTGTCGGTTTCGATTTCCATGACCACTTCATCGGCAGCGACGGCATCGCCGACCTTCCTGTCGAACTTGATATCGCCCTCCGATACAGAATCGGCAAACGGAGGCACCTTGACAACCTCCGAGTTGAGCAGGCGAGCCGAGGTGAAGATTCCGCGTTCGGCATACAACCACCGGGATGCACTGGATGCGGCTGACGAGCTGGAATGAAGAGGGTGAACTGTGAGTAAATGGCAGAAGATAGGATGATGAATATCATAGTAAAATTTAATGTCTTATGGTTCAGAATTAGGTGTGAATTTACGCTAGATACAAAGTCCAGCCTTTTTGAGAACCTTTCGTATGATTCTGTTGCAAACGGGTTTTGTGCAGGTCTTGCTTGATGCCTGCGGCAATTTCAGAGGATGTTGTATGGCAATTCTAGACAACGTAGCTCACAATTTTGCGGCACTCTCGTTCGTTGACCAGTTCTCTTCGTACTAGTAAAATCTCTTGCATCGTGGTTACCTTCATTACGCATCGAAAGTGTCACTTTCCGTTCTTCCGGCGTTGTTTCTTTGCTTTTTCTAGCCATTTTTGTGGTCTTTGAACAAATCAAGCAACTTCCTCACAATGGAAAACGTATACTAAGCACCAAATGATAACAAAGCATTCATTGACAGTTGATAAAGAATCCATAGATTTAAGATGCAGTGTTCTCGAGATCTCAAGTAATTAAAATATTCCAAAAAATATTGTATATTAGAAAACCGCGAATACTTTCTTCTGTCACTATAGTAAACATTCAAAAAGTGAGTTTGAAACCCGATGCTAAATCTGCTGCTCTGAACATTTTACAATTCTACTACGTATGAACAGCTCCCTTAATTTGGATGACTGTTATATGGATGACGACCGATTCCTACCATCCGAAATCAAAAGGCATATTCGAAATTCTGCGGCTGTTTTTGTTCAGTGTGTAATCTTGTACACTATGTAAACAAAAGTCTTTCCACCCCCTACACTAGATCAGTAGTTTTTCCACCCCCTACACTAGATCAGTAATTTATTCCATTTAAAGTGTGTATTCGCGGAAAAAGGGCACACACAAAAATGTTCACCAAAATTCGAACTCTTTTGAAACTTGTAGAAAATAAACACCAACTTAATAGCTATGATTCGTACTGTTTCACTTGACTTCTTTTCCAAGTCACTACCCAAGGCTCCGTTGCATTCGTGGCCACTCACACAATTTCCCTGGGAACGAATTCACATCGACTTTGCTGGCCCACTCAACGGTCTATACTTTCTGGTAGTTGTGGACGCCTTCTCAAAGAAGAAATTCGCATCGTACGATCCCCGACTACAGCAGTAGTAATCGAGTTCCTGAATGAGCTATGTG
This sequence comes from Aedes koreicus, assembly GCA_024533555.2. Lineage (NCBI taxonomy): Eukaryota > Metazoa > Arthropoda > Insecta > Diptera > Culicidae > Aedes > Aedes koreicus. The sequence continues at coordinate 17,867 of JAHHFK020001234.1, read as the reverse complement.
CACGCTTTGGTATTCCCAACGTCATTGTCTCCGATAGCGAAACCCAATTTACGTCAGAACAATTTGCGGCTTTGTGCAGGAAGAACGGTATTCAACACTTCCGAATCTCGCCATATCATCCACATGGTCAGGCGGAAAGATTTGTGAACACCTTGAACTGCACAAAATCAACGAGGGGGGAAACATCACGGAAGCGCTCCAGACTTTCCTCCAGGTATACAGGACTACCCCAGTCGTGTTCTGAAAGGCAAGACAGCTTCGCTGCAGATGCTTGGCTGAAACATGAAGACAGTTCTGGATCTCCTTCACCACAATCAACCGAAGCCTGTACTCCTCAATCATCGCCAGGACGAGCAGTTCAATCGGAAGCTCGGTGCAACTCCTCGTGATTTACGTAAAGGTGACAAGATCTACAGCAGCAACAACAAGTGGCAGTGGGCTCCCGGCATGATCATTAAAGTCACCGGTCGTGTCAACCACCAAGTGCTGCTGAACGACTGGCATGGACGGAGGAAGCTTATCAGATCACACACCAACCAACTCAAGATGCGTTTCAGTAAAGAGGAAACAAGTGCAGCAGATTTGACACCACTGAACATGTTTGGTCTACAATCCTCAAAAGCATTTGAGCCGCAACTCCCAGCAACGTCTTAATCAAGTCGAACAGGACCCCATTGCATCAACCTCAAACGTTCATTCCGAGACGTAACCACGGCCTGAAATTGAAGCTGAAGAATTGCCAATGGACCCACAATACGAAGACGATTCCAGTCAACATGAACGTGCTGAAGTCATTTCCGAACCAGAAGTAGGTCCCAGATCGAACAACCTGAATTGGAACAAGAAGTTGTCTAACCATCAACCGATCCTGTTCAAGAAATAGCATCGGTCCGGCCGCAGAGGATGATTCGGATGCCTTCAAGATTTGAACCATACCTGTTCTAGAAATAAGAAGGGAGGAATATTGGACACTATCATAGTAGTCGGACAACAAGCAACTACAGTTACCGTGGACAGCCTGGCAACGCGTAGAAACCAGACATATAAAAGGCAGTCAACAAACTGCCAATGATTCATTGTGTAATAAAAGACTTCAAGAAATAAAGAACTATTTCAATATTGTATCAAGTACAACAATGGCGTATGAAAGAGTGCAGACAATTTCGTTGTTTATGCTTCCTTTGGCTTGAAATCGAACGAGGGGAAATTTTACGCGCTTGTTAAAATTCATTATTTTTTTCTGTGTAACATACTACCTGTCATTGGATCATATGCGAGAAATAAAAATGACTATTTCATCGCAATTATGGTTATTTCAGCATTTAAATTGTACAACATGTGAAAAGGGCCTTCCTCAGTCGGCAAGGGGGTATCTACAAGGCAAACCCATGCGCTGATGGTGGCTGGGTTCGATTCGGTCTGGTTTAGGAATTTTTCGTTAAGGAACATTTATCGACTCCCTGGCTAATTGTAAAAGCATAAGTTTGGAACCTAAGAAAGAAGAAGATGTGAAAAAGGCTTGGAATCTATCAAGTGTGCATATATTGATAATTTAGCTTCACTAAACCAATACAGATTACAATTAATTCGCTGAGATGCTTTTACTATGCAAAGATACTGTTGTGCAAAAGTTCAAAAGGGCCCATCCTTGTTGGTTGACTTCATCTTCATCGACTTTCTCTTTGGGTTATCACAGCGAAACCAATAAATTTGTAGCTCTGCTTGCAGTTTAGATAAACAACAGCTTGCACTTTAAACAACTCTCGTGTAACGCGAGAAAAGGGATTTCCTCTTTGTCTTAATAACCCATCGACAAGAGGTCCTTACATGAATCATGCCAGATTAATGTGGACACTAAACTTTTTTAAGGGTTAACCAACATTTGATTCGAGTCGCACCAGAAAACCATATTTTATCCATATTTTATTTAAAAAATAAAAATAGCCAATGTAAATGCAACTTCCCGCTACTTGCTTCCACTTCTAAGACGTTTGCTTTTTTTCTTAACACATTGATGAATGAAATTGAATTTATTTGGCTCACTGCCCGAAATCGTAACACCTGCGTGTAAAACCACATTCGATTGGAAACAATGTAAACAAAAATTGATCAACCCGGTCAAACGATAGCAAAAGCGTTGTCGCCCTACGATTGCCAACAGCCTGGTTTGACTAACTACAAGTTCCACAAATAAAACAATCACAACTAAGATAACAACACTTCTCTCACCTTTGAATCGGTGCGCTTTCGGAGCCGGTCGCACGAACTAGTCTCTGCAGGGCAGCACGCCCCTGGTGGTAGCTTCTCAAACCAGCAGCATTGCTAACCTATAACGGGGAGAAAACGAAAAGAAGAATGACAAGTTTCTGACACATTCACTGCACCCCCGCGACGTCCGTCGTTTCCAATTTTTAAACGAGATCGAGATGACTCAAATTGCATCACGATATAGGGTCGGATATCAAATTATAAATCACACGAAACATTTCAATCAACTGCCCCCTTCGCCAAGCTCATGAAATTTACTCACAACTCGATCTAACATTCTCTGAATCCGAAAGCCATTTCGCAAATATTTCCTCCCGGGATTACATAATACCAAATAATGGTCGACGGAAATTTTCTCCCCCGGTATTCGCTCGGTTACTCCAATAAGTCCCACGAAAATCCGTTATCCGATTCTTACCTGCTGTTGGCCTCCCTCCAGCGAACGAAGGCCACTGATTCGTAGTGCTGTGCGCGGAAGATTTCGCGACGAGATTGACAGCAATCCAGCCATCGCGTGAGCTAAAATCGGTCGAGTTTTTCGGCAACACTCACTCGGTCACACACCGGAATCTGGGAAAATTTCTATCACTAGATACAGATGGTCCTCCTCAATCAGCGATAGCGACTGAAACGGGAGAAAAATAATGTTGGAAATGGCAAAAAAAAATATTAGCCAGCAAAGAACGGCAGCCAGATTGTGCACACACCACACCGAGGACAATCTTTTCTTTTTCACGCACTCACTTTGCTACCGTCGTCGTCTTGGTACACTCGTCGACTGATTTTACGATCGTCTGCGACGGTGTGAATTTTGGCAGAACAGATGTCCTACCGTCAGTTGTCAATGGGCGCTTCGACGTTTGCGTTTGGTCGGCGTAGGAACTAATGTCGATTCCCCGTTCACACAACAACTTATATTACACTGAAAATAATTCCACGGTTGTACCGACAATTAAATCATGGTCAATATCAATGAGGTCTATACAGGTGGCGAAGAGCATGGTGTTTGTCGGTATGAGTAACGAAAAATGAGTAAACAGTCCATGATTTCTGGTAGTGACGTAAAACTCCAAAAACAAGCGAATGATAACAAAGCATGTTTAGTTTTTGTCCGCATCCTTTTAGTGCACAAAAAGGCATTTTTCAGCCGAAACCTTTTAAAAACTACACCAATTACCGAAAATAAACATTCCACCTTGTGATTTGCTGCTGTTGTAAATTGATGTTTTTGGAGATCTACGTCACTCATGTTTACAAAAAAAGGCTGTGCAACATCTCACGAACACAGTGACAGTATTTTGCATTACAGTAATACAACTTAACCACTTCTTCTCCACCTGTATAGACCTCATTGAGTCAATATGACTGTTAATCTTAGTGACCTGTAACGCACACACACTATCGTGTCTATCGTCTTGTATAAATGGTTTCTTATCCCACAGATAACCCTAAAAGTTTTGAAAATGGAATGGAATTCATATAAACATGAAACCCTACACTGAAGTAAGAAACATGTCGAATTTCATAAAATTTGCTATATGAAGCACAGAGAACAGACGTTAATCTTCGGTCTGCTACTTGTGTAAAACTTTAAACCGACATTTCAAATGTATGTCGTTATGCTCCTGGAAGGTGGCGCTGCAGTTGTGCGATAACTGTCATGTCAATGTGTATCAATTAAAAGCCTAGCACATAACCTGAAAAGTTTTATTTGTTTTTCTCTGCACTTGCTTTTTATACCGGTGGCCCATATTAACTTTTACACATGTTTTTCAAGAAAAGGTATATGGACATCAATGTCTGTTCTCTGTGGAAAAAGTGTGAGCCCACTGTATTTTGATTCCATACGATCACTGAGAAAAAAGATTAGTAAACGCAAACGTATTCTTGTTTAATTCAACCGGAATGTCACGGTGAATTGGGCACAAACATCATATTATTTGGTTTGATTTTACTACATATGGTGGTTAAAACAAACTAAAATTTTGAGTAATTGTTTCGGGAATGAAGCAGTTAAGTTCAACTGACATCCGTTTGAATTTACCATTATTATATTATATTATAATAAAAAAAAACATTGAAAATACCAATCTTATGTGCAAATACAGTGATATGAATGTTTGAAACTATAGATCTTTACAATAGGATAAAAATTGAACATATTGTTTTTCACCATAGAATCAATTGTGAATGGCAATTCTACAATAGAAACAAACGGTTGTAAAGTATCGGAACAATATAAAAAATATTTTTTTCTCGAATAATTTCGAATAAAACTATTCATTTTATGGTTTTTTTTATCATCAAAATTTCGGCTACAATAAACTTTATTGTCTATGTATCATGTTGACAATAGAGTCATTCTAATGGAACAATACATGAACAGTAAGGTGTTTTGTTCAACCATTGAATCAATTACTACTTTATGGTTCTGTATGGTAATCTTATTGTACTTTTTTATTCGGGTTGGTTGTTTCATTATAAAACAGACCAACAAACAGATTTGTTGGTTGATTCTACCAACGCTTATGATTTGTTTTAAACAAATTTTAGTATGATACAAACGGAACTGCTGTTCGAGACAAACAATCGAAAACGGTTGAAACAACAAACATTTCTGTTTACAATCACCTACAGTTTTTCTGTAATTTGAAGAATATTTATTTAAATAAAATGCTAACAAACATTAGAAAAGTGCACATTTACATTTATAGACTTCTCGTAGTCTAAGAGAAATCTAAAAATGTTAATGCGCGCCTTTCTATTTTCAGGTTTTTAAAAGGATAATTTTGTTTATTGTAACATTTTTAATTAATGTTTTATATAATTATTAAATTACATATAATTTACTAAATAATTATCTTTCAGTATACTTCCGGAAAGTCCTGAATCGTAGTCAACATCCAAAAAGAAGCTCTTTTCATGCCTGGCATGCTCGTTCGCACATCTGTACCTGTATGTCGATGATCCGGCAGTTTGGGTATGTGTGGGCTTCATCTTCGTAATAGAACTGAAGGGAAAAAAGATGTATTATTAATGGGCTCAACGATTATTTATTTGGAACCTAACGATTTCAGGACGAACCAGATGTTATGGCCTTCGAGCCATTACTTTTTATTGAATTGATTACGGTAGAATAATAGTAAATTGAGATATTACGAATGAAGGAACAACCAAAGGTGAACAACGTTTTAACGTAAGTTTAAGAGTAAACATCGAGTACATGGTTGATAAATCTACCTCACCCATAATCGAAACATTCACCCAAATGGATAAATATATTTACTTAAGTACAACGGTAATGCATGCATCTTACCTTAGAACAGGACTATAACAGAACTACACTAACTTTTTATTTTAAATTTCCACCTGCGATGAAAACATCCTTGACAATATACGTTTGGATATTATTGAGTGAAAGCGTCAGAGCACATCAGGGCCGGATGATGAAATAACGCAAAAAAATAGGTTGTTTCAAACTAAATGTTTGGTTATTTTTTCTCCAAACAAAATATCAGTTTGATTTAACCGCTGCTTTGGTTGAATCAATTTCAAATTTTAATTTGTTTCCATGAGTCAATGCAACCTGTATTTTGGTAATAATAAACTCCTTCCAAGGTAGAAACAACAAAAATGTTAGTTTAGAACAACCATAATTTGTGTTGTATAGCGATCATATCTTTCAGTAGAAAAAACCAACCTACCTGTTTGTTTCAAAACAAAATCGGTGGTTTAAAACACCAAATCGGATTTTTAAAACCACTAATTTTTTAGTTTGGATGTCAACAAACAAGTTTGTTGTTTCAAACGGGACTATTTTTTCTCCGTGCGTCCTTATGAATTTGTTGTGTATTACTACACTGAAAATAAATCAATAATTTTTATTATTAAAATTGCCCAAGTAAGCACGAGGCTATAATAGCTTGCATATATAGGGCATATGCATTACGTCTAGTGCATCTTTGATGTTGGATTAAAGCTGAAAAGGGCCCCACTAAGATCGAACTAATGCAATATCTTTTGTAATGCCATAAGACATTGCTAAGGTAGCATTATTGCATTGATAATGTATCATTGCATTGGTAGTGCATCATTATATTCTTAAAGCTAATCTAACGCTTCATTGCTTGACAACTGTTGAATTGATGCGATCCCGGATTAATGATGTTGATTTTGTGTTGAATAAGAGCAATAATATAATGCTTGTGGTTACTTGGGTGGCACTTAAATCGGTCAATTTTTGCTTTGAATTGAAATCATGTGAGCCAGAATGATTTTCATTTGCCGCATACAATTTTTAACACCAATCACTTAATACACAGGTTCGTTTCCAATGAGACTGATATGGTCCGAATATAATTTTCAATGGGGCGAGAAATCTCAAAATTTATTGATTTGAAAACAAAAATCAACCCCGATTTCCAAATGGCGGCTTGGTTTCGGCTGGGTGGCATCGATTATTTCAACATACAACATTTTTCTCCGTTTTTTAAATATATAAATAGCATTATAGTTGTTTTTGAACACGAAACATAAAAAAATAGCAAGAAGAGGCGATGGAATTCTTAAAAATTTAAAGCCTCTCTAATAAAAAAAAATAGCAAATCTAATTAACTAATCAACGTTCAACTTAAACTAGTTGAGTGCTAGATATTCGTTATTTTAGCTTACCATAGCATAAACAATTTGAAGTAGTAGAACACCTCTCTAAAACACTGTTGATAGCTTCTAAAAAACTATTTATGTGTCTTTTTACTCATTGATTACAATAATTAGAACTCGTTAGTGCAAAATCGAACGTATGATTAGTTTATTTGGTGACAGTTCACCCACAGTAATAGTTCAAATTTACTATTACTGTTAGTCGGTGGCTAATTACAATGTTAACCTTTACTTCAAATAATAAACTATATGTATGTATGTATGTATGTAGGAAGCCAGCATCCTAGCGTGGGCCTTGCCCTGCATGCGGTTCCACTTAACAGAAAGATCATACTTTGTTACCGTTCTAAATTCAACATATCGCTGTATGAAGGGCCAAAAAGGGTTGTGCAGGCCCGTAAGCAGACACACTTACGCGAAACCTGCGGGAATAAGAGAATCTCCTTCCAGCAATATGATCCGATAAAACGAATAACAAAATACGCAATTCAGTTAAACTTTCCACTAGATGGTTTGTTAGAGAAAGGCGCCTCAAATTCATTACAACTGTGGGAGTGGAATGTACCAATCATAAATGATAGACACATCCCCTCCTAGACTCCGGTTGGCCGTCCACTCCATTGTCCAATTGCAACTTCAATGATGCCCTGATGACCCCCCCCCCCCCCCCCCATCCCAGTTATGTTTTAAATCAATAAGGTATTAGGTTTTTACAATATATATCAAATATAGAATATAATAAAGAAATAAGTATATATATAGAGTGCGTATGAGTATATATAGTGTACGGAAAATTGGGTAGCCTGGACTGGATAATGTTTTCGAATTGTACACCTTGCATGTCAAAATTTCCTAAATGATTTTTATTTAAATTAGATGTTTCATACTGCTGGCCTACTGCACTTGTAGAAAAACCTGCAGAAAAACCTGAAAATTT